>QAOC01018440.1:1084247-1153430 GCA_003255005.1 Begonia fuchsioides
AAAAAATTATTATGAAAATTTTAAAAAATAAAAAAAAATCTAAGAATCACTAATTTAATTTATTTTATTTTTAATGTTATTTACGTCACTTTTGTATTATATATAACAACTAAACAAAATGAAAATGATAACAATAATTTACAAATTATTCTTTCTTCCATATTTTGTTCTTTTTCTTATTTAGAAATTCGGTTTTTCAATTTTTAATTTTTTTAAAAAAATATATTATTTTTTCAATATTATTCAGAAATATATTATTTTTTATATAAAAAAGTAACCCCCGCTTATCAAAGGGCCTTTCTGAGGAATACATATTGTTTTGCAAAATGGGTTCTCGGAAAATGAAAAAGGGTGTCCATAAAAGGGATGATTTCGTAAAGTTTTTGCAAAAAATAATAATAATGATTTTGCGTCCATTTGGATTTAGGGTTCCACCACCCATTCACTTACTGCTTTCGTTTTGATATCGTGCTTCTGATGTCACAGGTGGTCACAGTTTGGGTTGGGTCAAGTTGTCATCTGATCAGCTCAACCCGAATGAGTTTTTAGTTAAAAAGAGAATCTAAAACCCGATCTAAACAAAAAAAAAATTATCGACCTAAACCAAATAGATTATTTGAACTAAAGTCCGACCAAAAACTGATTATTTGAACTAAAGCTCGACCCAAACCTGACCTAAACCGTTTGAGTTTGTTCAAATTTTCGGGTTGGTTCAGGCTGCCCACTCCTAATCACAACCTGTATTTGAAATCATACCAACCTATAATAAAAAATAAACCACAATAACAAGCATGATCTTGAGTCGCGACTTGATTTGCTATTGATGTTTCGAATACGATTAAAGATCCAAAACTTCACGGTGATTACCAATAATGAAATGTTAGTTCAACAGAATTAACATATCCAAATGTAGATCGAATTAACTGATACAAATCCAAAATGTAGTATCGGCATTCGCCAAGAAATTAATAAAACAACTCGACAAGGAAATATATAAAAGGAAACTCCAATTACTCGTTTTTGTTCAAGTATTTCTTTCATAATATTAAATAAATTAAAATTAATTTTTAAAAATACAAACAAGTCATATTTTTTATTAAAAATTAAAAAGTTGTACTACTCAATCTCTATTTCTTAATTATCTACTTCATCGAGAATATGTCTTGTTCGTATTTTTACTCGTTTTTGTTTGTCTCGTCTTCTTCATATTTCTTCTCTCAATTTAAATCAGCTCGTTTACCTTATCTTTTAGATATATATTTTTTTTACTATGTAAAACCGTTATCAATGATCATATAATAACGACACAAATGATGACAAAACATGTCTGATTAATGTTGCATACTCATGAAAATGGTGATTAAATACTCGTAAAACATCGAAAACACACTAAAAACGAATAATTTCAATTATCTCATTATAATATTTGTCTGTAATTAATAAATCGTTTCGTAAAATAAAGGATCAAAACAACATCTCAGGTTAACAAAGAATCAAACCATATGCACGCACGAGCTTAACTCAATCGGTTCAGAGATTGTAGAGTTGGTAACAAGTGCTAAGGTTCGAAGCCTGACAGTCGCAGTGTGAGAGTTGTTACTTTCAATGTGAGGTAGCTCATTGTGGACGTAGGCAAAATGCCTCTCATCTCTAGCCTACTGAGTCACCGTGACTTACTCCTCCACAAACTGTCGGGCCGAAGTGTAGACCCTGGAAGCGAAAAATTTTGCTTTTTGGTAACAAGAACGAAAACATAGCAAAAAAACAATCATTGGAACGAGGTGTTGCCAACTTTTATGATTTTAATATTGGAACTGTCAGTTGTAGTCAAGGGTTGCCCAAGGGTCAGGCATGGGTCCGAACATGGCTAGACCCGAAAACAAATGGTCCATCCAGCGGATCGACCCAAATTGTACAAGAATGACCCTGAATTTCAAGCTTAATAACGGGGTTGCCACTCAATCGCGTCGATAATCCAAATTACATCTGCCCTGAAACCCTAATCCTTTCTCTCCACCATATCCCCACCCCTTTCTCCTCCGCACCGTCCCCTCTCTCTCTTCTCTCAAGTTTCACCCGTTCAAGAATGGCGAGGAAGCGAAAGATTCTCTCTTCCAAGGCATCCGAAATCGTGGAACCTCCTCTTAAGCAACAACTTCAACCGCAACCCCCTGCTAAGGAAGAGATCCCGGAAGTAGAAGAAGATGAATACGAAGAGGTCCCTGAAGAAAGTCAGGATGAAGAAGAGGACGATGAAGGTGACGAGGAGGAAGACGATGATGGAGAATATCCCAACGATACTAATGGTAATCAGATGCCGAATTCGCTATCCTTGTCAGGAGTAGCTACGACATCACATTCGAGTCAAGATGTTGCTGGTGACGATGAAGAGGAGCCTATTCTGAAGCTTCTGGAACCGTTTCCTAAAGACCAAATAATTGGTCTACTTTTTGACGCCGCTGAAAAGCATGCCGACGTCGCAGACAAGATCCGGACAATGGCAGATGCGGATCCTTCCCATCGCAAGATCTTTGTTCATGGTCTAGGTTGGGATACCACAACTGAGACCTTGGTAAGTTTTTTCAGGCAGTACGGTGAGATTGAGGATTGCAAGGCTGTATGCGACAAGGTCTCTGGGAAATCAAAAGGATATGGGTTCATTCTCTTTAAGAAGCGAAGTGGGGCACGTAAGGCACTTAAAGAGCCCCAGAAGAAGATAGGAAGTAGGATGACTGCATGTCAGCTAGCCTCAGTTGGACCTGTTCCCGCAACAAATGCGCCAGCTCCGGTTCAAGCACTGCCACTTTCGGAGTACACCCAGAGGAAGATCTATGTAAGTAATGTTGGGAACGACCTGGAACCTCAGAAGCTTTATAATTTCTTTTCAGAGTTTGGTGAAATCGAGGAAGGACCATTGGGACTCGATAAGGCAACTGGAAAGCCGAAGGGTTTCTGTTTATTTGTTTACAAGACGCCAGAGAGTGCCCGGAGGGCTTTGGAAGAGGCTCATAAAAACTTTGAAGGTCACGTTTTGCATTGTCAGAAAGCCATCGACGGCCCCAAGGCTGGGAAGCCTCAGTATTCCCATCCACAACCGCATCATTCACACAATTCCCACTTTCAGAGAAACAAGAACCCTAATTATGCTGGTGCACACGGTCACTTGATGGCACCTGGTACTGGAGTTGGATTTAACCAAGGTGCAGCAGCACCGCAGCCATTGAACCCTGCTTTGGGGCAGGCATTGACTGCCTTGCTTGCAACTCAAGGCACTGGATTAGGGCTGACTAATTTGTTGGGGGCTCTTGGATCTGCTGCAGCAGTAAACCCAGGAATCCCAAATGCAGGACATGGAATTCAAGGTGGGTATGGTAGTCAGGTAAGTGTAAACCCTGGGGGTGTGATTGGGGGCTATGCTAATCAAGGTGGAGTTCAGGGTGCTTACCCGAACCAGCACATTGGACAGGGTGGTGCTGGAAGAGGGCAGCATGTGGTTGGGCAGTACGGTGGACCAGCATCTTACATGGGGCACTAGGTAATGAGGTACAGCTGACCCATATCCAATATATTTTCTTTTGATCACGGTTTGACTTATCATAATTGTAGACACATTAGGAATTGAGAAATTTGAAATTTTTGAAGCTTGGAAGTAGGGAAATTTTTAACTTATTTTTATGTTGATTGGTAAGATACTCATGCTCAATGCTTTAGAGGAAAAATTAGTTGATTATTTTAATATCAAAGTTGAGATGTAGATAATTTCAGGCTAAGTGCAGTTATAGGGGCAAACTTGGAATCGGTGAAGGTGAGGTCGGGACTTTGTTTTTTTCTATTGAGTCTGTTGACTTTGAGAGCCTAAAGAAAGGATTACAAATAAGCATTTTGTTAAAATGTTTTTAAAATGTGAAGGTAATGGATCGGAAGCACTTGATCGTTAGAGATCATTGGCTGTTTCTTAACTATTGTAAAACTCTCCTTGACTTATGACTTTTAATTTCTGATCAGTGTTTTGAAATATTACATTTTAGTGGCTGATTTTGTCTGAAATTTTAGCTTCTACCGACTTCATACTGCGAGGTGCTTCTCTTGTATTAGCTCTTTTCTTTTCTTATTTTCAGGTTATCAAATTTTTTCTTTTTTCAAGAATGATGTGTATGTCAGGAAAATATCTTATGTCTGTTTCTTGTTATTTTTGTTTATTGAAGTGCAGAAGTTAAGTATTGTATGAGCAAAAGATCATTTTTATTTTTTATTGTTGGGTTTATATTTATACCATATCTTACCTTGTTTGAATTTTCTTAGTTGGGTTGGAAAAAAGTTACTCTAGAAGTTTTGTTTTAAAATTTCATCCTTAAATCTCGTTTTGCTATTCATCTTCAAATGTTTTATTTAGTTGGTTTTCAAAACTAAACAATTTGCTAGATGTCAATCATTTTTTCCCATAATGTACTTTTTACTTAGGTAAGCATTTTAAAAAGGAAGATTCTTAAAGCTTTCATTTTTTTCTGAAATTATTTTTCCACTTTTTTAATCATTGTGCAGATCGCATATAGGTGCATCACTCTTTTTGTTCTGGTCTGCTGATTCTCTGAAGTTTAAGGAGCTGATGCAAATGACGTTTTCTACCCCTCCTACCTCGTTTTAGTTTCTTTAAAATTATTGTTGCTTAAAACTTCGAACATGTTTGAAAACTTCGTATGGGAGTACTTTCAAGTTTAAATTGTGTAAAATTTGGCAGTGTGATTGAACGTATTTCATAACCATTTTCATTTCAGAACAATGCTTGCAATATTTTAGAAAATTTTCCGCACTTCACTTAATTGTTGATTTATTAAAATTTATTTTATAAATATTGATGTCCTACCGTAATTGTCCATGTGTTTCAATTCACAAAGTTCTATATCAGCATTGCGGGGACAAGCAATTTTGTTATTTCTTGCAGGTACGTTGATGTACACAAAGTGGTCATTTATTTGTAAGGTTCCATTGTCGACCAAAAAAAGGCTAAGTTATTTTTTCCACCCCTCCTATAGTTAAAGCATTAGGTATTACAAAATCAAACAAAGTAGCATGCCTAAACCAGGTGATTGGATATGATGATGTCTGGCACAGTTCATATTTACTGGTGATCTTGTAGGGTAAGCAAGACCTCTTTTTTTCTGTTTTTTTTTTTTTTGTTTAAGATAATGCTGTCACTTATTTAAAAACTAGCAGAACCTATGTGCTTCAAAGTGAACATTAGTTCTTCTAAAGGAATATAGTCTTATATACTGGATCATTGCCTCTTGGTCGTTTTATTATTATTTTTTTCCTTTTGAGAAAAATGATACTATCAAGTTCAATGATTTGCAACTCAATGTATTATTTAAACTGCATGTATATGTTTGCATTGCCGAGTTTGTGTTGTATTTGTATGAGTTTTGTGGCCTGACCCCAAAATGTGTTGATTGGGTTGGAGAAGTAGTCTTTTATCGATGTTGTTCTACAGGCTACATCAAATAAATCGGTTGATTCTGCTTGTGCATGTACTGCGTTGTAGTCTGGAGATTTGGAATACTATTCCGGAATGTTAGGTTGAACTATGGGAGATGAACAGAAAGTAATGTTCTACTTCTAATGACACTCCTTGGTCCTTACTCCTTGGTCCTTACGAGCTGTTGCAGCGAATTGTCGAATCATCGGAGAGTCGAATATTGTGCTGAGTGTTGTAGTCCTACATTTAATAACCATTCGCCGTGTGAAAAACTGGGTATTATTTACATTTTAGTTCATTTCTTGGGTATTATTTACATTTTAAGTTCATTTCTTGGTTTCCAAAAAAACAAATGATTCAAATTGTTGTCGCCCAGCTGCAATCCTTTTTTTTTTTCTGTAATCATAACTATATTTTATATTGATTCTCAGGCTTCCATAGCGAGTACATGCGTACTTATGAAATGCCGGAACCTGGATGCCGACTGGAGAATGCCAAACGATGACTTGCGACCACAGGTGAGGCCATCGATTCTTAAACTTCTGGTTGAGACCATCGTTAAAGCCTTGAACATTATGAATAGTGAGATAGTTAAAATCATTTCTTTATGAGCAAGTTGTCAGCATTTCTAGGGGATGGTGGAATCGAAGGATTTCAGGTCGGGATCGGTTGGACTGGCAGCTCCATATGAGCTAAGGTCGGCCATGTAGGCTGTCCTTCCATCATTTGCAGTCAAGGTATCTCAACCTGGTGAGGCAGAAATTCACGAAAGGGGAATTATACCCCGCAGTCTCAGTTCGATTCCACAGAGTTTGGCATGCTTGACGAAGAGAATAATGCTAATAATTCAAAACTCTGAAACAATTTCCCCAGCAGATACATCAAGTGAACTCGAGATCCGAAGATTCTAGTCATGAAAAGACAATTAGCAAATGGGAGAAAAGCATAGAAATTGCGGGAGAGTACCTGAATTGATCAAAAAGCGAGATGAGGATCTATTTTGCCACTTCAATCCATGGAGATTGCCGAAATAATCACTTAATTATTTTGAATGATTACGGATTTTAATCTCTACTAGCAACCTCCAGAATCTTCCCCATCTTAGTGACGCCAATACCACAGCAGCGGTGCTCGTTTTTTGTTGAATTTTTTTCATTGCTCGATAGATAATTCCGCTAAACCAATGATTTTTTTCCGTGTTTCAGAATACGGTTAACCAACGTGATAAATAATTGATTGCGGTTGGATTTTGCAATAATGCTAAAATCATTTATTTATGGCCACCACGTGCACAATTCTTTAGCCATTATATGTTTAGAAGTTAGAATTTAACAATTATTTTCTGAATAAATTGAGTTTTAGAATTTCATTTACTATCAATTTTTTGGGAAAATTAAATTATTTTTCAACTACATAAATAAATATTTTACGCCCCTGCTCCCCGGTGGCCCTCGCACGTGACAAAACGTCTACGCAACCATAACCACCTTATCTCTCTCACGCTCGTCAAATCCAAATCCACTGTGATTCTTCTTGTTCGGGGAGCGAGAGGGAGGGGTCTCCACCCAATCTGCAATGTTGGCCACCACTTGCACGTCCAAGCCGGGCTTTGTCTCGCCATTCTCTCAACTTCATGGCCGAAGATGCTTTCTCCACTCCAAATGCACCATTGTGGCTTCCACTGCCGTTGATTTCGCTAATCTCCAATCCGCCATTGACAAGGTTCCTTCTACCTCCTCCCATTTACTTTTCCACTTACTCAATTGGATTTTTATGCGGAGCATGATGCGTGATATCGGTTTTATTATTGTCCGGTGGAAGTTGACTCCATACTGCTGCAGAGTAGTTTCGCATGGAGAGATGTAGAAAATGGAGTTTATAGAAGTGAACATGTGCCATCAGACGTTACATGAACCTATTGAATTAGAAATTGCGTCTTCCTATTATCATGCAGTACTATTGAAGAATTGCGAGAATTTGATGTGGAGCACCTAACTTGCTTCTATAATGTGTAGTAAAATCTCGGACGAAAGATGGGAAGATAATTCATGAATTAAAAAAACACACAAAATTCACCTGCCAGTTGAATGTGAACCGTTCTATTATAATGTCTCTTTTCCTGAGTTTAACCCTGCCCAGATTGAATTGTAAGATAATGAGATGAGAAAATCTATCTTTCCATCAATTTGTTTACAATTTTGCTGCATTTTAACTGTGCGGCCTTTCCATTACTTTTCCTTCACACTGGCTGAACTAGAGGCAATTACAGCCTTCATTAGTTCCATGGACGATCTTAAATTTGTGCAGAAAGATAGTACTGCAGTGAAACAGGCGCTTGATCATCTGAGTGAAGTTGGCTGGGCCACAAAATGGAGTTCTCAACCAAATGTCTCCCGTCGCTCGGTCAGTCTATGCTACATGATGAATTCTCTATGCATGGATTTTGTTTTTAATTCTTGAGAGAATTGATTATTTTATAATAAAGATGCTGACTTCTAGTATACCTCTATCCAATAGACTTCCATTCGAGAGCTGACCACCATGGGAATAAAAAATGCAGAGAACCTTGCTATTCCCAGCGTTAGAAATGATGTAAGTTTCCTCCTTTTTCTACCTTGGACAGAAATATACAGTAATTTGCAAAGTAGAGGAGTAAACAGTGACATAAGGCGAAAGCTGCAGCAATGTGGTTAGTTGTACTTGTACATAAAGGAAAACAGAAAAACTTCAGAACCAGTTGGTTCACCCCTTATTGAATCTTCATGGGACTTTGAAAATGAACTTGAAAGTTCTCAAAATATTTTGGGCTTTATCAAAAGAATATTTAAGCAATCGTGTCTATTTCATGATTAAGGCTGCTTTTCTTTTCACGGTGGTGGGGACCTCTAGCCTTTTAGCTGTTGTTGCTGGTCAGCTTCCAGGGGTAATGTTGAAGACTGTTTAATCTTCATAAAAGAATGATAAAATAATTAGAAAAAGTCCTAATTTTGCGGGTGTTTTGTCTTTAAACATTCATGTAGGATTGGGGATTCTTTGTGCCATACTTGATAGGGAGCGTTTCTTTAGTAGTTTTGGCTGTAGGAAGCATATCTCCTGGGTAAGAATATACTAGATGAAATACATTTTACATTTTTCTTGACAGTAACTTCGTTGTCCTTGAATATCTCGCACATCTATGGTTCTAGGCTTCTTCAAGCTGCCATAGGGGGTTTTTCGTCTTTCTTTCCTGATTACCAGGAGAGAAAAGCCAGACATGAAGCGGCTCATTTCTTGGGTACTGTCCTTTGTTTTCAGGGAACTTCTTGTTCAGCTTCATTTCTTTGGTACTTCAATCTTTTTTCTATTTTACAGTTGCTTATCTGCTTGGCCTTCCAATCCTGGATTATTCTCTAGATATTGGAAAGGAGCATGTTAATCTCATAGATGAAAGAGTGGAAAAACTCATTTATAGTGGACAGCTTGATGCCAAGGAACTTGACAGGTATCAAACCTTACTTCTGTTTGGTTTTGGGTAATCATCGTTATTCATAACCTTGGTAATGTGTCACCCATATTTTAAAGAAAAAAACATTTTTTTTATATAAACCAAGAAATTGTAGTTAGTTAATATACATTAATAATAACATGTGATTGACAAAAATAATTTTATCATGTTTATTTAGAGCAAATCTAAAAGATAAAAAATGTATAAACGAGCTCTTTGACAATTCAAAACCGTCAATCTTCCCTACCTAAAATAATCATGTGCAAGTGATCAACATAGCAAGAACACCTTGAATTTGTGATAAATTTATTTCTCAACAAATGAGGATATTTATATGAGTATAGAGAACAATTCCTTAAACACATTAAGGAAGCCACAACAACTTCTCTAATAAACTTATTATTTCATATTAAAATTTAAACCTTCTTTATTACACACTTAATATAAATTTATCATTTGATATAATTTGTTCTATTATTTTTATTGTTGGATACATAATTGTCATTAACTTCATCATGTTTTAATTATTAAGGCTTCTTTTAAAAGAAAAAATGAGTCATTCCAGTCATGTGGCATTATGCCAAATGTGAAGAAGAGAGTGAGATAGAAATGAACTAGTTTTACGTAATTTATTCAGATTAGCAGTGGTGGCAATGGCTGGACTTGCAGCTGAAGGCCTAAAATATGACAAAGTAGTAGGCCAGTCTGCCGATCTCTTCACTCTTCAGGTACTTTGAGCATCATTAAGATGGAAAGAATTTTAAAATGATAATGTTTGAATTACTCTCTAATTCTGCACTTCAATCTTATGGTCTGAACTCTGACGCAATATTTGTATGTTATGCAGCATAAATATAACATTTAAGACATCTTATAAATAGTCAAGATAAGTTATCAATTTCACTAATTAATTGGCCTCGCATCACAATGTAAAATTAAACCGTAAATCTCGTTGCTCATACATAAATATTTATGCAAGAAATAAACTTGCACAAATAAGGATTATGATCGTATGCATGGTTTGACTTTTACTGCATTTCAACATATGTAGAGACTTATCAACAGAAGCAAACCCCAACTTAGCAAAGAACAGCAACAGAATCTCACTAGATGGGCCGTAAGTTTACTATTAATACAAAATCCTATGGCCTTGGACAGGATGAGTTCGTCTCGATTGTGCAAGATTATATTGAAACAAAGTAGTGATTATGCAGTTGAAATTATGGCAGGTGCTTTTAGCAGGATCACTTTTGAAAAACAACAAGGCCGTTCACGAGGCCATTGTTTCAGCAATGTCGACGAATGCAACTGTGCTCGAGTGTATCAAAGCGATCGAACAAGGTGCGTGATTCTACGGTCTAAAAGATAAGATTTCCCTTTATATCATTGCCACTATTCATCAATTATTTCTTAATATAATTTGGAATAGAGATCACTGGCTGATGTAGATGATCATATGATCCTGCCCATGCATAGGCAGTATGTTCTTCAGTTTTGTAGATTCCGTCTTCAAATTGTCGAAAAAATCATATGGTCTTAGAAGATGTGTCCAATCCAGACCCAAGAATAAATTTCGAAAAATTGATTTATGAACTGATTCTATGGATTTAAAGCATATTATACATACCCATTTATCGTTTTGAAAATTAATTGAGCTTACGATCATATGAGAGTATGTGACGCTCACAGAGACGCTAATTTAAAAGTTCGGGTAATTCTATCTTTACTTTAACTTTATAATTTATTTTAGGATTAAATTTAATTTACCCTGAATTATAGAGTAATTCCAATTAATACTTCAAATTTTAAAACGCGTCAATTGACATAATAAATTTAATTATAATTTTAACAATTGTCTTGTCATTATATTTTTATTTTATTTTATTGATTTTCTTCAATTTAGTGAATATGTTCATTTAGATGGTGATAAAGAGTTAAATATTATAATTTTTTTGTACACTTAACAGAGTTGAATAAAAATGTAGTTTATGCTATTTTTATTTCTCGGTAAATTGTTAAAATTTATCAAATTGATTAAAATTATACCAACTGACATATGTCTTAAAATTAATAAACATGTCACGACGAGATGTCCATTAAAGTTATGATCAACTCTAAAAATCTATTAATAATTTTAAAAGTTCAATGTATTTATTTTAATTATCTTCATAATTGAGGGGTCAATTGATAATTTTCTTTATTTTAAATGGCAAAACACTGAGTTATGAGGTAAATGCAGCAGCAATTCGTCTAATTTCAAAAATCGTTAGTTTACACTTTAATTTTTTTTCATAATTTTAATTAACATCATGTCATCATATTTTTTTATTGTAACGATATATGTTAATGTAACTAAAACATTTTTATTAATTGATGGTGAGAAAAAAAAGTTAATAATATTATAATTTTATGTAAAATAAAATAAAATAATATTTGCCCTTTGTTTTTTTAATTTTAATCGAATTAAATAAAAAATAAAATTTATAATTTTATGTTCTTTTATTTTTTTCATCTAGTCATTAAGATTAATTAAATTGACAAAAAAATACTAATCAAACTAATAAACATATAAAAAAATTAAAAACATAATGATACGAGGTCTATTAAAATTATAATAATATTTAACTTGCTAATTAATAACTCTCGGAATATACATGTACAATAAATGTAGGAAGTGCCACAATATATATTGATTATAATCATAGTTACTTGATATGTCAATATTTAATTAATTAAGAACATAAATTTAGTTTTTTAATTTTCAAAATAATTTCGGAATTTCAAGAATTTCTTAATTCAGAATGTAATCGTAATATACTCTGATTAATAACAATACGTTATAATTAATTTACCCTAATAATAACATTAAGTTATAATCAAACGTGTTTCGTGCGAAGCTCGTAGACACGAGACTTTACTTTTGACTCGGCGAGTCAAGTCCTTGACACGTGTGTTTAATTACCTTTATAGACATTGCGCAGGCATATTGTGTTAGTCGACACGTGGGAAGGATGACTCATGTATTTAAATTAGTAAATCGATTTTATATTTAATCAAATATAAATATCCATTTTAATAATAGTTAAAAATGATTTTCAAATGCAGGTGACAAACCGACCCACCGCAATGTCATCTACCTCACTCGCATGTCTTGGCGCGTGAATTTCACTCCTCTCACTGTAAGACTTTAATATCTTGTCGGTTTCGACTTTCGCCGTTCCAACCAGGCAGCCAAGCTTCTGTACGACTCTCTCTCTCTCTCCTCTCTGAGCCCTGAGGTTCTCTTTATCGGTCTCTTTCTGAAAGGGTCTCTGAAAGCCACGCCTTTTTCTTCTTCTTCTTCGTCTTCTTTTTCTTCCTGGCTGTCTGGAATTTGATGATTTGAGCCTGCGTTGAAGATGTTTGATTTGGGCGATAATCTGAGTGTTGAACCAGCTCGAATCCCATGGCTGATTTGGATCCAGCTTTTGGTCACTTTCCTCCTCTTTCTCTTCCTTTATCTCCTTTCCTCCTCCTTCACTCTCGATCCTCCCAATCCGAAGACGGCGCACTCCTCTTCGTCCTCTGCTTCACCTTCCACCCCTCCTTTTCTCTCTCCTAACTCCTCGCCTCCTTCCAAACCCCGAACCTCCATTGTCGTCTCTAATACCTCGCTTACCACTCAGGTTTGTCTGTGGATCTCTTTTTATCTGTGTTGTTTTCTCTATTGCTCTCTTCTTCCTTTTCTTTTATTGACGGCTTTTTTTCCTATCTTTTCTTCGTTTCTTTGTGTTTGCTTTCTGAGAAGTGAGAAATGTCGAGTCGAGGAGATCATCATTTTTTTAAGCCTAACTCGGGTATTATTTGGAATGTAATTTGATTATTGTCTCAAATAGAGAAGCAAATGTAATCATCCTGGAAACCCTGATCAGTCTGGAAAGTCAAACTTTGATACCTTCGCTAGCAGCCCATGTTTTAGGAATGCAATCTTCAACCAAACCACAACCCAAACAAGAAAGACAACTTGAAGAATAAAGGGTTGACCAAAGTTTCGAACAGGCTTCTCTTTACTGTTCATACTGGTTTTGAACACAGTCTAGTCCAACTTTCTCCAATGGCTTCCTCTCTCAACATCAAATAATCGTTGTTTAAGATAGATTTTGTTGCCTTCTTTGGTTGAATTTAAGACTAATATCCTTCGTAGAATTTAGACTTCGACCATATAATTACAAGTTGGTATTATTGCAGGGTTGGCCCACCTTTCAATTATCTTCAGTGGCTGATGTTATCCATTGCTTGTCTTTTTGTTCTTGATTTTTTTGGCTGATCGTCTCTTACTCTTGCATTTATGTTCGGCTTTTCCATAAGTATGAACTGGACGTCTTGTCCTCATTGTTCCTCTTTCTTCATTTTTCAATTAACATATCCTCACAACTCTTTTTATCAGTACAGCTAACTCCAATCCATCGACGAAATGAAAATAAAAAAACATTGTTTGATCGTAATCCAAGAGGGTATAGGTCGGTTTTGTCGGCTTGGTTGAATTTCACTGGCTTGCAATGAAAAAATGCAATGAAATACGTTCTCCTATTTGTATTAAATTGGATATGTTTAGAAATTCACTTGAGAAATGTAGGTTAGCTTAGGGAATCTCTCATTCTGCTTTGGTTTTGTGATGAATGTCTAATCTGAAATAAGGAAAGATTTTGTAGCAGGTCGGGGAGCAAGGAAATGCGAAAGGAGATTTTTCAACGGGGCTGCACGGAAGAACTGTCGAAGGTGGGGAAGACATGTTCGAGAGGGAAATCCCATGGCCAATGCACGCCTATTTCCATCCATGTAACTATTTCAGACTTGCCAGAATCGTCTTTCTCAAGTGCTTGGGCCTCGAATCCACCTCCGAAAACTCAGCCTCCGACCGAAACAAAAGCCAAAAATGCAGAGAGAGAACAAAAGAAAGCTGACGATCAGATTCTGGTTTCGTTCGAATACAGATTGAATTTCGTAGCTCCTAACTTACTAAATATGAGCGATATCTCTCTGGGATTGCACCAAAAACAGCCACAACCAGGCACAAAGTGAGGAACATACTTGGGAGAAGAATAATTGATCATCAAAAGCAACATCTAACCAATTGTTGTGCAATATCTACCGAAGTTCGGGTTTTGTGGGTGGGCAGGCAATTGAGGCTCGATTTGGAGGAACAGAAACAGGAGTTACCAAAGGAGGTTTTTCGGGTGTCAATGTAGATTGAGTTTGTTTTGTGTTGTTGGATCTCGGCTCCGGCTTTAGTGTGTGTTGTAAAATTATCAATCCCATGAAACACTATGGACCCGTTTTTCATAAACTTTGTTCAATCATTTGTGTTTAGACATGAAATGTTAAACCCTTCTGACTTTTGAGTGAGAATAGGTTTCTCAAATCGCAATTCATTTCATGCTATTCCCTCGATCAAAAGTCGGACCAAACCTTTGACCCAAAAGTTGTAACATAAAGGAAAATTTATCTTCCAACGATGTTTGATCGTCGATATTTAAGTATCAAGGAATTAGAACCTTGTATCTCTCTACCGTTCCAAGTGAAATCACCTTGTGAAGTATGGGGTAGTGAATCATAACACTATCAACATGCATGCTCACATAAAGAATTCATAAAAAGAGATGCTACATTAATTTAAAAGACCAAGGTTTTATATAGATCAAATGGACCTAAAAAGTAGGACAGTAGCAACGAGGATTCACAAGTTTTGAGTTGTGAAACAAAAAAAATCCTAGAGACATTTCCTTGCAAGAGCTCGAACCTTTGTGTCAAAGTGTGACGATGTAATTCGTGAGCCCGGCAAGTAGAGAGGATTAAGCAAGACCTGTATGTGAATTAAATTTTCAATTTATGCATGACTAATCTCCCAATTAAGGACACAAAAAACCTCTGATAATGCAAGAAATTGCATCAACAGCAGCCTTTAGACGCTCATCCACCAAAAAGAAAATAAAAATATTTATTTACATTTTTTTGATAAAAACAGAAGTATTCTTCATGCAGAGCTTAGAGTCATTTTTATAAAAAAATTATATCATTTCATTTGAATGTGAAACTAAATATAATCACATTAACCATTAAGGCTAGAATCACTAAACTACAGACCAAATATAAGCCATCATCATTTTTATTATATTTAAAACACCAAAGAAATTTGCAATCGAATTATGAATATACCAACTCAACTCCATAGAAACGTGAAAGGGGTGAGAACTATGCAACTTTTAAGATTTAGAGGATAAAAAGAGAACTTACCTTTATGTAAAGCTCATGGACTTCTTGAAAAAAACTCTTGATCCCATCATCATTGCGAGAATCGTGAAGTAGCATCAGACGAGCATGTGAAACAAGTCAAAGAAATTACTAACTAAAATATAGATCGGATGAAGTTTCAATATTTTAAAGAGAATTAAACGTATGTAACAAAATGGAGGCAGTCTTGAACCAAGACTATACCTCTTTTATATGTGAGAAAATCTCGGACCGAATGAAGATCGACACAATCATCACTAATCTTTATTGAATCAAATTAGCAGTAATCATACAAAAATGAAGGCATATTACGTGATTTATTGACTACTTCAACGAAGTACCATGGGGATTGCCTAGCAGTAGCTACCCCACTCCCACTAGAATAAATTAGTCAATGAGAACATAGCCGGCCACATCTCATCCCTATTAGCTCACTAGTAAGAATTTACATACAAGATTATCTGTGTCTTTAGGAAATATCTGGATTTAGTCCATTTTATCTCTCACTCTCTTAAAATAATCTTTATGTAATTTCTTGCTACGTTTTTACTGTATATTGTAAAATCCTTGGCTGACCAGGTAACATAGTACGAGATATAGTAATAAAGTGAGGTTAATTTACGCTATTGCTAAATTCAATACTGGCAGCTACAACAAAATTAGAAAAAAAGGATATGACCAGCTGTAACATATACTGACACCATCAAATCGTTGAATCTATCAACAGCTTTCAAGAACCTGCATCAAGAAGAACACATTTAAGATCATTAGACTTGCACAATCATGGTAAATAAAGTAGAAGGTGATATAACACAGAGTAAGCAGAAAAAGAGAGCTGGTTGAGGATGAATTGCACTCACATTGCACTAGTTGTCCATGCAAGGTCCTGAACAATATCAAGAGCGGCGTGTAATATGAACTGATGCAGCTGCACAGCATCTTCTCTCTGCCATGTTGAGAAGCAACAATCATTAATAAAAAAACTAAACAAGTTAACGAGCCAAATGAAGATTAATATAAAATTGGAGCAAAAGTGAACAAATATATTCAGGCAGTTCTCTTCAAAAAGGAAAAAACTTGGCCTATTAAACTGAAATGACATTCTCTTAAAGGGATGTAAAAATAATATAGAGCACACATATATTTATAATCTTGGCACATTCTTTACATCCTTTCTTCTTGATTAACCAAGGAGAAGAATATATTTGAACAAAATTAAAGCTCAAATGAAACATCCAAGTTCCCTCTATTCCATAGGATAACCTCTAAGTACTTGAACTTGTAAATTTGCAACACCCAAACAATCAATTCAGAACAGAGCCTTGCAAAGAGAAACTTGCTTTATATCGTATCAGATAGGGTTGCAGAAATGAGCTAGTTCTAGAGAAAGGAAGCACCAAACTCAACTTCATTTATCCACAGTGATTCTCCAACAAAAAAGCCATGAAGCAGGAGTAAAACCATAAATTATGCATAAGTAGTTTCTTGATAAAACCCTGATAAATTAATTCGGTGAAAAAAATGATGCTTCCTAATATCTTATTCCTGGGTTCTTTAAACAGTATGAACTATTCAAATTCTACTTCTTCCTTTCCATTTGATAGGAGACCTAGATCCCAGCAACAAAGGGGAAATTTTAGCAACTACGTCATGGAATTCAACCATTTACGTTCTTAAATATGATATGAATGGAAATCAGTATACTTCAGTAGCAAAGAACCATAGGCAGTCAAACAGATCTTGCAGATAAATGCAAAGCCATCTTATGACCCCCTATCGACCAAACTACAACGTCATCATCTATATTTAAGACCACCACTAACTACAATGGAATTGTACGAGATAGGAAAATCAACCGAAGTAAATAAGCAATTGATGAACCTTTTAAATAACCATCAAACAGCAGATCGAGTACATGCGAGGTTTAAAATTAAAACAAAATAAGAAGAATACTTTAGCAGCAGATCCAACTTCTGCTTCATAAATAGGGATATCGTTCCTGCTGATAATGACGAAGCATGCCGTGGCTGCCATTTTTCAAAAGCCCCCAAATTATACTCGACACAGAATGAGCGAGTAGAAATTCAAATTGTCACATCTGGGATCCCAAAAATCAGTCAATTAAAGCAATAAGAGCATCATTTCCAATCAACAAGAAGGAGAGGGAGGATAGAAAGAGCTCCATAGAAACCTTACATAGAAACCTTACAGCACCAGCAGTAGGCTTCAAATGGTGAACATAGGAAGGAACCAAGTCACTGATGTTGAAATGAAATCTTGATTTAGCGACGGTGAGCTCCGCCCGTTTAAAATAACCCGCCGGTTCGTCCGACACATTTTGGTTACATTAGTTCGACTAAATAGACTAAACCGGATTCACTATTTTCAGCTCTCAACCAGGGTCGGTCTGGTCTACTAAACTAATTTTAGAAAATAAAATTAATTTTGGACATGAGTTTCAAATAAATACGACAAATCATGTCTGAATTTAAAAAAAATAAATTTTAAGCTTCTAGAACGCATGCTCTGACGCATGCGTCCGAGTGAGGGACAGATCAGACGCATCGTCTATCACTTGGACCCATGACGAATTTTTTTTTAAATTTTTTTAATAAATTTGATTAATCAAATCTTATCGTAATGACTTAAAATTTTTATCACACATTCAAAACAATAAAGACACTAATCTAAAAGTTTTTAAATTTTTTCGACAATGGTACGATTTACCATAATTTTTTCATTACAAAATAATTTGTTAAAATTACATAGGGTAATAAAAAATCTTGAAAGTTTTATCACACACTTAAAGCATTGTAATACAATATTCCACAAAGTTTTGTGATTTTTTATTAATGTACATAATTTTTACAAAATTTATTTGTTCATGTAGTAAACAAATTATAGTAAATCGTACCGTTGTTGAAAAATTCATGAAACTTTGTGTAATATTTTCGTACAGTGTGGTAAATGTGTGATATAATTTTTAAGAATTTTTATTACCGTATGTAATTTTAACAAATTTTGTTTGTTTATGAATTATTGTAAATCGTACAGTTGTTGAAAAAATTCAAAAACTTCCAGATTAGTGTCTTTTATTGTTGTGAATATGTGGTGAAAATTTCAAGTCATTCCGATAAGATTTGATTAGTCAAAGTTATTAAAAAAAAAAATTTTAAAAAAATTGTCGTCTCTCATTAGGACGCATGACGCGTCTGATTGAGGGACGATGCATTTGATCTGTCTCTTACTCGAACGTATAATGCGTCCGAGCATGTTTTCAGAAAGTCCAAAATTTATTTTTTTAAAACTCAGACCTTATTTGACATATTTACCCGAAACAGAGGTACAAAATAAAAAATTTTTCTCTTAATTTTACCATTTGAGTGACTAACTTAATATTTTAATTTATTTTCTACTTGGTTTAGATATTTCAAATCGAATCAGACAATTCTCTATTATCTCGCCTTTTCCGTAGTTAGAGTGTTTTTTTTTTCCATGAACTCATGTTAATTATAATTGAGTAATGATATGTTTATATTCTTATAATATTCTCTTAATTTATATTTAACGTGTTGAGTTTTGATTATTCTAATTAAAATATTATAATGTATTATAATTAAAATAATTATCTATAATATTTATTATTCTAATTAAAATTTAACATGTGAGAAGTTCAGTTAAGAAAGTATTCTAAATAAGAAGAGAGATTGATTTTACTTTTTTACCATAAATTAAAATAAATTATATTGTGTTACTCTAACATTTTTTAGTACTTATACTTAGTTCAATATAAAATAAATGAATTACTTAATTATTTAATACGGAAACACAGATACTTTCAAATGAAAATGGGGAAGATTCTAGAAGTTTATAGTTAGATTAAAATACATAATTAATTAATTAATTAGTAAAATTAAGTAATTAAAATAATTAATTAAATTGGGTGGATACTGGCAAGGTCCAAGGTGAGAGGAAACGGCGGTGTTGACTTGACTTCCATCTTCCATTTACCCATCATTTTCTGTTTTCAGTACCCCTTCATTTCTCCTTCATTTCTCCTCTCCACTATATTCTCTGTTCTTCCTGGTTTTTTTCGTTTGGAATTCGGCTGAATCGGATTTTTCAGATTATTCCGCTTGAATTTCTGCTTCGAATTTTTTTTGTTTATTTAATTTTATGTTTGATTTCGGCGATCTCCATGGATTAAAGTGGTGAAATAGATCCTCATTTCGCTTTTTGATCGATTCAGGTACCCTCCCGCGATTTCTCTTTTGGAAATTGTCTTTCAATGACTAGATTCTCCGGATCTTGAGTTCACTTGATTTATCTACTTTGCTTTTGATAGTTGGGAAAATTGTTTCAGATTTTAGTATTATTAGTATTATTATTTTCTTCGAGCATGCTAAACTCTATGTAATTGAACTGAGACTGCAAATGTTGGGTTATAATTTCCCTTTTGTGAATTTCTGCCTCATCAGGTTGCGATAGCTTGACTGCAAATGGTGGGAGGACAGTCTAGCAAGACTAGAAATGGCGTCCCTTCTCCACCCCTTCCAATGAATAACACTTCACGGTACATGGCCGATCTAAGCTCATATGAAGCTGCCTGTCAAACTGATCCCGACCTGAAATCCTTCGATGCTACCATCCATGAACGCACCACACGAGCCCTAACCTCTCTCTCAAATGGGGTTGGGACTCGTTCAGTAACGTTTGATGCCCTGATTGGTGCCATTGATTGCCAGCAAGAGATCAATCAAGATGTTGTGAAATTCTTTTTGAAATCCACTGAGGACGTGTGGAAGAACAAGGAAATGTTTAAGCTTGTGGAGAAATATTTTGACAACAATCTCAAAACATTTGAGTTTTGTGATGCCTTGCAGAGTTGCCTTCGACAAACTCGTGATAGCGAAAGGATTATCGGACTTGCAATAAAACAGTTTGAAGAAGAGAAGAATGAGGGAGAAGGGAAGTATGAAAAGACAATAGAGGAATTGAGAAAGTTCAAAGAAGCTGGAGACCCCATTACCGAGGGGTTTGTCAAGTCGTTTCAGGTGGTTTATGAGCACCATGTGTCTCTATTAAACGGTTTGCAAGAAGAAAAGAGGAAGCTTGATAAGAAACTAAAATCCTACAAGACATGGAAGAAAGTTTCAAATGTCATTTTCATTGCTGCCTTTGCATCCATATTGATCTTGTCTATAGTGGCTGCAGCTCTTGGAGCAGCTCCAGTTGTAGCAGCTGTGGCTGCTGCAGCCGTGTCTATTCCAATAGGTTCTGTCGGAAAATGGTGTAATACTTTGTGGAATCGATATATCAAAGAAGTTAAGGGGCAAAGAAAGCTTCTCTTAACTGTAGAGAAGCGGACAAACATTGTTCTGCAGGAGTTTCAAACCATAAGCTCACTTGTTTGCAGATTAGAGGAGATGATCTTCTCCATGTTAGAGAGTACAAAATTTGTTCTCAGAGAAGAGGATCATGCAGTAAAGCTTGTTATAGAAGAGATCGATAAGAAGCGGGAAGAGTTTGATCGAACCATCAACCATTTATTTCAACGCGCAGACAAGTGTAGGCAGGATGTTATGATGGCAAGGACTGTGATTTTGCAGCAAATTTGTAGACATGTGAACAAAGATGATGACAATTCTTCGATTGCGCATAGTTGGACTCAAATAACATAAAAAGGTACTTGTTTTTTTATTGGAAATAAATGTTATGGAGCTTGCCTTACTGTGAAAAAAGGCTTGTTCTTTGTGATGGGAATGTGCTCAATAATTGTACTCCCTGTGGGGAAGGGTGCTTGCCTTTAGATTCTGTCTATCAGATTGGTTAATTATATGTGGAACTGTCTAATATACCATTATCAGAATCTCATTTTCTCTCTCTGTGTCTCTCTCACTCTCTCTAATTGCTGCTTTTCGGGATGACTGAGTATAAGATAGAATGCTAATGACTGAGTTTAGAAACCTTCCTTGGGAACCCACTTTTCTTCACCTATACTTGGAAAAATATATTGAAGTTTCGATCCAAACTATAATCCACCATTTGCTGTGATATGTGAGTAAGCTCAGTCATTGGAGTTTTATTGTTTCTGTGGATATAATCTTCTGATGTTAACAGGCTGCAATCAAAGAGTAGGCATTATATTTCTTCTGTAGAGTCAGTAAGTGTGACACACCTTGATTGGGAGCAATGTGAGGATTAAGTGGATAAATGGAGTGGTAAAGAGAGTTTGAGGCTTGGATGTAATGGTCGAATGTCAAAATTAGGGTAAGAATATGATAGATTTTAAACACAAACACGATAATATTACACAGTACACGTTTACAAGCAAAGGACTTCGAGGGCCTCAACCTCCAGTTTTCCCTTTCTTCCACACCCCTTCCCCCCTTACAATCATTTCTCCCCTTTATTCTTACACACCCACACACAAATAACCGCACTAACTTCTATTAACTTCTCTTCGGTTTTCTAGTATAAGAAAACCGAATAAAGGGCCTATCATTTCTTCCCGCCCAAGAAAGAACCTTGTGCTCAAGGTTGAAGGAAGGAAATTGCGAGCAGATAACGTCATAATCTTCTCATGTAGCTTCATAGGGCTGAAGATGTTTCCACTTGATTAATACCAGCAATTTAGTTCCATCACCACTTTGTTTCTGAACATCCAAGAGCCGCTCAGGTTCGACAACTTGATTTTCGGTGTTAAACAATTGATGCGGAAGTGAAGTAATATGGTGAACCGTTCCGATGCACTTCTTTAATAAAGAAACATGAAAAACCGGATGAATTCTTGACGTTTCAGGAAGAGCTAATTTATATGCGACAGTGCCAATTTTCTTCAATACTTGGAAGGGGCCATAGTATTTAGGAGAAAGCTTGAGATTGATCCTTTTAACCAATGAGACTTGTCGATAAGATTGAATTTTCAACCACACAAATTCCCCTTCTTCAAAATGTACCAATCTCCTTTTTTTTATTCAAAGAATCTTGCATACGTTGTTGAGCGACATGTAAATGAAACTTTAGCATTTTAAGTACGGAATCGCGTTCGCAAAGCTGATCATCAACACTAGCCACCGTAGATTTGATCGGTCGATCAAAGTGTAATAAAGTTGGTGGTGCTCGTTTGTAAACGGCTTGAAAAGGAGTCATTCCAATAGATGAATGATATGAAGTATTGTACCAAAATTCCGCCCATGCCAACCATTTAAACCAACTCTTAGGTTTGTCACCTGAGAAACACCGCAAATAAACTTCCAAAGACCTATTAACAACTTCCGTTTGGCCATCGGATTGAGGATGATATGCGGAGCTGAAATTCAACTTGGTACCATGTAATTTGAATAGTTCCCTCCAAAATGTACTAATAAAAATCTTATCTCGATCGGAAACAATAGATTTTGGTAATCCATGTAATCTGAAAATTTCACGGAAAAAAATATCAACCACTATTTGTGCGGTGTAAGGCTTCCGAAGACCGATAAAATGGGCATATTTACTCAACCTATCGACAACCACCAATATAGCGCTAAAGCCTTCCGATTTTGGCAATTTTTCAATAAAATCCATTGAAATATATTCCCATATTTCGTTAGGAATCGGTAAAGGTTGTAGTAATCCAGCCGGTGTCATTGATATATATTTGTTTTGTTGACATACGATACATGCAGCCACAAAGTTTGTAATATCTTTCTTCATTCCCGGCCAATACAACTCCTTAGCCACTCGTTGGTACGTTTTTCGAATACCTTCATGTCCCCCGTTTGGCCCGCCATGAAATAATTCCAAAATTCTAATCTTGAATGCCGACGATGACGATATAACCTTCCTTTCGCCGAAATAAAGAGAATTGTTAAATAATTGATACTTTGATTCCATCATCTTTCCGAGCTGCAAATTCTTCTTAATTTTCGATAAATGTTCATCGTCTTCAATCTCACGTTCAATTAATATAATATCCAATATATTATTGTGCTGTAATTCATGAAATAACACACTTTCCTCCTTGCGAGATAATGCATCCGCTGCTTTATTTTCCACTCCCGCCTTATATTGGATTTCAAAATCATACCCAATAATTTGATGAGCCATTTTTGATGTTCGGTTGCTACCAATCGTTGTTCCATCAAAAACTTTAAACTTTTTTGATCCGTTTGAACAATAAAGTGTGTACCAATTAAATAGGGTCTCCACTTTTGAATGGCTAACACCAATGCCATTAACTCTCGTTCATAAACAGATTTCAATTTGGCTTGGCGAGATAGTTGTTGACTAAAGAAAGCAATTGGTCGATTATTTTGCATAAGCACAGCTCCCAACCCGGAACTGGAAGCATCTGTCTCCACTATAAATGCACCCTTAAAATTAGGCATGGCTAATATCGGTAACTTGCACATCGCTTCTTTTAACTTCAAGAATGCAGATTCCGCTTCCTCATTCCATTGAAAACTATTATTTTTGAGAAGTTCAGTCAATGGTAGTGCTATACTGCCATATCCAGATACGAACTTACGATAATAACCCGTAAGTCCAAGAAAACCTCGCAATTCTTTAACCAAACACAGTTTTCTCCATTCCGAAACAACACGTATTTTATCTGGATCGGCGGACACCCCATTTGCTGAAACAATATAGCTCAAATACTCCAATTCAACCTTGGCAAATGAACATTTTTTTTATTGACGAACAATTGATGTTGTTGCAGCACTTGAAAAACGATTTTCAAATGTTCCTTGTGATTTGCCATCGTAGAACTATACACCAAAATATCGTCAAAAAACACAAGAATAAACTTTCGAAGGTATGGATGAAATACCTTATTCATGAGTGATTGAAATGTTGCAGGAGCATTGGTAAAGCCAAAAGGCATTACTAGAAATTCATAATGCCCTTCATGAGTTCGAAAAGCGGTTTTTTTAACATCCTCTTCTTTAACTCTAATTTGATGATAGCCGGATCTTAAGTCGAGTTTAGTGAATATTGACGCTCCATATAATTCGTCAATCAATTCATCAATTACTGGAATGAGAAACTTATTTTTAATAGTTTCTTTGTTGAGACTTCGATAATCTACACAAAACCGCCAACTTCCATCTTTTTTCTTTACCAAAATAATTGGGCTTGAGAAAGAACTTGTACTTGGCTGAATTATTCCGGCTTCGAGCATTTCCTTCACTAGCCTTTCAATTTCATTTTTCTGCACAATAGGATAACGGTACGGCCGAACATTAATTGTAGAATTTGCCTCCTTCAATATAATTGCATGTTCATGACATCTTCCGGGCGGTAATCCATTCGGTTTTGCAAAAATATTCTGAAATTCATCGATCACTTCCGTAATTTCTAGCGGAATAGCTTGCGGCGTCACAGATTCTTGCTTCTCAATTTGACCCACTTCAACTAATAAAGCTTCTCCTTCTCGTGATATGGTTTTCATCATCGCCTTTAATGAAATTTTTGTCTTGCTTAAACTTGGATCTCCTTTAATTACTATCTTGTGTCCTCCCACATAACAATTCATTGTCAACAACTTCCAATTGATCGACATCTCTCCCATCGATTCTAATCATCTCATTCCCAAAATAACATCAGAATTTCCGAGAGGAATTGATAAAAATTCTTCCAAAATTTCCAATTCGGATAAAACCAACAAAACATTTTTACACAACCCACAATTCTTAAACGATTCTCCATTTCCGAGTTGAATATTGTATTCCGAAGTTGTATCGACATTCAATTGCAATTCCGTCGCTACATCTTAGAGAAATGAAATTGTGTGTTGCTCCATAATCAATTAAAACAATCACCTTCCGTTCTTTAATTCGTCCCCAAAGTCTCATAGTGTGCGGAGAAGTTAAACCGACCACCGAATTAAGAGACTATTCGACGGTTTCATCCTTTTGAATATTCTCTACTTCCTCGCTAAATTCCTCCTCATCGTCTTGTAACATCAGTACTTGCAGCATTTTTTTCATACAGCGATGTGTCAGAGAATATTTTTCATCACACCGAAAACATAATCCTTTATCCCGACGAAACTTCATTTCGGTCTCGGTTAATCTCCTCCTCTCCATATCAGGTTGAGTGATTCTCACACCGGTTGATTTTTTTTTGTTTCAATTAAAGACGTTGGTGTCGTAAATGTAGTCTGATTCCAATCCCGAGTCTGATTCCAATCTCGATTTCTGCCTCCTCCTTTATACGTCGGAATTCGGTCGGCATGAATTATTTCATTCCTTTCCTCAGCTAATTGGGCCGCCTGAAACCAATTGATAGATTTTAAACACAAACACGATAATATTACACAGTACACGCTTACAAGCAAAGGACTTCGAGGGCCTCAACCTCCAGTTTTCCCTTTCTTCCACACCCCTTCCCCCCTTACAATCATTTCCCCCCTTTATTCTTACACACCCACACACAAATAACCGCACTAACTTCTATTAACTTCTCTTCGGTTTTCTAGTATAAGAAAACCGAATAAAGGGCCTATCAGAATATGGAATGAAGAAAATAAGTGGACAGTTAACTTGCTAAGATAAATAAATATAGTGCAGCCGTGTAATTAATAATAATTAATTAGTGTGGTTAATGATGTCAATTAAGATGAGAATAATTGTTAAATAGAGAGTGATATTAGTTTTATTTCTTAAACTTAGTTCTAAATTATCAAGTTCTAATTAGTCAAATTAAAGTAATTTTAAGAAAGCACTATGTGATGAAATGAAGACCTTAGCATTTATGATCTTTGTTAAGACAAATATAAATAATAATTATATTTCAAAGTTTAAACTTTTAAAACAATTGACACTTTATCATGATATTATATCTAAATGTCGCAAGTTTGATTTTTTTTTTTTGCAAAAAAAAAAAAAAAAAAAAAATAAATATGTGAATGAGAATATTTATTCACTTACAAATTCAAACTTTTAAGACAGTTGATAATTTATCAGCCCCTGATTCATTTTTTCATTCTCGGTGAGACATCCATGGTGCATAAAGATTTATGCAAACTCACTCATCGAATAGAATACATTCACATCCAATTTGCTTCTTTTGCGTTACTTCTAAGAGGTATATCTTAATATTCTCTCCATAATTTGACATGAAATGGTCTTTTCTCCAAGTGTTTCACGAGTTGTGCTCTTGTGGGTTGCTTTCTTCGTGTTGGGTTGAGCTGGTCCTCCTCTCAAACTCTTAGAGCACGAATCCAGGCACAAGAATTGAGACGTGCCCATCATATGAAAAATCCAAGCAAAGTGGTTGCACCCGGCCTATTGTTTTTTTCATTTTTTTATTTATGGAGTCCTCCTACGCCTTCCACAGTTCAACTACTTTTACTTTTCTCAAAAAAGAGATAATTTGCAACATTTTAAACATAATTTAATTAATAATTAAATATATTATCCTAATACTAATTCAATGGAGAGCTGCTTGAATTTTTTTATTTTCAAATCGAAAATATGTAGTGAATTTTGGAGCATATTTGTCCTTGAATATGAATTATTAGACAGATATGCATGTATATTACTGGATTTATAAGAATTTGTAATAAAATAATGGTTTTTATTTTAATAATTATAATTAATGGCCCATTTGTCTAATATTAAACTCCATGCTTGCATAATGACCAAGCTTTATCTACATAATCATCCATTATGAAAATGTGGCGACACGTCGGCATCTACCAGACGATCCCCTAAACTTCGGTACTTGTCATTACATTATTGGCCATCGAGCCGTTAGACGGTGCCACCTGTTCTCCTGTCCGCCAGTTCTTTCATCGGGCGTTACTTAACGGCGTCGTATTCCGCTCGTTGCGGGATTCGTGGAGGGGTTTTGTTGGGAATATTTGGAAGATAGGGGCCCTCAAAGCAATAAACAATTCTTCTGCGGCCGCACCAGAGGAGACTATAAATTTGACCTAAATTGCTTCCCTCATTGCTTTACCTTCAATCCCTTCTCTCGTTTATCCTTCTCGAATTCTCTTCAATGGCGTTTCGGAGAGATATTTCTCACTGTCTTCTTGACCTCCTTAGATCATCTAATCGATGCCTGAAGAATTGCCGCATCTCCTCCTCCGTCCTCTGCCCCGCAACTCCAGCTGTGTCCAACAAAACTGATATTCCTCCTCCCGATCCCGGAGATAAGCGCTTTTTCCTCTTTGGGCAGGAACTAGGATCATCTGCGTTCCGAGATAGTCTGTTGGGAACGCTTAGATCCATGGGGGTTGGAGGGGAAAGGATCCGCCCAGACCCAGCGAGATTGACGGCAGATGATGTGAGGAAGGTGCTTCGGGCGGCGCAATTGGAAACAGTGAAATGGAGGCTTAGAGAGGTTGGGAAAACGTGGATACCGTATTCGGAGTTCATTAATATATGCGGACATGGATGCTCCGACGCTGATAGTGTACACCGCTTGGCCAAATCGCTTGATGAATCTGGAACGGTGATCATCGTGGGCAATCTGGTCCTCCTGAGACCCGAACAGGTAACTTCAAATTCCAGTTGATTCAGAAATCGTGATCGAGTTGAATTTGTGTTGATAGCTTGCCAGGCAATCAGCTCTCTTTCCCGAGGGGTTATTGCTGGAATGGCAAAATAGGCGGGTGATTAAAAGAAATTTGTTGTTATTGTTGTTTGAGTCTCTGAATGGAAGACTAATTGATTCTTTGATGCTTATTTTTTCTCCAGCAGGAAGACCAAACTCTGGTTTCGACAGATCTAAAACCTGAGATGCGTTTTAGAAGGGAAAACTCAATCGATAGCCCCTTTGCTTTCTTGGCTGGCTTGACACTGACAGAATTGTTACTGTTTCACATCACATCATTAAAACCCACCATTGATTTAGATTCTAGTTTTGCTTAAAACAGACAGACCATTTTCTCTTGCTTTCTTGAAATTCTTTCTTAGGATTTGGATCTGAGATTGGGCTGCAGGAACTGACTGTAAAACTAACAACAAACATGATTCCATGGTGGGAGGGGTAGAACTCTTATAAATCCGTGTTGTTTCAAGAAAATGAGCCATATTTGTGGATTTTCCTGCTTTCGAAAATCCTTAACTTCTATTGTTGCTAGATAATGATGTGTTTAAGCATTTCTAGGCCAGTAGAAAAGCATGCTAGGATGAGCCAAAACAAAACTTTACCCCAATTTGTTTCCAACTCTTTGAATACAGGTAGCCAAAGTGGTGGAGGATCTCATCCCCATGCCCCGTGCCGATCCAAGAAGGGAGTTGGAAGATATGGAGAAGGAGAAAGGCAAAATCGACTCCAAGGCAGAGTCACTGGTCCGACGAGAACTATGGTACGGGCTCGGTTTCCTTACCCTGCAGACATTAGCATGCATGAGGCTTACATTTTGGGAGCTTTCATGGGATGTAATGGAACCTATCTGCTTCTTCCTGACCTCCCTCTACTGCATGGGCACCTATGGCTTCTTCCTCATCACTTCGAGAGAGCCTTCCTTTGTGAGCTTGTTTCAGAGCCGACTGAACTCCAAACAGAACCGATTGATCAAACTTCATAACTTTGACATTGCAAGGTACAATAAACTCCGTCGACTTTATCATCGTGACCAGTCATCCGACAATCCTGGGCATTCATCAATGGCTTCTGTTCTTTTTGGTAGCCGAGACAACATTTAACTCCCTGTCGAGTCAGTGTACACACAGTGATAATCACAGAGAAAATAACGAGTACAGTTTTGTTTTAACTCTTCTTTTCTGCACACTAACTGACACTGAATGTGTGGCTGATTGTTTTTCCTGTCTGTTTATCGAATTGGATCATCGCAACTTTACTGCAACTTCCACATCATTTTTACCACTTCTGTCTTGAATTCATGAACCAGCTTCGAGATTCTTTCTAGACATGGAAATCAAGCAACACTCAGGGAAACTTGTCCAGTTCCACTATAATCTTGTGAAGTACCAATGCTCGATTCAGTGAATGCTGTAGGAGACTAAAAATTTTCCAAGATCAACTTTAAAAAAAGTTGAGATTTTTCATTTGACAAACCAAAATAGTAGCAGACTTGATGACAAAGAACCAACGAGCTGGCGACAGTAGAAGAGATGGGGCAGGAAATTAGATCAATGTGATTTCAAGTTAGAAAACTCATATAGTAGAGATGAAACAATTGGCACTCATTTTGTTAACAAATACACAGTAGTTTCCTAGTCAGGCAAGTTAAACTAGACTGAAAAAAGAAAGAACTACAAAGCTATGAGTTAAACAAACCTCAACGTGAATTCAAGATGAACACAAACAATATCGAGGAAATCAAGTAGCTGGTCATGAAATCAACTGATGGTTAATTCATGTTCTTGAAGAGAAGATTGAAAATATAGTAGAAGGCTCTGGGTGATACCTGGTCCCAATAAATGATCAAGCCATGATGCCATTGTTCCAGGCTCCTTGTGATTGGATCCTTCAAAAGATAAACTGTAACCAACTAGAGCTAGAAAGAGCAAAGGCCAAAGTTAGTCAGAGACAGTTTTGTTCCACTCCATTATACTTCTCATCGTCTCCTCCAAGTAAACTAAAATCACAGTGCAATTGGTCATTGGGTCAATCAACTAAAATCACATGAACAAATATAAACTACCCAAGGGTTAAGCTAGCATGTCAAGCAAAGAAAAAGTGGTTAGAAGCAAAATGACTGCTTCAGGGTCGAACATCACCAACTATCATTGGTTCATTACATCAAAATCTCTTTGCAGAAACATTCTACACCAAGCTACATAAAAGATATGTTTCATATATCAAATCTTTTTTTAACCCGGAACATTAGAACTGAAGACCTAATGTCGTCTTGGGGCACCTGGAGCATGAATTGTGCTTTCACCTTCATGGGGGATGCCTTTGCCTTTCCACCTTCCTCTCCGACCTGAAATGTAAATGATTATCGAGAGCCCATAAAATTGACAATACTATTGTCTAACCTGAATAATTTAGACAAACAAATAAACAATAAGTCCTCTCTTTGTAGAGGGGCAGAGAATATGAAGAAATCAAATCGTTTCCATACAACTTACCCAAATAGATGCCCAGCTAAGTCGCACCTCTGAATCATAACCAGCTTTAAATTTGAAGTCCTTGTCATATTTGTGCTTATACACCATGCTCCAGTTATTGGAAAAAAAATTATACAAGTAGCTGGCCATAAAGTTAAACAACTGAGCAAAGTTATCACAACTATAGGATCAAATCTTTTTTTGGTGTCATTATCCGCATTTCCTTGAGCCAAAATTGATTATCTAACTATCTCTAGTAGATATTGAAGGCTAAGATGCACAAGATTCCAATAATAATGCTTATAAGACACGAGACTAAGGATGAAAAAAGGATTACTGATAAGTTCCCAATACGGAAGGTTTATTAAAAAAAAATGAAAAACTTAAAAAAAAAGTTATGGTAGGAAAATTTGGGACTGGCAGTGATATGGATCATGGCCTTGGTGGAGTGGGGGAAGAAGAGGGACGTGCATATAATGTAATCATTGGGAAACAATAGGGGTAGGAAAAATGTAGGAATTGGGAAGAAGTGAAAACCTCCTTGGAAGAACAACTCTGTAGAATTGTACTTGTTTGGATTTATTTTGCATGTAATTTTCTTTAAGAGTTGCTGTTATCGACTTGGGTGTTACCAATTACATCTTTGGTTTTTGCAAGTATATTTCTGCTGCAGTTTTTTATCCATATCAAGATGAACACCGTTAAGGAAAATATTAAAAGGGAAAAAAAATTAGGGTGAGATGCACAAGAGAGAATTCTGACCTTAATTTATTACAAGGACTAAATTGACGCTTCAATGCTACAGACAACGCATTAGAAGGAAGAGACAGAGTTGGTATAACCGATAGTTCATCATCCTGCAATAATTCAAATTCTCACCCAACTATGGAAAGCAAATCATGCTAGATTTAATTATAATTGTTGAGAGACATGGAGAATTGACTAAATAAAGTGTATACTAACCTTGTAGCAGTATCGCAGCTTCAAATCTTCATCCTTGTATTGAGCAGTGCAGATACCGTTCAAAATTTGGCCCTTAAGAATTCCACTTACAGATAATATTTTATCTATTTCTTCCTCTTTTTCCTCAAATGAGACTTCACCCAAAGGAAATCTCATCGTTGCTCTTGGCTGCATCATTGGATCATTTTTTTTAATCAAGTGTAACATTGAATATGCAACAAATTTAGAGCAAATATTTGTATTCGTGTCGGTGCTCTTTTTCATAAAAATGAATGCAAACATTTACAATAGGCTCTGCTTGTAATAATGTTTAATCAAAAAATTGGCAAAACATTAATCAAACCAAAATATGTAAATATTATACAACATAGCCCGAAACCTGCAAAAACTTAGAGAACTTTGAAATGCTTGTCAAAATCCCAAATGCAGGAGGAAAAAAATGACGTTAGGTCATCCCGCTAGTTCTTACAAAGTAGGAAATGGAACTCACTAGTCCAATGGCTGGAACAGGAGATGACAACTCAAAATTGTATCCAGGCTCAGCGAGGTTGGCAATCATGGTCAATTCTCCTTGTTGCGCCTGACAACCAAAATCCAAACAGCCCATATTCTCATTGACTCAGAAAAAGAGCGATCACAGTAGAGATCTCATTAAAATACTCAGAACAGATACTTGAGTTGTGGCTTAACATGAGCTTATCTATAAGTTGAACAGACGGGTAACATTGTGGGATATGTTCTACCTTAACGTATTGGAAACTCTATTTAAACAATACGGTCGGATATGCTTTTGCCCAAACTGTTAACTGGAAAAAACAAGATAGAGCTGGGGAAGGAAGGAAAGGTAGATACCTTGACGTCATGCGAAGCTGTGACTTGCAACCTGGGAGTGACATCAAGAGAGCCCCTGAGGAAAGCGTTTTGTTCTTCCAGATCGTAGTGGACAGTGACATGCTTTGAGATGACAGAGAACTGGGGATCGGAGATATCACCTCTTTTGTCGTTTTGGAACGAAAGCTTGAGCTTGGCGAGACCATCGAATAGCTTACAGGAAACCTTGTGCAGGAAGAGCGAGCTTTCACTGTCAAACTCGGAAGTAACTCGTAAAGCCGGCCTCTTGTGAAAGGAGAATAAAGGCCGATGCTGCGATTGAGGTGGTGATGAAGGCGGCAAATCTGAAGAAGTAGATAATTCCACCATTATTTGGAATTTTCAGGTCCGCAAGAGTGAACAAGAGCTTGCTTAACAATTCTCCTAATCCTTGGATTGGAAATTCGCACCTAAACAAAAAGGAAACCCCACATTCAATGATAATTAAGATCAAGAAACGAAACAAAAACAAAGCAATTCGGAGGCTGAAGTGATTTCAAAACAGTCCGAAAAAAAAAAAAAAACCTCAAAATAACCCTAACAAGAGTACAGCGAGTAGGCTTCGATGAGTCCTTACCAGCGAGAACAGGCAAGAGGCTAGATGGTAAGCTTGAAAAACAATCGCAGATCCAGCTGAACACAAACCGATTGGCACCTTCAAAATCCCACTGAAAAAGATGAGAGAAGAAGCGGTGGAGAAGAAATAAAGAGGGAACTATGCTTCAAAAACTGAAAAGAACACTTGAGGGAGGGAAAATCAAGGGGGGCCTTATCTTGATAACTCAAATTCTAATTAAAGTTGGTTCCTTTTTTGCCTTAATTTTTATTTCATTTTCTTTTGTTATGTGTGCACCACTAGCCTACAAGACATCCAATCTTTACCTTAACTCATGGTTTGATCCTAATGCTATTTTTTTGGACAAAAATTGAAGGATGGACAAAACCAAATCAAAAAATAAATTAGATTAAAATCGTCACTTTTAATCTGGTCTTGCTTTTAATTATTAAAAAAATATAATTTATTGGCCGATACCAGTTTTTATGAGTAAAAGACTGTCAAGTCGGAACTCAGATCGTGAGTCAAAAAAATTTTAAAATCAAGTAAAACTCAACACAAACCTTAATAAAATCTGATATAAATCTTAAAATTAGTTATAAAGTCTCTCAAATACTTAAAATTTGACTTAAATATAATAAAAATATATATTTTAGTGTTATATTTTAATTGTTTTACTATAAAATAAAACTGAGTTAAAACTGGAACGGAACCATAATCATTGGTTCCAGTGCCAGTTCTAAATATCTGAAACCGTGAGTTTCGATTCTAATTTTATTTTAGAATAAAATTGAGTTAGCTTGACCCTATAAAAAATGAAACAACTTTGAATCGAACATCTACATAAGTTGGTTTCTACTTATCACGTATCAATAGACATTGCAGTTGGATTTCCATGACATTTAAGAATTTACGATGAAAGAACGAAAACCATGACTAAGTTTCTTAATAGGAAGAAATAGACGGTACGAGTAACCCGATCGGTTGGGTTCTAATTTGATTATAACCACAATCAGTGTTGTTTTGGCCGTTGGATGAAGAAACTAGAAACTGAACAGAAGAAAACCTTGGTCTTCAATTCAGTTTTTATCGGATTTTAGTTTACGTTTGGTATCAGTTCTCCTCGGTTTTTTTGGTAACTGTCGGTTTTATTTTGAGTTGTAAGAACTGAGAACCAAACCAAAGATCTCGGTTTGGTCCTAGTGTTAATTTTTATCAAAATTTTGGAATGTTTTGAACGGTTTGATTCCGGTTTAGCTAGAGTAGAGTCAAAGCCGTTCTGTGCCCATACCCAAAAATGGTGACGTAAGTAAATAACTTGGCTAATGCTTAAAAGGGGTACCAATATTTTAGTGGGTAGCTGAAATTGGAGCCCGTTGGAGGTAGAGGCATGGGTTACGCTGCAGGGCATTATTGTATTTTTCGTCAATTGGACTCCACGATAAGCTTCTCATTCGTTTCTGTTTTTTGGGGAGAGCTTAGAAAGCGTGGGTGGCTAGGAGCCGGAGAAGACTTCCGCAGAGGCAGCTTGCCTATACTTCTTGGGTTGCCGATCGGAGACGGGATTCAGTGACTCGTTCTTCGAATCTGGGAGGATCCAAGACAGTGACGACGGATATCTCTTTCTTCTGTTCACTGCTTGATTGTTCCATTTCTTCTTTCTTCTGATCTGCCTTGCTAACTACGTAATTCAGGTAAGGATTCTGCGTCTTTGCTCTCTCCGTTGTTACGACTCTGAGTTAAACATAGGTCAAGTTGGACTTAACTCCTGTAAAATCTTATGTCCATTACGTCTCTTGATCTTATTCTTGTTCTTCAATTATTTTATGATGTGATATTTTAATCTGTTTGATTATTTAATTCTATTTTTTGTTATTAATTTCTGAGTTTTGGTGATTTTCTTGAGGCTTCTTAGTTCGACTAGATTCATCCCGTATTAGAAAGAGGTTTGTAGTTATTGAAGATGAATTGTAGAGAAATGTTGCACGAAGCCTCTTATCAGAAATTTCGTAGAAACTTGCCTCAATAAATTTATTTTGAGTTATTTATTCGATTTTATTTCTTTATAACAAGGGGATGCAAAGTCGATGGAACACAAATAAATTATAAACTAGTTTCAATGAGATGCAACAGTATGATCGTCAAAATTTTGTAAAATTTTCACTTACGTTATTTTCAGTTGGGGTAGTCAGGTTCAGGAGATCACTTGAACCGAATATAATTAGGTCTACCTGAATTCTGTTTAATGATTGTAATAATGCAATGACACATATCTCGAGACATATAATTCATTTGTGCCTTATAATTCATTTGGAATTTAACTTGTATGTGTAAAATGAAAGGCTGGTAAATGAAAGTGATCTATTGATAAAAACAACCGTAGCTTGTTCCCCTTATATCATAGTTGCTGTGTTTGGCAGTTATAAAAGCCGTTTGGAAGGTTGTAGCATTTCTGTTCATATGCTCTATGGCTCTGCCCAGCAGTGTAAATGGCTTGATTTCAAAACCTCCCTTGCCTATGACAATTTGTTTTTCCCTTGGGTGCAATGGTAATAACGTCAGAATTGGTACTAGAAAGTGTAGTTTCCGTCTAACATGCGCCATAGATCGCATAAGAAGTAGTGGCAGTAGCAGCAGTGATCCTGATAGTGCTAAGAAGGTAGTGCAGAACTCGAATTATGTGGTGCCGCTCGACCAATCATTTGCAAACTCATCTTGCATAACTCGACCCCTTGCTGAGATCCTTCGAGATCTCAATAAGAGAATCCCTGAAAACATCATCAACAAATTCCCTCATTCCGACATTAAGAATCCTCCTTCCGCCTCTTTCATACCCTGGTAAGGCTTTTCTTCCACTGTAGTTGATTATCTTAGAGAATCGACTTTTTTTGTCATCGGCCAACATAAAACCAGTGTGGGTATTCAATGTGATAAACTTTAATGTTCATGCAGGTATCATGCTAACAGGATGCTGAGCTTTTATGCACCTGGTGAGTGAATATTCTTTCATATACAAAAATCTTAATACGTTTTTGAGGATGTACGTTAACTTTTTTATTTTTTATTTTTATGCTTTATTTAAGTAGAGGTGTACCTCGGATCTGATGGTGATATTAATCTTGTCATTACCACGCTTCTTCTTCATATTCAACCAGTTTGATGTATTTTTGCTGCCATTCAGATCATCATTAAGTAGTTAAAGAGGCACCACCTTCAGGAATTTCTTGGTATTGTAATGCACAACGTAATATGTATGGTGTCATTGCCAAACGGTTTTGTGTCATCTTGTACTCTAACAAGATTGGTCGTTCAATAATATAATATTATTAGTAATCACATTCACATCTGATGATAGCATGATCACGATTGCAAGATCTCATGATTTAATTGTTCAAAAAGGAACATCAGTTGACATCCTTTTAAGAACGAGGTGGTGGATATGGATCAGTCAACCAAGTATTTGAATTTTTACTCTCATTGGAACTTTCTTAGTGACTATGTTATCTGTTGAAGCTATAAATTTTAGTGTGTCAACTCTAAATAAATGGAAGAAAAGAACAGTCACAGACATTGGAAGGTAAGGAAAGAACTGCATAAAAATTTTCCTCCTGTTGTATGAACCATCCTGCAGTTGGTGTATTTGCCAATCGATATTGTAGATTATAATTTTTGTCTGTATGAAGATGTTCAAACATTCTCCAGCTTTGTGTGGTTGATAGAGCTAAATGGAGTGTGAGTTATAAATGTGTGTAACCCAGGTTCATTGTTAATACAACCATTATGTTGTCGGGCATAGTTTCTATGTGATGGTGGTTTTGGGGTGGTTGTGGTTAACACATTGAAACATAGATCTGTTGGTGCCGAGACCTATACAACACATCGATGAGAAGATTATATTAAAGGAAGCGACACATAGGCCCTATTGAGTGATTAACACGCATGATGCTAGGAAAGGGTTATTGTTCTGACATGATGACTAGATTCTTTCCCCTAACATACTCTGCATATTTTTGTTACCTAAGGGAAACAGATTCATGAATTCTCAAAATTGGGTTCCTTTACTATAGACATTTCATTAATTGGTAATTTCTGCAATTAACTCAACTAGTGTTTGAATGATGAAGTGTTTTTGTGTGCTCTCTAGTTCAATCTTAGAATGACTTGGATTATCAACTTTTTGTTGTTAAAGGATGGTGCGGTGAAATTCGTGATGTAATAATGTCCGACAATGGAAGTGTGACAGTTGTATACCGGGTCACTGTACGAGGATCTGATGGAGAGGTGTGTCAATTCTTCTTTATAGCATTTTTTTCTTCTGAATGTTTTGTTGATTTTAAGTTATAATAGTTCAATTGAAGCTGTAGACTGAACTAGGACGAATTGGCATTGAGTGAAGATGCAAGCTCTTAGTTCTCCCAACAGCTGTGACAAATCCGTTTGCATTTAGAGAACCTGACACCTTTTCCAATTTGTGGTGTCCACTTTTCATGTTGGGTTGAGTATTTCATATCACTTTGTAACTCTTTTAAATCTCCCGTTTCTATTTGGTCCGGTTTGTTTTTTCAAAACCAGACGAGACTATTTCACTACTAATTAAAATTGATTATTAATAATGTGGTATATAATATCGGTAATTATACATTTGACATTTTCCTTATATTATATTGTTAGCCATTATTGTAATTTTATCATGAATTAATCTACTTTTTGTTTACTATTTGAGACTCTTATATTAAATGTCATGCATTTTATTGAATTTGAATTGATTTAGATATTATTAATTTTTATTGTTCTTGAATTTATGTTATTTTATTTTATCGGAAAAAACCAAGAGCGGTCCGGACTTGTCCAAAAATTGTGGTTTGGTCCTAGTCTGGTCTTGATCGTGTCAATTTTGATCACGATCATAAAATTTTAAAATTAAAATATATTAATTTAATCTTATTTTTCGTAAAAACTAGTCCAGCATTACTATTTTCTTTTGGCTGTGGGAATGTATAGTATGATTATTTTAGTCAAAATGATCCATGGTGTTAGCATTTTAGATTATCTTGCCACTGATTTGTCTATTGATTTCCTTGGCGCCATGTGCACTGCAGGCTCACCGTGATGCTAGCGGGAGTGTGTCATCCATGGATGCCCGTATCACGGATCCAGTTGCTGCTGCCGAGGAAATTGCATTCTGCAAAGCCTGTGCTCGTTTTGGCCTGGGCTTGTATCTCTACCATGAATGATTATCGCTGCTTTCTGAACTATACCCACTCTCCTAATTTTCAGGTTTTTTAATCATCGTATCAGCTAAACATTCTGCAATTTTTGCTGCCTTTCATCATGTTCACGTGTACTGTGCATAGGTGGGAGTGTACGAGAATGTGACCACCTTTAAAGTAGCCAATTATACAAATGTAAGATCGATGGCTAAAACCCTGGTGTTTTCTCTGTCGGTGTTTATACGGGTTTAAATTAAAATGCAGCATTTTGCTCGAATTTCACATTTTTGCATAGCGATTGAATGTTATAAAACCATTGAATTATACAAATGTAAGTTTCATGTTTGAAATCGAGACTGAAATATTTGGTATATGCTTTTCAAATTAGTATTTTAGTGTATCGATTATTCAACCCATGATGAACAAACTATATAATTAATAACAAGCAAATGTATTTCAACCCAAGAAAAAACTAGCCCATGTTAAGTCTATTTTATTGTTGACCCACTATTCGATTTTATCCAAACTACTTATCCCTAATTTTTCTATCAGCAAATCACCTAAATTAGATATCTGTCATTCTTCCAATCTATTCATCTGTACCAATTTTATAAATTTAAAATTTATTTTTATCCAATTTATGCGATTGGATTTTTGGATAAAGACAATTTTTTGGATTTTTGAAGTGGAGATACCCATCACGTCATAAGTAGTAAGAGTGAGCAAAATTAGACTAGAATAGTAAATCAGGTTAAAATTGTCGATTTTAATCCGATATTGATTCTAACTTTTTAAAAAAATTGTGATTTATGGGCCGATGTTGGTTTTTAGGAGTAAAAAATAGTGAAACAAGAATCGAGACCGTGAGTCAAAAAAATTATAAAATCGAGTAAAATTCGATATAAACCCTAATAAAATATAATATAAATCCTAAAATTGTTATAAACATGCACAATTATTTAAAACTCGATTTAAATATAATAAAAAAATATATTTTCTTGTTATATTTTATTTTTTTAACTATAAAATAAAACTAAGTTAAAATCAGAACGAAATCCGAACGTTGATTCCGATGCCAGTTCTAAAAATCTAGAACCGTGAATTTCGATTCTGATTCTATTTCAGAATAAAACTAGGCCACTCCTAATAAGTAGAATGTAAATAAATAGAAAATTGAAGCTTTTATATTGACAATTAAATCCACAATAATAATTATTATAATTTAAAGGATAAAAAATGATTCTAGAGTCAGACATTCGGTAAATCCAACTAATCAAACGCTAAAATTTAGAAAGATGAATTAAAGTAGAGCGGTCAACAAGATGTAAGAGGGGTTTGACCTTTACAAGATGCAAGAGACTGCGTCTTACGTAGGGGCGACTTATTTCGCCTTGCAAGGTCTTCGTCTGTCTCACTAATTAGCAATTACCAATATTTGAGATTTTATTGTGGTTTTTTATAGCAAATAATAAAATTAAAATGCAATATTTTGAGATTAAAATAGCAAAAGTAAAATCTCAGGAAACTAAAAAATCTAATTAAAAAAGATAAAAATTGTAAGCGGCTATAAATTGATAATTAGGGTTTTAGAAAATCAGGTGTTTTTGCTTCTTCTGCCACTGCCAGTGACTACCACTACTAGGGTTTATAAAATTCTTTTTTCTTTCTTGGATAATGTTTGACCTCCGTTCTGACTCAAGCCCTCTCGCTCTTCTCAACAGGGAACTCCAAAGCCCTATGAAAGATCATCCTCTGGTAATAATGTCGTTGATTCCAATGCCTTTCTGTTATGCTCTACATTGCCGTTCCTTCGTTAGTTTGTAATCGCTAATGTTTCTGTGTTTTGCTTTTGGTGTGTGCTTTTGACGATCTTTGATTGTGTTTGTTGGGGCCAGTGGTTGGTGAGGTGATTTTAAGTTAGTGGGTGAATTGTCTTTTCTGGTCGTGATACCTGGTTTTGTTGGGGCTACCTGCTTTTATTTTATATTTCCCTGGGAGAGAATCTTCGCTGTTTCTCTTTCCTAGCTTGCTTTTATGCACCGTCTCATCACCGAGAATATAAATAAAAACGTGCATTTGGCAATAATATACTGGAATCTAGGTTGAAAGAATATAACGACATTGGATGTTCTATACCGGTTCTTTCAGTGATCTTTTCTGGAAGACTAGTGAGGACCTCTGCCATGCGAGGGTTTTTAGTTACTGTGGGTACTATTTCCTTTGTTTCAGAATCTTGTGTAATTGGTTTAGCTTGCATAACCCGATTTAAGTTATTTTATCTTTTGAGAAGTTCGATATGAATTGAGCCCGATCTTGCTTGATTGGTAGTCAAAGTTTGATTGAGAATCTAAATTTACGAATAAGATTATGTTGCTTTCTTTGTAATTTTTAATTTATATCTTTTGAATTCTTGAGAATTGTATACCTTATCAACGCCCTAGATCTTCTGAGTACCGAAAAAACTCTTAATCATTGGAGCACCATCTCATTTAGAAAAGGCACCAGTGGTTCAGAAAGTCATCATACTTGAAAATTGATTAGATGCCAGTCAAAAAATGAATAAAATGCACGAACCGGTACTCACAATTGGTTTATTTGTTAATTTTTTTCTAACAGAGTCTGAGGATGGCGCAATGGGGGGCTTATCGCAATTATGTTTTTACTCTAAACAACGAAGGAAATGAATTTCAAGTTTCACCAACAATTACAGATCCAAACTTAAATAATGAAGATGAAATTAAGAATGAAGATGAAATTCTTCTAAATGAATATCTAGATGGAATATTACCTAACAAGAGGAGGCGTGTTAGCCGAGGCCAACCTGGGGAGGTAGAAGTTGCTCATGTAAAACAAAGAAAACCAACGAATAAGAATAAGAAGAACCATGGGAGCACAATTGAGAGATGGTCTGCAGAAAGGTACGTGACTTTTTTTTCAGTTATTCTTGCTAGTTTTTACTTGTTTTGTTTTTGAGTTGAAGATAAGAAAACTTGCAGGTATAAGTTGGCAGAGGAAAACATGTTCAAAGCTATGAACGATCTTGGAGCAACTTTCACAAATCCAGTATCTCGTCCAGTTTTGAGATCGGAGGCTCGTATGCATATTGGCGATACCGGGCTTCTAGATCACTTGTTGAAGGAGATGGATGGTAAAGTTATGCCTGGTGGAACTGAGAGATTTAAGAGATGTTTTAATACTAGTGGTGTAATGGAATACTGGCTCGAAAGGGCTGATCGAGCAGAGAGTGGGGTGCAAGAACCTCACTGGATTCCACCGAACAGATTGATGCCGCCTGGTGGTACTGCTGTTGAGTCATCTGTTTCTGCTTCAAAATCTCGTGAGCTTAAGTCTGAAATCATAAAATTGAAGAGGTATAACAATTAAGGTGTCAAAATTGAAGAGGTATATATAGTGTGTGTAGTGATTATCACATGTAATTTATATTTTGCAGAGAGTTGCAAGAATTACTAATCAAAAAACAAGAGGAAGAAAATGTTAGTTTGATGAAGGTATGTAACACGACACATTCATATTTTAGATGTAAGCTTCTCTTGTTTTTTTGAGTCATAGCCAATTAATTAGTTTTCTTGATCAATGCTATTCAAGGAATTGGTGATGTGGCGTGCTAAGACTGAAGGGCGCATAAATGAGATTGAAAGTTGTGTTAAGAGAGCTCAGGTAGTTCGAACTTGACACTACTCACATTGTTATGGCCCAAAGGATATATTCTTGCTTGTGCTCATGTTTCTATTGTGCTTAACCTTTGTTTTTTTTTTCACTATTGATAGAGCGTGGTTTCTGAAGAATTGATGATCTGGAAAACTAAAGTGGAGAAGCAATTGGCAGAAGCGAAGAGTTTGTTGAGCAGCTTGGAGGCATCAAAGCAATACTATACGTCGTGTCCTCCAACCTGTCAGTGGAGCGAATTGTTTGGGGACATAAACTTGGATAGTTTCATAGGGTATAGAGATCATCTTTGGCTTGAGGGACCAGATCCTGATGATTATGAACTGGTAGTTGTGAATGATGCCTCGTCCTTGTGTTTCAGATATGGCAAGATAACGACCCACCACCTTGATGATGGGAAAGAGCAGCTTCTACTTGAGGATCAGAGGTAAATGCAGTATTAAACTTTCCCAAAATGTAAAGTTTTGATTTAAGATTCCTCCTGTTTTCAATGAATTAGCAGAAAGGTACCAGAAAAGGAGGAGCAACCTCCAGTTACCTCAGATTCTTGCCCAATAGTTAATTCAAAGCCGGAATCAGATACTTCATTTTTAATGGTTCAGGTAAAAGATAAATGTTGTTCTATATATTGTTATGCGCCTTCTCTAGTCTTTTTATATGATGAGTAATGCTATGTTTATTTTATTACCGTACATTCATACTCTATATGCTGATGTGTTAAGTAAAATATATTTATTATATTGTAATTAATATAATTATTTATAATATTTATTGCATCAATCACAACTCGACACGTCAGCGTGTATGAAAATAAAGTATGCTAAGAAAGTAAATTTAGATTTACTCTTATATGATTGATGGGTTCTCGATACATTCTTCGCCTCCTTGAATTATTTCAATTATTTCAGGAATTATTTGAATGGAAACCGAAACTAGAGAAGCAATTGATAGAGATATCCAACTCAATGAGAGATATTCAGGCCAGATATGAGAAGGATCACAGTCCTTTAGTGCCCATTACTGAACTCTAGAACAGGTAAATTTAGGAAATTAGAAACGAGGATATGGGAAGTTTAGATGTGCATTTAGATGTCAATAGCTGTCTAGAGATTTATTTTCACTTTTTAGGAGCTTATCTAATCTTATCTGCATAGAACTGATTGAATCAAACGTGACACCCTTAAAGGTATATATTGTCTATTTATCTTCCAAAATCAATTTTTAGGTTGATACACGATGGATGCAGATGGCTCTGGTTCGGTTTGGCCCAAAACCGATGATTCTATCATGATGTGTTGGTATTATCTGAACAAACCGCAAATGATCTTGCCAATTTAAAAAAAAATAATTCTTGATGTGACTTGATAATTATTGGTTCAATTAATTTAATTTGATAGTCTTAGCTAATGAATAGAAGTTTTTTATAGTAACTAATTATTGAAATGATTAATAATTAAATAGAATAAGAGGATAAAGATAAAATTGTTCATTATCTATATGTGTATATATATATATTAATAATAATTAATAATTAGCAATAATTAATGATTTTAAGTCTTTAATTGCAGTTCAAACTTTTCAAGGCCCATCTGCCACTGGGCCCTCTCCGTACACTCCGCCCTTGGAGTAGGCCAAATCAAATTAGAATAATCAATTTTGGTTCGATTCTGATCCAATTCTTAAAAATGGCGTAAAATCAGTTACAAATAAAAATAAATAACTCAAATTTCAGCGATTAAAAAAGATATTTATATTTAAAACGTAGAAAACTATTTATCCTAAAAAGTCCAGCGTGGCGGTCTGGCCTCCCCTAGTCCGCCTCCACACTCTCTAGAAAGGAGAATCCCTCCTTTGGCATAGCTAGGCTCTTAAAAAACAGCCTTGTTTTAAGGCCTTTGATACACTTGGTTGCAGATGCAATTGCTTGCTTGGAAATCAAAACATTTTATTTCAATTATTTATAATTTGCTATCATTATTTCTACCCCATAACGGATTCTAGCCAATTCAAAAGACATTCTGATCAATTCAAAGACCATTTCGATTCCATTAGGAATGAGAATTCAGAATACCACATATTGATCAATCAAAGAGAGATTCAACTACTAAAAGAAAAATCAATGTTTTGAGTCCTTCCTTTCTTCAAACGAAAGGATCAGAGATAACATCAAACTAATTTCCTAAACGCTTTTCTGAATATTCCTCAATGTCCTGGCTATTCGAAGAAATTACATAATGATGACAACACGGAAAACAAGAGAATAGTACAAACAAATTACTAACACAAATCAAAATTGTGATATACACCCACAGATTCAACAACAATGATCAGAAATACAGTAAAAGAAAAGAAAAGTATTTGGCTTAGAGTTACAGCTCAGAACACATGCTCTAATGCAAACCCTCTAATGCCTCATAACAAGAACCAAAGCCAAAGAAAGCCCCTAAAGCCTGTGATTCAATACCACACAAAAACAACGATAGCGCAAGCAGAGGATACCTCACTCACTGAATTCTAGGCTTCCACTACCAGACCTACTAGTATTGTGGCTATTTAATGAGGGGCCTCTTGAATGACCGCCAATAGCTTGTCCATGGCCATCCACTTTCTTCTCCTGAAAGAACTTTTCGCGCTCAACATGCTTCGATGGTGGGGGCGGAAGTGCAACGGGTGGAGATCTTGCATCCGATTCGGGTGCTGAGCTATTCAAAATTGGCCGTATGATTGGTCGATTGGCTCTTTCTCCTGCTATCGACAATCCAACCAAACCCATATGAATCCGCTTTGATGAGGCATTTTCCTCTTCGATTGCGCACGCTTTTCCTTTCCTTAACCTAAGGCATCAATTGTAGCCATTAGCATCATATACCATGTTTCCAACCGTGAGATGTTACTAAGAATGACAGCAGTAATTCTTCTTCTGATCAGTTAACAGGTTCTCCTATAAAATAATCTCTTCTTGGCAAGTCATGTGGCTAATGGAAACAAAACACAACAAAAGTATTTGAATAGTTCCACGATTTCAAAATTTGCAAGTTTTAGATTATTTTTATCAAAATTAGAGAAATAATTGATTGACTTACTTCATCAAAATCAATAGATTTGAAATAAATGGCCTCCATTTTGCCAAGCATAATCTGTGTGAAAAAGTAACAAAACTAATTAGCTGTGCATCATGACAAACCTTCGGAAAAGCTGTTCGGCCTCCTCCTCTTCTTCAGCTTCCTCGCCATTATTGTGATTTGCAGTTGTCGCTGATCCACTTGATTTCTCATGGTTGAAATGGTTATCTGCTGATCCATACTTCTCTGAAAGAAGAGTGTCATGTCTTGCAAGCACCTTTTCAAGACGCTCATTCAAGTCAATTGCTTGAGAAACGACCTTCTCATCCCTATAGAATTCATGAGGAAAAAGTACTTTAGTAACTGCACAATTTTTGTTCTATTAATAAGTTTCAGCATATCTTACAAATTTAAAGTAATAATGGCAGGTGTAAAATGCATTAGTAAACCAAAATGGTGGAAACAGGTCAAAGAGTACACAACATAAACTCAATGCACATATTATAAAGGAACTACAATTTTCATTTCAATCTTAAATAGTGAAACCAACACCATTCCAGCTTTACACTGCAGAATATCAATCCAATCGAACCACAAAACTCTACTTCATTTCTCTTTTTTTGTCATACAGAAGACAATCTTATGCTAAGATGTCTCATAACATTTCAATAATTTACCAACGAATAGAAAGGACTTGTTCACCAAGAGAGACCCTTACCGAGAAGTCATTACCAGATGCATTACCCGTTGCTTTTGAAATGAACATTGTTCCACAAGATCAAGGGTGAATTCATCCTTGCCTCTCTGAGTACAAATAGCAGCAATTTTTTTAAAAAAAAATACTTCATGATTGAAACTTATTAATAGAAAAGAATAGCAATCCATCGAAGTCGTTTCATTGCAACCAATATAATTAAGAAATTTTGCATATGAATATAGAATTTTATTCACCAAAGATCCAGACATAGTGAAGATGAAATAAGATCAAAGGCAAGTTGATACTCAATTTCTGCAGACAACGCAATTTCTGTAGACACATTGTTTGTTGGTCCCACAGTAAGTAAAGTCTGAGCAAAGATTTGTTACTGCTCAGTAAAAGATATACCACGCAAAAATTTATGCAGAACCCATATGGTAGTATCTCCAAAACTTTTGGTTGATCTAAACCCAAGGCATAAAAAATGGATATCAAATAATCCTGCTTATGCAAAGAGCTACCACTGGGGACAATGTTATCGAAAATATGTTTTAATATATTATATAGCAGACAATTTATTTATTTCAGTAATTATAATCTCATATATGTCTGAGTTTATGCTTTATTTGACAGTATGGGATATAAGATAGATTGTGCTATTTTAACTCTTAGTTTATTAAGTTGTTTTGTTATGGTTTTGATGAAAATAAGCATAACAGAACAGTATTTATTCTTTCTTTCTTTTTTTACAGTCATCATAAAATTAGATGTATTTGTCGGAGCCTTAATTCCAAATTTTAATATATTATGAGATACTATAAGATCAACATAGAGTAATAGTTGGAATAATAGAACCAGAACTATTCTCTTTCCTAACACATTTATTCTTCTGGTTTTTCCCAGGTACCTAGAACTCTACATTCGACTCAAACACTAGAATATAAGAGGAAGTATTAATGTAATAAATTAAAAATAATTAAAACAAATTATTAATTGTCATAGTGTAGGAATAGATAGAGAGTAACAAACACAACATTACACATTAAAATAATAGAAAATGATAAACATTCCAGCATACCTCTGGATTTTGAGGATCAACTGCATCCAGAACTTCCTTCAAAACTTCTGCTGCATTACTAGCCTTCTGAATAATACTGGCCCAAAGAAATAGCAAAGTAATAAATAATGCATTAAACATGGTAAACTCCAATCTTCATAGAATCTTTTTTTTTTTGATAAATTTATTCTAAGATAAAAGCAATCTAGGGCACCTGGATAAAATATGGATAACAAGATACGCCACAACAATAAAACAAGTATTTAAAGAAATAAAGGGGCAAGGGGGATTTTAATGTAGCCACAAAGAGTGGCCAACGAGTTATGACAAAGAAATAAGAAGTGAAGAAAGAAGTATATTAAGCTCCACTGCCAAACAAATTTTCTTTGGGAATAACGTTTTATTTACATACATATTTTGGTGTACATAAAAACTTGTTTAGTTTTCAAATAGCTCGCATAGAAACAGAATAAAGTGTGGTAGCAGTTGAAGAGATTCTCTTCTGACCAGAGATTGATCCCCATTGTGAAAACTTGAGTAATAATTTAATATTAACGTGAAAATAGAAAAGATATATGATAGATCAAACTACTTAGGAGAATCAGGTAAAGTATACCTTGATTCTGGTAAAAAGGGAGACTTGACATGGTTAATATCATTTTCACGTTCAGACACCAATGGTTCACCATTCGATATGTTGGAGCTATGTCCTTGTGGCGTGGGGCCAGGAACATTTGATACTACAGCAGAGGGCCTTTGAGGAAATTGTACACCAGCACCCTGGAGTAATATAAAAACAAGAATGATAAAAAGATAATCAATAAAAAATATTTTGTGAAAATAACTATTTTTAGGAAATTATCATAATATTGTATTTTTAAAACTACTTTGATAAGTTAAATAAATTCTTAGCCATTAGTCTAGAAAATTTCTAGAACTATTTAGGTCCTTGCATATTTATTAATTTTTGTAAACAAACAATGTGTACTAATAGAGAAAAATTGTAAAGAAGAGAGAACTCTTCTGAAAAAAATTGAGGGGGATTTAGGTCCTTGCATGTGAATAAGCTATTTTGATTTCATGCACTTATTTAATAAAAATAATGTGGAAGAAATAAATTTCATCCCCAATATACTAGTTTACCTGGTTTTAAGCAAGAAGATAAAAAGGATTTTTTTTTTTTAAATTTTATCAGTCCCAATGAAATATGATAGTGTTAGAATAAAATACACTTGGAAAGATACAGGTTAAGGTGAAGGGGTGTCATTTGATATTCCTTATAGTATCTTAATTATATCTTTTGGATGATTCCAAATATTCGATCTTTTTAGTTGTGAAATCTCACTTTGATTGATCAATGAGTGATATTGAATCACAATGATTCTGAATTGATATGAACATCTTTTTAATTGGAAAAAATAAAATACTTGAACAACTCTAGATTTTGCGTAATAGTGAATATTTGACAATACATTTAGTACCTTCCTAAAAAACCAATCTTTGTTAACAAAGCACACATTGTTTAACCAAATCCAATTCTCTCAATGCATTCCTTAAAAAATCTGATTCGCATGAATCTTTCCCCCAACTAAAGAAGAGATCTTGGCAGAATCGCTAAATGAAATTGAACACAATTTTGCAAAGAAATAGCCTACTTGTTTCTCGAGAAGAGATCGAAAACATGTTCAATATCATTGATATTCTTTGGTTAAAGGGTGGGTAGAGAGAATCTTTTGGGAAATTAGTCCAAGAGAGACCTAACAGACTACTTCATTTATCCTTAGTTCTATGCCTCTACACTTGAATAATCCAAGAGCATAAATTCTATTTTGGATAGACTTCAATAATTACTTAATAGACCAGTCTTTGCTTCAAATTCTTTCAAGAAGAGAGATTTGTGAAAGATCATACTTTTATTCAATGACAAAGCTCAAGGATTTGGAAACCTACCACCAGATCATAGTATGCCTCATAATATTGAGGAAATTTTCCAGAGGCACCACCAAGTGATGTCTGTGTAGCATCCAAAAGAAGAAAAATCCTTTCACGCACTGGTAGTTCTGACTGCAATTCCAGTCTTAGATAAGTGATAAAGGTTACGCAAATCAATAGTATTTTGCATATAAAAATATGAAAAAACAGATACAATACCTTTTTCTTCACTATCTTCACAAGAATAGGGAGAATCCCTACATCAATCACCTGCTTATGTACATGTTCTCCAATATTGTTCATCAACATCTCGAGCAACTACAAAATATAATATGATAAATTATGAACAGAAAGATTTCTCTATTTATGTTACTCTCGAAGCCTCTTGACTATTTCCCATTGGAACAAATGTTCCCCCATATCAAAAGGAAAATCTCATTTACGGAAAGGATGATATTATTTTCTTTGGAGAATGGAGTACACTGGCCAGCCGCCTATTAATTTTTACATCAAACCAAAAATAAAAACATGTCTTTCTCTTGGTCATTACTTTCACTCTTGTTCTTTTTGGAGAATATAGAGGTAGCTTGTGAGCGATCTAACCTAAATTGAAATAAAGATCACAGCAGAACATAGTAATGCATATAATATACCATCCTGTATTCTTACCATGACAGCGTAAAGTTGAGCATTTGAGTTTTTACTTCCCAGACGTTTTTTAATAGCTTTAGTTACGTCTTTTGCTAATCTGCAAATGTCAAATCCACCAGGTTAATGGAATAAAATTCAGATAAACCTCATACACCATAGTAATGTTCTTGTTCTCCATATATATTATATATATGTATATATATATGAAGATGACCAACCACCTACGATGAACAAGCACGTAAGGAGGCATTTTGAGCTATGACATCCAGTGATTTTTTAGGTTCTTTGCTCAAATTTATTCTACATGATCAAAAGAATTTTCTATCCGATTACCTTGTGATAATATTCAACCAATATGAACATATTACAAAAGATGTTCAAATAAAAGGAATACCTAGTAAAGCATTTCAAGATGTTAGCGGATAAGAGGGAGAAAGATGACAAAGATATAGAAAGAGACAATGGAAAGGTTTTATTCGTAAAACCAATCTAGCAACCAAGCTCTTAAAATTTCTTAAAATCATAATTCTCCCAGATTCCAGGAATTGTCTGTCAGTTTTTTCAAATAGATCTGGTAACTTGTATATTGTTATGTTACATCAATCTTGGCATTATTAAGAAAGAAGTAAATTTTCCTTCCTAAATTATTCAAATTCTGCTGCACACATGTATCATAGACATGGAGATTCTAAATACCATTCAGATAAATTGATCAAAATCACCTTCATGATTCGATATTTCTCGTTATAAACTGAACCAACATAAGAAAAATCCTCTTTGAGTTTGAATTCAATTTAATAGAGAATTCTACCCTCCAAAATCTCCTCTTGGCCACAACTTCCTACGGTGTTCTTGGAGCCTATTGTTGTCCATCCATCCAAAAGTAAATATGGGATATTCAAATGGAGAAAAAATAGAACCCCAGCCGAACCATCAAGGTCAAATATGTTTGAACTGGAGAACTCAATGTTCTATCAAGGTTAACTCAATTGATAATGAAAACAAGTGAACCTATATCCAGCTTCCAATTGCAAAAGAATTAAGAGCACAACCACTCAAGTTCCCATGAGGACTCCAAATACTCTTAGTGTTATCACAAAGAATTCCAAGCTTGTATGCAAGGGAGGTGGAGACGACATTGTTGCTTGCACCACAAACTATTAAGATTATTACGCCTTGTTGACAATCTTTCCATTAAGCTTCATTGTCTGGGGTTCACAAGACACACCACAGAGTTAAGAGATAGCTTCATGGTGTCCAGCACCACCAATTCCTCTAATAGGAGTCATCACTCTCACCAACTATTTGTTCCTCGCCCTTTGGATCCTCTTGTGTGATGAGGAGGAACACTATTTTCTACCGGATTGGTGTCCTATTAAGTACTTTTGACATATTTAAACATTTCCAGGTTCTCCTGGATCGAAGCTCAACCTCGGACAACCAATAAATTGGGTGTGGTTTTGGATAGAGGCAAAAAAGAAAAATCCTTCGAATTCCTTTGGACTAAAGCCAGCATTGCTGACTCCAACGTGGAGAACCTGCAAGGCTGGTTTGTGTTAAAGAAAGGATCAATTGAGAATTAAGGTAAAAAAGAATCCATTGATCCCAGATCACATTGCGCCTCAAAACTCAGATCCAAAGGAAACAGAAGATGGTGCAAAGCGGGAGCACAAGAATGGAAACTGAAGAGAATGATAATATGTTAACATAAACCATAAGTGGTAGGTTGCACCGGTTAAATAACATGACAGAATGTTGTCAGTAGGAGGAGCAGAACCCCTTCCATATGAAATAGCTATTAAAAAGCATTCATGATTATTTATATTAATAAGAACCATCAACTCCTTATATATGCTGAGTACAGTTTGTAAAATATGAATTCCAACTTCATAACTTATGCAAATTATGAAATCACAAATTAATTGTAGAAGCCATCAAAGTAAAGGTGCATGTTGGTTCCATATAACCCACACTGTATACAAAATGGGGTCTATTTGCTACATCAATTTCTCTTTGTTAGTTTATCATTGCTCTTGTGATCCACACTGGTATTATAAAAAGATAAATCGCAAAGAGTGAGCTGAAAGTTTATTCAGCGTTAGTACCCATCACTCTGTAGAGTTAAGTATCACTTTAAGCAAGAACAAACTTTCTCACATTCAACACAACCAAGATTGTGTAACCTAGAATTAAAGACATAAATCTAACATCCCATCATAACTGAATGCTTCAAGCATGTATTCATTTCAACTATGTAATGCATTCGACGTGTATTATGCATTTAAGTTAACCACATACATTTACCCGAGTTTCATATTAAGTAAACCAACATTTAACTGCAGCTCTTAGATTAACCATTATAGCCCCAACCCCTTCCATCTATGTGGAAATTACAACGCTACTGCAAAAACAGCATTAATCAATCGCACAGGTTTTTCTAAGAAACCATTAGACAATTATTTTCTTATAACATCTTTCATGCATAAGCCAGAAAATAAATATACGGACTACCTTCATTGATTAATTGCAATGTGTATTATTTGGAGTACATGAAAAGAAGAATACTATAACAGAAATAGTAGTGTCATACCTTTGATCACGAGATACAGTTTCACAAATTTCAATATTTTTCATCCAATCTACCTCTGCTAGGTTTTCACTTGTGGCAGCATTCACAAGGTCAGCAGCCATGCTGTATCATTTCTAGCTCCAACAAGTAGCGAAAAAGGTAAGGGATGGCAATACAAAGACCCAAGACTAAATATATATCATATTAAAAAAGATTATATTTCAAAATAATCAAAGTAAGAATGGATGGACTGGGTCGTTAGCTTTAAGTCCCAGCAGCACCATCCAAAAAGGTAAGTTTTAGCATTTATTGGCATTTACATGAGTTTTTAAAGAAAAGTCAACCAACAGATTCCCTAAACTATTAAGAATTTTAAAGCACTGATGCAAGTATTTGAAAGTAATCAATACAATCTGAGTTAACCCCTCACATCAGTTATGTTAGCCGTCAACACGTCAACATGAGAATATCCTTTTGCACCAAACAACGAATAAGTTACTCACCTAAAAGAATTATGTCCCAATGGTCATAGACTCACATAACTCTTTATCATAACTTCTTTCGTTCAAGATAAAACAGACTAATTGACTTCATCCTTCAGACATTTTTTGAAAGTCTAGACACGCTCACTCTCACTTAAAACTACTTTGCCCTCAAAACTTTCCCCACTAATTCAGGGTATTTTTTTTCTAGGGAATGACTTAAAGAATTTCAATCTACACAACTTTCAACCATAGACCTTGAAAAGAAGGCCGTAGAAAAAAAAGCTAGAGATTGAACCACTAAGTCAACCATTCTAAGAAGGAGGGTTTCTTGATCCTTGCAGTGCCTTTCTCTTAAAATCCTCTTTTTTTGTGGATGACTAGATTTAAAATCATTTGCAAAAAAGCAATTAACTTCACTTTGTAGCTTAAAAGAAAAAAGAGCATAGTGTTCCTTGTAGACAAAATGATGTTTCAATTACTAATATATGCTCATATATGAAAGTTTAAAGAACAAATTAAATAAGGAAACTTCTTCATGTTATCTCAATTTTAGAGTTGTCTATGTAAAACCTTGGAGTGGGATAATTAAGCTTGGGATTTTAGAAAGAACATCTACGTTGTGGTACAAGCAATCTCTAACAGCCATAAATTTCACATAAAAACTACGCTAGCTGCATTTATACAGCTTCTCATTGGAAAACAAGTGTAGATTGAAACACACTGGGATTTTCCTAAGAACATGTATAAACAGTGTTTTGCAGAGTAGAGGAATTCGTTGACACTCCATTAGACTGCTTCACTAAATAATTCTATCTTGTTAATCTCTCCTATTAAGCTCACAGTGCCAGCTCCACACTCTCCTTCCATCGGAAATTTATCATTCTCACTGTACATCATTTGTTGTCTAGACAATCCAAAATAACTATCCTAGACAAAAAAAAAGTACCTGAAAGAGTTAACAGACGTAAAATAGCAACAAAATTAGATTTATATTTTTTTTGTTCAATATAAAGAAGGAATTAGGCATACCACGATGACCAGCGCAGTTAATGAAACCCAACGAGACAACAAAACTTGAAGAACTTTAGGATGTCCAGTGCTAATCTGCAAAAAAACAAAATTCTCAATGAACACTCGACACATAACTAACAAAATTCAAACAACAAACCCACGACACTACTCTTTTTCATTACAAATATAGAACTACGTAACCAACAAAAACTTTCGGGGATCCAAATTTAGAATCTAAGGGAGACGTGACCACAGTCACAGATCGAACAAAAAATCACATCAAACTATTAAAAAACCCCATAGAAAAATATAATCAACAGAGAAGGAGAATTGGCACCTGAGATGAGGGGTAGGAAGACGTAAAGAAAGTAAATGAAGCAGATGAAGAGGTGGTAAATGTTCAAAAGTCTGAGCATTTCAACGAAAAATGGAAGATAGAGAAACAGAGATTGAACGGAAAAGAGCTACTCTAGTGTGTCGATCAAGTAAAGTAGAATCAGAAAGAGAGAGATAGAAGCTTTACGCCGGAGACCGTGATCAAGGAATCTCCCTCTTCCTCTCTTCCCTTCTCTCTCTTCCTCTGTAAAGTGGATATCTGGTCTGAATTCTGGCGTGTGAGAAAAAGAAAACACGTCAAAAGAAAAGCAGCGGCGGCGGTGGCAACACCGCCTTCTAAAGGCCTTTTTAAATGTTTAATTAATCGCTAAAAATAATTATAATAAATGTATTTTATTTAGATGGAATAAGAAGATAAATATAATATTATTCATAAATATATATATTTTAATTTAATTCTTGTTTTTCAATATTATATTTAAATATTATTATCATTTATTTAAAAAATCAAATACGAGCGAAATGATAGGTTAGTCAAAATTGCATGTATTATTATTATCATTTGTTTGAAAATGCATTTTGTAAACAATAATTAATTAGACTAGTAAAACAAGATCTATATTTTAAATAATATTAAAACAATTACTTATAAAATAAGAATTAATATTAAATTTACTTTTTTATTATATATCATCGTGTAAACATATATTAGTTCAATTAAAATATAAAATAATATATTAAAATATAAATTATAAGAAAGTAATTATAAACACCATAAAATAAAAGTAATGTGTTATCGAGTTTCACATTTAAGATACTAGATTTATTAAACATATAGTATTTTACATATTTCTTAAACAACAAAATGTGAGATGGCAATTAGCACTCAACTTTGGTAGACAAACATTAAATAATTGAATTTTCTATATATTTGTTATAGCCCAATCACATGCGCACACATCATGATTGAAATTAGGAAATGACACTTCATTGTGTATAGAGATGGACAAAACCATATTGAAATTGCAAACTTGATTGAAATTGACGATTTTAATAAGTGTTTATTTTAATTTTTTTTTAAATTGTGTTTTATGGTCCAGTTCCGATCTTTAAGAGTAAAAAATCATGAAACCAAAACTAAAACTGTGTGTCAAAAAAATTCTAAAAATATAATAAAACTTAAACCAAACCTTAATGAAATTTGATAAAAATCCTAAAATTTGTTAGAAACTTCATCCCTTACTTAAAATCTAACTCAAAATATAGTAATATATATATATATATATATATATATATATATATTATTGTAATACTTTAATTTTTTTAATATAAAATAAAATCGAGTTAAAACCAAAACCGCACCTGAATCGTTGATTCCAGTGCCGGTTCTAAAAATCCAAAACTGTGAGTTTCGATTTCGGTTTTATTTTAAGGTAAAATCAGGCAAGACCGCCCGTGCTCACCCGTAATTGTGTATCTATATGTTTGCGTAATAAAAAATATTTTTTGAATCTAAAAAATTCAAACATATACTTAATCAATCTAATAATCGGTCTAAAAAGCCAGATTTCAACCACAATTTCGGGTTTAGATTGACTCTACCCATCTACCATTTCACAATTAAGGAACCGGGAAGACTGAACCAAATCGTGAACCAATGTTCCACTTATAAACTAATTAAATGTCGAATCCAAACTTCATGGTCCAAAATGACAAAATTAATCATCTTTATAACGAGTTTACACAATCTTTGACGTACAATACCAATATATTAGAGATTTTTGTAGTTGGCATACAGCCCGGATACTTTAATTTTCGTATTCTAGTATTAAAATAGACTGCATTTTATTGATTAATAAAATAATTATTAGAGTAAAATACCCTTTGCACCAACAAAATAAACCATGTAAATAGAGACTTCCAACAGATTCTTGCATTTAAGAACATCTCCAACTTAAAGCTCATCCTTTTCGTCACACGAACATTGAACAAAATACAAAAGGGAAAGCATATATGATGAGCAATGATGCTCTCTCGAGTAAATTAAGAATGAACTAAAAAAATGTCATCTACAAAAAAAAATAAAGGATCAAGTTGCTTGTTAAAAAAATAACACCACCCCTAATTCCCATCCTCTCCCGAAAACTACCATCGCCGATGAATTATTGAAAAAGTATTAGTAAGCAAGTAATTCATGGTTAGAAAATTTCCGATTTTCATCCATCTGTGTAATGACATACTTCTCTTGTGTTTGCTGAGATTAGACCTTTTTCTTATCATGAACAAAAATGGTGCATCCCTCCACAGTTAGTCTACCTTCCACTTATTAATGTACCTGAGGAAAGCAGTTGAAGGATTTTGCCTGGGAGAAGCACGGACTCGCGTAGATCTTCGCAGAACAGCCTCCTCTGATGAGTGCTTGTGATTTGTCTCCTTCGATCTTTTGTTGATTTTGGTGCTGCAAGAATGGATCGATAAGAGAGCAACAATCAATTTAGCCACACTTTGGTTACTCTTAGTAATTACATGGTGGTTCCAAGACCCCAATAAAAGTGGACAATATTTGCTCATATCCATACAAAAACCATTGTAAGTTTTATCAAGGAGATGCATGAATCACCTCGACAACATATTCTAGATTATTCTGCGGGCTTTCCTTCTAAGGTAACTCAGGCATAAGAAATAAAAGTTGTTAAAATTCTGATGTAATAATTTAAAGTACCAAAAGGAAAGGAGAGCGGAAGGGAAGGCATTTGTTGTTTTTTGGGATCTAGGAATTGACAGGCAGTTTTATACTAGTTCGTTCTCAGAGATCCCAAAAAGTTCCTATGAGGAACCTGATCATAGCTTGATTTTGAGCTCTTAGCCTCCTTCTCGCCTAGTATAAAATGAAACCATCTTATATTTAAAATGTAAAAACGTTAGGTTCATCAACCGGCTCGTGTGCAGTTCCCAGGCCTAATTCTAGGAGGTGGGGTGGCCTGAGGCCAGTGTTTGACCGGTCAGCCAGCTGACCTTGCCCTGTTCTGGCAGACATGCCAGCAAGCCCGACATGGCCCTCCTTGGGGGGCTTTGTCTTGGTTAGGACCTGACCTAGTCCGACTCCACCCACTGCCAAGGCTGATCTATTTTGCAAGAAAGATTATTAATAAAGATAAAAAAAATTAAAAAAATCCTGAACTCTTAAAAAATAAGTCAAAAAAACACTAAACTTTGAAATAGATAAAAAAAATCATAGTCAAGGTCAGTTACCTACACGGGAGCGAGGGTGGGGCATCTACACGTGCCCCAAAAAAAATAAAAAAGCATTTGTTTCTCTTATTTATCAATTTTCTCATATATATATATTATTAGAATAATTTAAAAATTTTATTTACATTATTATCAGAAAATATTTTGCAAAATTTAATGAATTTTAAAAGTTTAGATGAGATGCAGAGGGGGAGTGGAGCCCCCCGCCGCGTGCAAGTAGTTGACCCCCTGCTAAGATTTTTTTGATCTATTTCAAAGTTAAGAGTTTTTTCAACATATTTCAAAAATCAGGGTTTTTTCAACCTATTTCCCAAAAATTCAGAGTTTTTTTTAAATTGTTTTGCCCTACTAATAAAAGCTAAACCGTACTAATGAATTGCATCCATAAAACATGCAAATATATTTGCAGAAGACCATTGAAGTCCAACTACCAAAGAGACAACTGACCATATTCGGCTGTAAAATTTTTCAAGCTGCATTTTAAGTGCTCTTTCTCTTTCGCCTTTACAATTCAACGAACTTTTCAACGCATCCAACTGTACAATAAAGTCAAGATCAGAGGAAATGTATCAAATGTAAAGTGATCAAGGAGAAAAAAAAATTATACCTCGTCCACGCTGATGTAATATCCCCACTGCTTCGAGTCCGAACTCTCAACGAAAATTCTCCCATCGCGCCTGAACCACCAATATCTGTTATAATGTCTGTCCTTACCTAAAGGGTTGGTTCGTACCAATCTTTTCTCCATCTCCCGCTCATAATACTCTTTCTGAGTTACAAAAGAAGGATCAGCAAAAATTATGCAGACGACGAGCAGATGATCATAAGCTTAAGCAGAGATGAGTAAGAGAATGAACCCTTTGTTCTTTACTATGCCTTCCTTTTGCTTCCATATTATGATCTCTTGATTCCTCTTTGACTGAATCCTTCCCATTTGCCAAAACTTTAGCCCCAACATCTATTTTTGCGCCTACTTTCTTTGATTCAGTGTCAAAATGTTTCTTGTCTCTGTTTCAAAGATAACAACTACTCAGAAAACTAAAATAGGACCCATATGTTGCAATTGAAGAGAATTCAAAACCTTTTTATTGATGAAAAGTCTTTTGAAGAAGAAGTAACTTCCTCATTCAAATTGTTCACTACCAACCCATTGCCATCAGCAGAGATTAAGTCAGTTCGATGGTTCACCGTTCCTTGTGAAATAGACTGAGATTTCAACAACTCTTCCTTTTCCCTTTTCAACCTCCCTTCCTTCAGAGCTTCACCCCTTCTTGTCGCTCCAAGTAGCTGCCTCTGTTCAATAATTTCATCTAACTTCTCTTTCAAAGTAACTGTTTGAATGACCTGATTAACCAATTCCTTTAAAATACTCAATTTGGCATGGGCATCCAGAAGGTAATAATGGCCTCGCTTAATAGTGGCTATGTTGGGACGGAATTCAGGAATGTCCATGAACTCCAAAAAGTCACACAAATAGTCCGCCCAATTGAGCAATGTTATCTGAGGTACAAAAATAAACATTTGAAGACCATACATAAACCAATCGAAACAGAATATGGAAAACTAAAATTTTTAAAATTCCAAAACAAGTTAGAAATGTGAGTAAAGAAACCTTGAACTTTCTCTTTCTGTTCTGTACAAACAAGAAATAGTCGCTGTCATCTTTCATAAGCAACCGAAAAAGAGATGAATGGGATTCCACTAGAAGACATGAATTGCTGTCCTTATGGCAAATAGCATTTTCAAAGTCTTCAAGAGAGAATGGATATAAGTTCAACAACCGACTGAAAGAGGAACAAAAGTCCCAGACCATCAGAAGATCCCCAACAGTGTTTATGGGAATATTAAATTCCCTAGTTGGGGAAGGACGATCAGTGAAAACTGGATCATCAATACCAGGCTGAACCAACAAGTCATCGATTGGATATTTGAAGGTTCCTAATTGATTATCTTCTGCACATCAAACAAAAAAATTCAAATCAAGATATACTTGTGACATGCAAACCTGTGAAAGTAAACAACAAAGTTCAGAACCGTCAGTGAAAAACTCAGTTTCCACACAAAAAATGTGAATGATGTAGAATAACGTAATTCTCTTCTAAAATAAACACATGTTAATTTTCTACATAGTACAATACTATAACAGAGTTTAAAAATAGAGAAATCAACCATTTCCCAAAATAGATTCATGCTGAAACCAACCTTCGTCATTACTGCCTTGTGTATCTGCGCTAGTTTTCCTCTTCTTGCTACAAAATAGTAGCCCATCACGAAAAAGAGCCTTACTTCTTAACTCCTGAGGAAGAGTGGTTGAGATTCCATGATCTTGAGCTAGTTTATCATGAACAACCCATGGGCCACTGCGATATGTTGATCTCCGAATAAAAGACTTCAAAACATTTCTACTCAGGGGAAACTTCTTCTGAATTAAAACATCTGCATTCACTATTTCATTTGCCACAACTTTCTTACATTTATCAAGCCATGCCACCTCGTAGCGTACTTTTCCTTTACCCTCCTCCAGAATCTTTACAATTTTGCAAGGACAAATTTTATTGTCTCTTCTTCCACATAATTCTGTGCCCACAACCAAGCGCTCCTGCAATTTTTCTGCTAATGCATCGGAAAGATCTTTCAATGAAAGCATACCTGCATAGCAAGAGTCACTTGATGGGATCATTAAGCAACAAATACATAACAGAAATGCCTGGCTATCGTGCCCATAGAACCTAGAAAACTCAATATGAACAAGAATACAAAATAGATTTATTTTATATTTACTACATACAGAGTATGTCACAAAATGGTTCCCTTAAAAGAAACTTCTGAAAAATAAAGTGCCAACGATTCAAATGACTTAAGCTTTAAGATATACAAGTTTCCTTACAGGAACTTCATTGAAAATAAGTGCCAGCGATTTAAATGATTTAAGGATAAATTACAGCAGGATCCCAAGTTTTTTGAAATAAAATCTTTGAAAAATAAATGTCAATCATTTAGATGATTTAAGCTTAAAATATCATTTTATTCTCTACAAAGAATCAAATGGAACTACTATGTGCCATAAATTTCTAGCAAAACTACTTAATACTACAATATTTCTGACTTTTCATCATACAAGCGCAGGATATAATCCACTATGTAGATACCAAAAAATCTTATTCCTATCTTTTGGCCATAACTAAAACTCTAATGAATAAACTTCTTTCGTCAAAGGTATTTGCTAAGCTAAGAGAAAAGACAATGGTATAACTTGGACCTTACTACTCTTTTGTGTTCAGACAAGTGATCGGAAATAAGTCAGTTATAAAAAATCAACAGAAAGAATATTGGATAGAATTTATTACCCGGATGACGTGAAATATGAATTAATGATCAGCACAAAACATACCAAAAACTAGTTTGATAGCAAAGAATCCTCAATGTATGCTGCTCTTCACAAAAAAAAAAAGTTCCAACAGTGAAACATGTTTTCCCACTAACATAATGGTCATGACATGTTTTTATACCAGAGTACAGGTAAATATTGTCGTAATCTTGACCTATCAAGTGATTCTCTCAAAATAGAGTGATGCAAAACACACATATCGGCTATCCGAGATAAGTGGGCCATACCCATCAGCCAAAGAAGGCACACCACTTTTGTTACGAACGCTTTCTTAGGAAAGCAGTATACTAGACGAGTCTAGAGAGTCTAAGAAATTATTTTCTCATGTTAGTCTTATCTTAGTATAAGAGATAAGTCTTATCTTAGTCTAAAGATATTTTGGGTAATTTACAATTAGTCAGGTAGGTCTATCGAGTCTATTTAAATGAGCATTAGCCCTTAGGATTTGAGACATCAATCAAGTATCTCTTTCAATTATTTTTTCTTTTCTTCCTAACTTTATTTCCCTATGGCCGGAAAAGAGATGGTTATCTGATCTCAGGGTAAATTTCTTGAGTCCGATCCTAACAAATTGATATCATAGCTAATTCCCTCTTCGGAAACCGATTCCCCAACTGCTTTGGCAAAGGGAAAAGATCTGTCAATGATATTCCATTAATGCAGTAACTCTTACAATTCATGGAAGAACAAGTCAGGGTAACCCAAGAACGAGCACGAGCGAGAGACGAACAGCCACAACGGAATCACGAAATCCTAATGCATCACTTACGCGAATTCAACACGCTCTCACACGCGCTCGGAGTTAACATGACCTCCTTACACGACAACGCAACAACTGTGAATTCTGCCGTGCTGCTTTGTAACAACTCTTATTTGTTTTTAGAATTTGTGACTTTAAGAGGAAAGTTTTTAGATTTTTTTTATGAATGTTGATTAAATATTGAAGTATTAAGGTATTGTGAATATTAGTAAATTAGTAGGTTGAAGGTGATGAAGAAAATAATGTTTAAGGGATATATGGGATGATGCTATTCAGAAAGGTTGAAAAATTTTATAGATTCGGTCGACGCCATGGTTAAGCAGTCGACACTTTAGCAACCGGTCGACACAGAATATCTCTCGAGAATTGATTCGGTCGACACCATGGTTAAGCGGTCGACACCTTAACAACCAGTGAACGTAAAAGAAAGATTGTTTTTGTTTAATAAAGGACATAAAAGACATTGACTGTCATTTTTCTTCCAGCCACGATTTCTTCTCAATTTCTCTCGATTTTATGCTTCAACTCAAGGGAGAGTGAGATTTTGAAAGAAAAGAGTTATTGTGAAGAAAAAAAAAGAGTGAGGTTATGCACCATTGAGTGAGAAAGTGAGTTATTTCAAGAGAAGTGAAGTAGAAAATCCTAAAATTTCGTGAAGGCTGAAGTTCAAGGTATTATTCTATCCTCTGAGTTTCTTTTAGATTCAGTAACGATAAAATGATGGTATTGGTTGAATTGGTGGATAAAAATGAATGATTTTATGTCAATTGTTGTGAAATCAGTTAATTACGTACAATGTTAGGGTTTTAAAGATTCGGTCGAATCGTGGTACGAATTTGAGTTTATGCCCTTCATAAGAGTTAGAGTAGACTTTTAGAGTGATTTATAGCTGTTTGAATCAATCAATTCGGAGCTATGTAGACAAAGTTAAAGATGTTGCAAGTCAGTAGACGGAAACTGGAAGAGAGCTGCGGTCGACACCTTATAGGTTAGGTCGACCAGTTTTCGATTTCAAAAATGCATGTTGTCTGTTTTGTCAACATCGGTCGACACCTTATAGGTTAGGTCGACCGGTTCTTGATTTCAAAAAATACATACTCTCTGTTTTGTCAACATCGGTCGACACTTTATGTTGCGTTAGTTTTCTGAAATTTGTGTCTTCCAAGAAGTTACAGTAGACTCTTTAAGAAACAATTTGACACCTGAAGCATCACAAATAGATCATTCTAGAGGAAGTTATAGTTGTTTGAAGTTAGAATAGAAAACAAAAGTTGAAAATCAGGAGTGTTGAAACTGATTTTGGAATTCTGTGTTATACATGCAGTTATGTTGCTCCATTGAAATTATGGTCTTCTAATGAACTTTAATAGACACATTGAGTGATTCAATGTCACAAGAATCGACTCAAATGGATAAGTGGATAATAAGTTATGACTTTATGCTATAAAACAGGTCATGTTACCTGATTTCTGATCTTTGAATAATCTATATGTTTAGGTTATCAATTGGATTAAAAAAGGACTCAAGTGGATTAATTCAAGCTAGCTGTTAAGGTAAGTTAGTATTAAGATTGTTTGGCTCTTAAGTGAGACTGCATTGCAAAGATTATCATGTATGTTTGTTGTGTGTTGTATGTTTATTTTCATATTATATTTGATGTAAGGTAGTAATGTTTTATAGTCACATAGTCATGCATCATAGTTTTACAAAATGTCAATGAAATATTTTCATGCATGGTTTTATAACGTAGTTGGAGGTAAGCGAGATATAATTGGTGGTATGAGATGCTAATTATGTTTCGTCTTTGATGAATTAAGAACTTGAATATCAGAACAGTAAAACATATGGTTATTACAGGCTTGAACACTCCAAGCAATAATGTAAGTGGGCCCAGTAGATGTTGAAGTAGGTGGATGATAGTATTCCTGAGATCCTATAATATTTCTAAAGATAAAGAGGATATGAAACCTAAGAAACGTGAATGAAATTGTACATTGTTTTATCAACAACATAGTCATACTCATGCATTTTTATAGTCATGTTACTTACTGAGTTTTAAGCTCATAGTTTAGGCTTTGCAATGTAAGGAATGTAATAGAGGAATGAGTCCAAATGACTGATCAAAGACTTAGAGCAGGTGAGTGTCCAAATAATACATTTATTAAGTGACGACCGATAGGGAGTGACGTATGAGCACACACATAGTCCTAATTCAAAATGTTTTGAAGGTTTTGAAGATGTAATTAAAATGTATATATTATTTTGGAGTGGTGAATTACAAAGATTTTGAAAATGAATGTATATTAAGTTGAATTATTTTCTTCCGCTGTATGTTTAAATTATTAAATGCTTATGTATTTTACGAAGAAATGTGGAATTGAAATCGTTATTTACGAAGAAATGTATGTTTTTTCAATTTGACGGTTTTCCTTTTTAACTATTTTATAAACTAAAGATAGTTTATAAATTAAAGTAACAAGTGTTCCACTAATGTAAGTAAGTAAGTAAGTAAGAACGCAGTAATGGTCCGGTTCTAGGGTCGTCAATGAGTAAGAGAAGCAGTAAGGGTCGTTAGTGGGAATCGGGTCGTTCCCATGCCTCACCCGCGCACGGCAGCGCTTCACAAGCGTCTCTCGGGACCACGTTCACTTCTCTGATTCCGTCAACCGCCGATCTCGCAGGCACCGCCTTCTTTCCAGGAATCGCTGCACCAATTCTGTCAGCCGCAAGTAGGGGTGGGCAACCCGCATGTGACCCGCGGGTCAGACCCGACCCGCGTCTTATTGGGTCGGCGCGGGTCGGGTCTCGATCAAAATTTGAATTGAAAACGAACTGACGTTCGGTTCGTTATCGATTCGGTTGGGTTCAAGGGTTTGACCCGCAACCCGAAACCAACCTGCAACCATCGTTCACTTCACTCGTTCTTTCTTTCTCTCCATTCCGCATCTCCATCTACTGATTTTGCCCTAGCCATTCGAAGATTGGAAACCAGCGAGGCAGCGACGACGGAAACCAGCGACGACGCCTGGAAACCAGCGACGAAGATTTAAACCAGCGACGACGACGGAAACCAGCGATTCCCGTGACAAATGAAGCTATTCCCGTCGACGAATCAGCCGACGAATCAAGCGATTCCCGTCGACGAATCAAGCGATTTTTATCTGTAAGCATTACTATTTACGAAGCTTTCTCGAAGCTGTATGGATTCCCCTCTTTTTTGACATCGGAACAAAACACCCAATTTTTATTTGTTTTTAAAGCTGAACATTATTTGTTAAAGCAGTCGATTGCTGTATCTCTCATCAAATTTGGTTTGTCATGAAAAAGTCTCTAAATTACTAGTTAGAGTGCAAAGAGTAACGATGGCTGCATATTGTTTCATCTCTAGACTCTAATCATATTCATATCAACATCTGTGATCTGTGGGGACATATTTTCAGTTTCGTAGAAGATGTTTCAGCTGTTTTTCTGGGTAACTTTCTGGTTGGTTTTTGAAAAAAAAAAACGAAAGCAAGAATCTCACTCTTGTTTAGATACGAAAATAGGAGCTGTTTTTCTGGGTAACTTTCTGTTTAGTTTCTCATTTTTCAGATTTCTTTTTTTTTTTTAATCCTTTCCTGGGGTTTAAGAGTATGAGATACAGAGATAGTGAAATAAACTGATTGTAAACTGTAAAGATTTGGAACAGCTTGACATTGACGTTGAGTAACGAACAGATCCAAATCTTCAGCCTCAAGACATAGCCGAAGACGAAGAATTGCCAATGCTCATTGAGTAGTTTTTTGTTTGTTTTTTTAATACATTTTGAGTTCTTATTTAAAATAAGAACTATTGTTGTGAATTGTCAAAATTCAAATACATTTGGTAAATGTTTAACTTGTTATTTATGATTGAGATTGCAATTATATTAAATAGTTTTGAATGAATTTTGAATGAAATATGGATGACTGTTGAGATATATTGAATTGATTGTTTGTAGGTGAGATTAGATGAAATTTTAAAGAAGATTCTGTCAGAATTTTTTTATTGGTGGTTGACCCGATAAGACCCGATAAGGAGCGGGTCGGGTCGGGTTCGGGTCTTATCGGGTCACTTTTATTTCATGACCCGAGCGGGTCACATTTTCATGACCCGATAAGGTGCGGGTCGGGTCAGATTTTTCCTAACCCGACCCGATAAGAACCCGCGCCCACCCCTAGCCGCAAGCAACGAAATCCCGTCAGCCGTAGTCATTGCACCGATTGTGTTTGTTCTCGTGCGCGCCGCCGTCTTCCCTCCGGCGTCGGCGAACCCGACGTCAACTTTTCCGAGGGCCAACGGACCGGCAAGACAAACTGGAATCCTTACCACCGAAAACGTGGGGTTTTCAAATTGTGAAATACAGCAAACTGAGGGTCTGAATGCCGGAATTCAGCAATTTGCGGGCCCGACCACCGGAATTCAGTCATCCACGATACCCGTTCCATGGCCACAATACGACGGAACTCCTCCGTTGTTTGGGGGCATTACTTCTGATCCAAACGGGGTATTTCGAGTCAACCGTCATACCGGGCCTCGATATGATCATCCAATTTCAGACCCGGAAGCTACTGGATCATATATATCTTATTCAAATGAAGGGTCACGCCCGATTATACGAGCCCGTCTTGACTTCCCGACCTATGATGGATCTTCGGACCCTCATCGGTGGCTTAATCGATGTGCGCATTATTTTCAAAGCTAGCTTATTCCACTATAAGGATGGGTAGGGTTGGCTGCTTATCATCTCCAGGATGAGGCTGATGATTGGTGTGAGCATTTTCGTGATGGGACGCCCGAGCTCTCATGAGATCATTTCAGATACTCTTGCACTTAGCGTTTTGGAGTCTCCGGTCAACGAATGTCTTGGGAGACTTAATCGATTTGAAACAAACTAGTACAGTAGCCCAATATCAAAAGCAGTTTCAGCATTTACTGACCAGAGCTTGAACCGTCACTCCTTATCAGGCTATCCATCATTTTACAGCTAGCCTACGCGACTCACTCTGCATGGAAGTCGAGTTACAAGACCCACCCACGTTAGAGAGGGCCATGACTTTAGGATGAGCTTATGAATGGCGAATTATTCCATCGTCGGGTTCTGATAACCGTCGTTTCATCTGCCCTCCGGGTACTTCCACTGCACCATTTGTAACATCTGTCTCGCAGTCTCTCACAGTTGGGCAGCCAAGTCCACCACCACCACCAATGCAACGTAATTTTAAACGTATATCCTGCAAAGAGATGACAGATCGAAGGTCTCGCAGTCTATGTTATAACTGTGATGAGCCTTTTTTCACGGGGGCACATCTGCAAGCTTCTCTACTGGCTTTACTGTGAAGGCGATGGGAAATTCGAGGATAAGCAGGTAGATGAACTATTAAAAGTCTAAGGAGTCTTCTTGAGAAGACCTGCATGCTTTTCGAGAGACATTTCTCTCATTTGCGCTTAAGGACAAACTATTTTTCGAAGAAGGAAGTGATGTTACAGACGCTTTCGTAGGAAAGTAGTATACTAAACGAGTTTAGGGAGTCTAAGAGACTACTTTCTCATGTTAGTCTTATTTTAGTCTAAGGAGTAAGTCTTATCTTAATTAGTTTTATTTTAGTCTAAAGATATTTTAGGTAATTTACAATTAGTCAGGTAGGTCTATCGAGTATATTTAAAGGGGTCTTAGCCCTTAGAGTTTGAGACATCAATAAAGTATTTCTTTCAATTTTTTTTTTTTTTCTTCCTAACTCTATCTCTCTATGGCCGGAAGAGGGATGGTTACCCGGTCTCAGGGTAAACTTCTTAAGTCTGATCCTAACAACTTTGAGCGTTTAAACCTCAGCTTTGAGATGAAGGGGTGTAGGTCGTTCACGAAATGATCATCCAAGACAACTTAATGGATGTTTTTCAAAGGTGGTGTGAATATTTCAAAATCACAGCATAGTCACTTATCGAGCCAACCTAGAGGCCAAAGCAATCGCTCATAGACAATCCCTTCTTGTTAAGCATGAAAGTGATCTAGCTATAACGTTCTAAAAGTTCCCCATTTCAAAATTGGTTGTGTACATACCTACAACACAAGCACATCTCGCTCTAAAACATGTTAGTACTATTGTTAGAATCTTGTACACAATTCTCAAATAACCAATGGGCATTGAGGCCACTATCTCCAAATGCATGTCTCTAGATGTTGGCACATCAAGCAAATAGGTTCAAACCATATGAGTTCCTCGAAAGCCATATCGCTTCCTCTTGCGCACATTGTTCCACACCTCAAGCCAATCGTGTGAAAGTATTAGAGTATGGTCCTACATTCGAGCCTCCAAGGATGTGTGCAACACCTATGTTGGATTGACAATCAAGAGTCTATGGAACTTGCTATCCCATTGCCACATAATGCTCGCACACCATAACGTAGTCACTTAGGGTCGAGGGGTGACATCATGTTTACTTTTAAAGATCTATTAGAAACATTTTTATGGTGAATTGAGGAAACATTCTACGATGTGAGTAATTACTTTCCTTATAGAGCATAATTGATATCATTGCAGCCCCTCAAAGTTTTTTGTTGTCATGATCAACTATGGCATAGTTGAACCATGATACTCCACATTTTGAACATCTTCAATCACACAAGGGTCACGATCGGGCTCTTTCACTAATCATGAAATTTTTTCACTTAAGTTAATGACAATTTGCCTAAGTTTAGATTTAATATTTATTCATCGTCAACATCTTTTCTCTTGGTTTCATTTCAACTTTCTTCATCTCCCCTCTTTTGATGAAGTCCCCCTTTACTTGGTTTGCTAACATTGTATTTCTTTGACAATGTTCCACCAATGATGGTGCTCCATCTAAATATGAGTCAACGTTGTCTCACTTCACCCTCCACATCATTAACGATGTGCTTACATTCACTCTTGAACTTGGCCACAAAATTCCAAAGTCATACCTTACATCTTGATTATTGTTCTTTTCTGCAGTAAAGCGTCTTATTTTCAATGACACTGCTTTCTTCACTTGAAAAGACTTTCTCTCGTAATGAAGATCATGATGTCCCTCCACAAGTCTTCAAATAACACGAACTCCCACCATTACAATGTCTCCATCAGCTCTCCCCTCTTAAAGGGAGCAAATAAGTTCCAATAGTAAATATCATAGTCCTAGAAGTCAATATGGTGTGCCGACAGAATTAACTATTCATCCAGGCCTGCTTGCTCGGGCCTTCGAACATGTTTGCATGCATAGGAACATGCTAAAAAGTAATGATAAAGCTTATATATCATCACCTCTCTCCAAAACCACTAACATCATGGTAGGACCCTGTAAAATTTAACAAAGAACCCAACCAAGAACATTGGAATAAAAGGAAGAACGAAGAAAACAAAGTTCGATTAAGCCAAATACAAGCAATTAGAGGAGCTTGTTTCCTCCGAATTCGTTCATGATGGCTCGTCACCCCTTGAGAACCTTGATAGCGACTCGCCACCACAAAATCAACTCTAGTATTCTCCTAGATTCTCCTAACAATCTAATACTCTTATATATAGTAATATTTACCTTCCCTTATGGTTGGGCCTTATCATTACTCCGACCTTATCACATTGATATTGAGACATTGTACGAACTTCCCAAATATCCATTGTCATGAGGTCGCTCTTCCCCAAATACAAGTTCTCGAAGATTTGTAACTTTGAGGGGAGATCAATCATAGAGTGTGCTATAGAAGACTTGGTTAAAGAATCTTCCCACAAGCGAGAGATCCAAGACTTGAATTATCCCATGGTAAAATTATTAGGCACCAAACCATGTTGTCGGAGGCTGGATCCCCTTCTATGTAACGGCTTCTCTAATCAATGGTTCTGACTAGCTATTGAAAGATTGAAGTCCCACCAAGTGAAATGTGAGGTGGGGAATGTAACACATACTTAGATTACTTATGCCTCTTTCCCCAATCAAACTTTCTATATATTACAGCTTCTATCCTACCCAATGAACATTCTCTTCTATCCAACACGTCTAAAGAATTCCCTACATTCAACCATGCTCGTATAAGCTATGGCCCAAGAGAAAGCAGATACTCATCAAGAACAATAAACTAACTATTTGTATCATCCCAAAAATCGCCAATTCAATAATATGTCCCAAACAATTAGAAGCTGGTAAAATAACTAGTTGGTTCAAATAATTAACAGAATATCAAAAAATAAAGAAAGATGGCAGGTTGACCCTTACTGTATTGAATGATACGCAAAGCAGGTGCTGTTAGCTCTTTCGGAAACTGCTGAACCTTTTCAGTTGCCAGTTTTTCTGACACTAAAGCCTCCTCATATGTCAAATTACTTTTTCCAGTAACTTCACACATCCAGAGTCTCTGGCGATATATATTGACCCGATTCAGATACTCACTGGAAAAATGTTAAGTTAGCAAAAGAGCAATAGAG
>QAOC01018440.1:1154148-1269302 GCA_003255005.1 Begonia fuchsioides
GAGAAAATAAACCAAAATAAAATAAAAAATTGAAAAACTTTTGAAATACAATATATGCAATCGGTGAAATTGAAAAAGAGAAAGAAATGGAATCCCGCCAGAATAAATATTTATGAGGCAGAAGTACAGCACTTGTCAGCACGTAGATGAAGAAATAGAGAGAAAGGATTAGAGTCCAGTAATCACCGTACAGAGTCAGAGAAGCTGAGGAAGGCCAACAATGGAGGACACCGAGGGGAAGAAGGGCGGTTCTCACATTTGCCTCGCTTCTTTTTCCCCATTCTTTATAGTTTGTACTATTGGTTTATGTTATAGTTTGCTTCCAAATTGAAATTTTAAATTTTAGTTTTATTTTTTATTTTTTCTAATTTAAATCAATGTTTATAAGCTGAAATTATTAGAAACAAATCTTGAGATTTGCAGAATTAAGCAAACCAAGGCGTAACGGTTGACATTAGGGGGTGAGCAGAGGTGATTTGGGTCAACTCAGTTTACTTAGTATAGATTGATTTTAACCCTAGTTAAAATAAACGTACATTAGCGATTTTTTGGTCTGTGAGATCAAACTCGAAAGAATTCACGTACAAGTGGGTCATGTGTTGCAGTGTGGCAACCCTAGTTAATGTTAATGTTAATATATTAACATATAAATAATTATTGATTATATTTATTATGTTAATAGGAATTTACTTTCGACACATAAACTAAAATAAAACAAGGAGGTAACCTAACAATTAAATTATCTGTTTTATTAAGGTCATACACTCATGCTTGTCAAAATACCGAGTGAACACACTCCTATCGATGCATCAACACATAGGAATTATTGTATTTAGATGACATTTTTTCCTATACATTCAATCAAGTCTCGTATTTTGAGTGTCGAGCTTACCCACGTGCGACCCTTTCCTGTAAGTCTCATAAGCCGCACCATCAACATCGTCAAAGTATAGGATCACCATATGGCACACCACCCACTGCGAGAATGAATAATGTGACATCACGCGCGGCCCATCATATGGGTGAATGCAGGGAGTCACCGTCTGCATCTCATCGTGAAGTAAATAGATAAACTTACACATACAAGACTATGTGTGGGTGAATCCTACATGACTTATTTTACATACTTTAAAAATATAAAAAAAAATCTTGGATAACACGTGAATCGTGCGTGGTCATTATGTCTTCATGTTTTATGACAAATCAATATATTTCATCTTTTATTCCCGTCTTGACCTTGGGCCGAGAGCCTTTATAGGCCTGAGGTTTGGGCTAGGATTAAGATACTTATTGCTAATATGCTAAAATGTTGGGGTCTATTTATATATAAGTAAAAGATTAAGGACTTTTTTCCTATTTCACAGTACTATATATTTATATTTCTTTCTTCTCGCCGTGAGTATAGCACTGAATCAATGACACCATCTTCCTCTTCTTCTCTTCCTGCTCCCGATCGACTTACCAAATCGAATTTTCTTCAGCAGAGACGAAAGTTCGATCGGTGAAGGTGAAGATTAGATTTCTCTGTGTCTAATTTTCTTATTGTTTTTACTGCTTCTGCGATATTTCCAATGTGCTGTTATGGTTGTCTCTTTCTCCTTTCTTTTCAATCCTTCTTCATTGCCAACCAGCCATACTCTTTTGCTTCCGTGAAAGGGAGATAAAAGTTTTAAAGATTTTTTGTTTCCGGAAAATCTGTAGAAATTGGCTCCTTCTGATGCTAATTGGTACTTTTTTTTCTATTCGTTACAGCTATAATTTGTACCGCTGCAAAACAGTTGGTGAAGTTTCAAGCTAATGCGGTTGCTTTTGTGTATTTTTTTCAGATTTATTCGGTTAGGGTAATGAAAGTTTGTTCTGTGTTTTATTTTCTTTCAATTATACTTTTAGATGTTCTTCACTAGCCCTAGTCATGTTCTTAATGGGTGTCTCCTTACTTCAGCCGGATTTTCTCTTGCTCTTTTCTTAATTACTATTTAATCTATTTTGAACTAAAAGCTATGTGATTCATTTTTCTCGTTTGTGAACAATTTTTTTCTTACGGGTTTTTGGTATCTCTCACTATCCCTTTGAGACAATTCTTCTGATTTTGTGTCGATTTTTTTTTTATCATTTGAGGATTTGAAACATTTGTAGGTTGTGTTTATTGGTGTATGGATCCAGTTGCACATTGATTGAATATTAGATATGAGTGGCGCAGCTAAAAGGCCTCATGAAGATGGAAGCGGGGGTCATTCTTCATCCTCTAAATACCCACGTGAAGAATCTGACGGCTATTCCAAGCTCTCTTCAGCAGCTGCAAATGAGTATCATGCACCTTATGATTTGGGCTCAGACACTCGCATTCCAAAGATTACCAGGACTGAATTTCGTGACCCAGATCGAAGATCTCCTCTTCATTCAATGGTTCGAATTCAACAATCCTCCAATGATCCTCATCATTCAGTTGCACCTGATAACAGGTCAGAGTCTAGAGACACCAAGGACAATAGAGATATGAAGTTTGAGATTCGAGATGTGAAAACAGATGTGAGGGAGTTGTATGCTGAGTCTAGGAGGGATTCTCATAACATCAAAATGGACAAAGAAGTGAGATATGAAAGTAGAGTGGATGAAACCAAGGAATCCAAATATGATAGGGATAGCTACAGTGATTTTAGGGGTGATATAAAGTCAGAAAAAGACGTTTATGGGGTATCCACTGGCCATTTAAACTGGAAGGAATCAAAAGAATACCATAGAGGCAAAAGGTATCCTGATGCCCCTGTTGGAAGTAGTATGGATCCTTGGCTTATGTCACGGGGTACTATTCAAGGAGCAGCTGAGTTTGGGAAAGATGGATCTGCAACTGAAGAGCGAGAGTATGTTGAGGCTCGTGAGGCTGTTGGAGAGAACAAAATTGATTCAAAAGGTGAGGATAAATTTAAAGAAAAAGAGAGGAAAAGGAAAGATGTAAAGCAGCGAGAATGGGGAGAAAGAGATAAGGAGAGAAGTGATCATAAGAGCAGTTTTCAAGTAGCTAATAGCGGTAGTGGGGCCAAAGAATTAGCAAAGGAAGAAAGGGAAGGAGAAAGGTGGGACAGGGACAGGAAAGATCCATTTAAAGAAAGGGAAAAACTCAGAGACAAGGAAAAGGATCATTCCAAGAGAGAATCATGGAGTGGAGTTGATAAAGAGGTATCAGTATGTGAGAAGGAGTTGGGAGATGGATCTATTAGAATGCAAAATCAAGAAAGCTCAACATCAGAGCAGAAGAAACACAAAGATTTTGATAATTGGAAAAGCGCTGATAAGGAAACTCGGGACAGGAAGAAAGATAGAGATGTTGACGGGGATGGAGAGCAACTTGATAGACGGGGTAGGAGCTTTGACAAGGGATCAGAGGAAGGATGTGCAGAAGTTGAAGGAGTTATTGAGAGAGAAAGAGAAGCCTATAATTATGGGGTTCAACATCGCAAGAGAATGCATCGATCTAGGGGGAGCCCTCAAGTGGCAAATCGCGAGCCTCGTTTCAGATCTCGTGCTCAAGACAATGAAGGGTATGCCAAACTCTATTTGCCATTTAATCATTTATAGCTCTATCGTTATTTTTTGGATTCTCAGCACATCTATGCTGTAATTAAATCTGGAGATTGACCCAACTTTTTTTCTTTGTTAAGGAAGTTGCAAAACAGTTGTATGTAATTTTTTTTCAAGATCATAAAAAAAAATGTCAAGATCATCAAAAAAAATTGTCAAGATCATCAAGAGATTAGAAGTAAACATAAGTAGACGACTTATCATTTGTTCTATAGAGTTTCTATCAATTCATATCCCTTTGCCACAGGAAAAAAAAACTTAAGATACTTCACTTTGTTCATTTCTTTACTTTCCACCTTGCGTAAAGGAGATGGCTTGATGTGATTGACATGTGACATAAAGAAGATAATTTCCATAACGTTCAATTAAGTGACAAAGAGAACTTTCAGGACTTGTATTTAGAGTTCCTTGTCCACTTTAATTTTTCTGTGGGTGTGCTGGAGATAAAGGTGGAAGTGATGATGCTTGTCATTTAAGCTGTCTATCTGGTTTTTGCTGTAAAATGTGATACAGTTTGCTTGTCTTAGAAATATGATATCATTTTAAATTTCTTTTCTTTCCAATTGTTTTGCCTTTTGTTTCTATTGCTATCTATATATTTTTGTTAGAATTTTTGGTTTATTCATTTCACCTGCTGTGATGTATATTTCTATTGTTATTTTTGGTTTATTAAATAAAATATGATCCAGTTTGCTCATCCTAATAAGCTTTTGCTTTATTTTCCATGGGTTTGTGGCATTCTTTTCCTTTCTGATTAGTACTGCGACTTATTGATATTGTGGTATAATGAAATCTCTACGGTCTCCAGTTATGTAATTATGGTTTTTTCACTTTTTTAAACAGATTTCATGCATCAGTTGCTAGTCTCACTCTGCATTATGTATTTCTCTTTCAATAATCTCCTTGTGCTGTCTAATCATTTTTATTGCTGGCTATGGGCACTAATCTATGTGCTCTATTTTTTTTGGCAGATTGCAAGGTATTGCTATTCTGTTTTACTGGTGGAAATACCTTGGAGCTCAAAAGATGGATTTGAGATATTTTTTTCTAGTTTCTGTTTTTCAAGTTGTATTTTTTGAGGCTTATAATAAGTTTGACTATGCAATTTTGTTTCGGTACGAATTAAGACTGCAAAAATACTTGTGTTTTAACAATTTAAATGTCGGGAAGTTTGCCTATCCAAGAATAAATTCGAAAATTACTCAATTTAATATAACTGCATATTTTTTTCGCATTTATTGGGAGGAAAACACGCTTGTCCTTATTACTGGTTGTTTAACTGGATTTTATGTCTGAGCCTCACCAATAGTTTAGATATCCTGATTTTATTTTTCGTCTTTGGGGGAGGAGGAACAAAATTTTTCAAGATGAATTTTGGAATTAATTATATTTGAGCAACTTATTTTGCTCAAGTTTAGTTGATTTGTAGAAGCAATAGACGATCGGTTGTACATCATGTTTTGCTGAAAATATGCCCAAAAGAGAAACTTAGAACAGAGAAAAGGACCTGTCAAACTAATAGCATCATGACTTAATAATAATTCTGAATAGACCATCACTGGGTTAAAAGACTAAGTAGGTCGGTTACTTAATTTAGTAATCCTTGCTGTATTACTACAGTGATTTTCTCTGTTGTGTACAAGATTAAGTGATTTTCTCTGTTGTGTACAAGATTAAGTATTATATATTTGAAATCTTTGGTTTGCTTTATGATACCTTCTTAAGCCACTGTCCTTTCAGGGAAGGTCGAATCTTCATATGTGATCTATAAAGTTGGCGAATGTATGCAAGAGCTTATAAAATTGTGGAAGGAATATGAATCATGTCCAGCAGAAAAGAATGGGGAAAGCTCTCATAGTGGCCCTACTTTGGAAATTCGAATACCAGCTGAGCATGTTACTGCTACAAATCGCCAGGTAAGATCAAATTTATCTTAGTAGTAATTAAGCTTTAACAACTGGGGGTATTACTTAGAACTGTAGTTCATGGATTTGTAAAATTGAAGTTCAGAAATCAAGTATTAGCTTTTTTTCTGACTCTGTAACATGGAATACTCATTTACCTGAGGCAACTCAGCAAACCACTGAGAGAAATTTTGATTGTGTGTTCATTGTGTCATTACTGATTAGTGCTGTACATGCTGATTATGTTCAATCATATAAGCTGTTTCAGATATATTCTTTCTGTACTATTTATCTGCTTTATGCCTATGTTTCATGCACATTTTAAGGATTAATTTCCACTTGTAGGTCCGAGGTGGCCAGTTATGGGGGACAGATGTGTATACAGTTGACTCAGACCTTGTAGCTGGTATGTTTGCTAGTAGAGATTTTATAACGTTGTGGAGAAAATAAAACAAAGAGTTGTGCTAATGTTTCTATTGGTTCCCAGTTCTTATGCATACAGGTTACTGCCGGCCAACTGCTTCTCTTCCTCCAACCGCCATCCAAGAGCTGCGAGCAACTATTAGAGTGCTGCCCCCTCAAGATTGTAAGTTTGTTAATTTATCTTTAATTCCATTATATTCAACTTGCATCTGGCCAAACCTGAATGTTTTGTTATCACATCTTTGATTCGATATTGCTTTTTTCTGTATGTTTTATTTCCTTTCTCGAGCTGTGTAATTGTACTTTTCCTATTGTTTTATGCTTAGGCTTAAAAATTGGCTCAGATTCTTATAAAAAATGGGTCACTGGTGAAGTTAGTGTCAGAAATCCAATATGATTAATCGAAACATCAAATATACCTATAACCTAATTCCTCTAACCCTTAGAAACCCACAGTTTTCATGTGATTGTGTGGGGCCTTATCTAACTTTTGTTGAAAAAAATGCTGTGTCGTAAATGATATCTAGTTATTAAAAATAGCATTGCTGAAGGAAATTGTAAATGATACTTGCATCTAGTATATTTAAAACAAAATGCAAAATTAAGAGAACAAAAATACATTTAGTCAACATTTGGAATTAAAAGATGCTTATTATTCTCTTGCACTAGCCTATGTTTCAACCTTGAGAAACAATGTCCGATCCCGTGCCTGGGGTGCAGCTATTGGTTGTAGTTACCGCGTGGAGAGATGTTGCATAGTAAAGGTAAAAGTCATCTTTTGTTTAAATGACATTTTAATTAATTAGATGTTGAAATTTTCTCCATCCATTTCAGTTTATTATAAGTGGGATTGCATTTGCATTGACTTTTATTTTTAAAGTTCCTTTTTTACTTGTTTACTGTCTACTTAGAAAGGAGGTGGTACCATTGATCTAGAGCCATGTCTCACACATACATCTTCAGTTGAGCCAACCCTTGCTCCAGTAGCAGTGGAGCGGACAATGACCACAAGGGCAGCAGCTTCAGTAACGACCTACTTCTTCAATTGACTCACTATGATTTATGACCCGTGAATATAATTTGGAATGAGACCTTATTAGATAGTTAATGGGATATGTAATAATGTTAACGCATGCTTGGTCAAATTCTTGTTGGGTTGGGGTGTTGTTTAGTCATGCATGAATTTTCCATTTCAACTACCTAACTTGTGAGCCTTGATTACTTTAGCTAGTGAAAAGAGTTAGAGGATTTGGGTAAGAGGCACAAAATCGCTTTCCTTCTGGTTTGGAATTTTTACATGCATGATTAGTTTTAGGCCTTCTCTTATTAAATGTATAAAATCTGGCAAATAACCAATCAGAATTGCAACTTCTATTAGTTATTGTGACTCATTTCTAGTGACATAGTTTCACAGTTAGGCTTGAATATTGAGCTTCTCACATTGATTAACTTCTCATGACTAGTTAAATTTTAGTAAGTGAAGACTAATTTCTTTTATTGCCTTATTTCAGAATGCACTGCGACAACAAAGATTTGTACGAGAAATCACTATTCAGTATAATCTCTGCAACGAGCCATGGTATGATTCCAATCTTCTTTTTGCTAACGGCTGCTCACTTGGTACAATGTTTGAGATTTCATCTATCTACATCTGAAATTACTATGACTATAGCCTTTTGCATCTTAGGGGAGTGTCTTAAAGATCTTTCCTTGACACATTTTGTTTAAAAAAGCACTTCCAAAATGTGTCAAGGAAAGATATTAATCACTTTCCAAATTGCTTCTGCATTCACGCACCAATGTGAATGCATATCCTTTCAACATATAATGTAAAAGACTTTGTTTTTACCTTCCTTTTGATGCCTGGTGAGATAAACAGAATTTGAAAATAACAATAGAACAACCGCAACTCTAGAGGGAGACCCCGACTTGGGAAAGAAAAGAAGATATCCCAATTGAACCACAATGACAACAACGTGCACCTTTATTCTAAAATTCGTTCTATTTCATATACCATTTCTCCTTGTTTCCACAGCATCACATTTCTTCGCCCGCTATTTTAATTAGGAACAAACACAAACTTTCTATAAAACTCTCTAAAGCATCATATTCTTATACTTGGAAACTAGGATTAAAAACGTTCAGCACATGGAGATATAGTAAATTAATCTTTCTTTGAAGAAACAGTTTCTTGGATTTCATTAGAAGGCAATTTATGAAAATCAAAGTTACTGACGTATTCATAGACCAGATGATAATAATTGTTAAATTGTTTTGGATGGGAAAAATAGAAAACTACGTATGACAATTTGGGCATGCTTTTTAAATTTCTCTTGACTTTGTAAGAGTTGTAGTAATTTTATTATGTATCTATGAATCATTAGTTCCTATAAAACATCTATCATGTGGTATTGCTCTTTTATTACGTTGTTAACCAATTAAAGAATTTAGTTACCTGAGGCCAATCCCAATGACATCTGCAGTTGGAACATTGTGTTGGCCAATGAATGAAACCTTCCAAGTTTCATCATATTTTCTCACTTGTCTTTTTCAGACACGTGTATGATATTTTCTGTGCAATTCAGATATTAATAAAAACTTTGCTCATTTCCCTATCTATTTGGATCCTTCCCTTCAGTTTAATTTACTTACTATTTACCTCAGGATTAAGTACAGTATCAGCATTGTTGCTGACAAGGGTTTGAAGAAGCCCCAGTATACATCTGCAAGGTTAAAGAAGGGAGAAGTTTTGTACTTAGAAACACATTCATGCAGGTATTATATCTGTTGGCCCCAGTATAAGTCTCCTCTCACTCTCTCTCTACTCTATTTCCTTTTATATAAAGACATGGAGTAGATGTTTTACTAGATTGTTTTAGCGACTTATTGGTCTGCACTCGTTATTAACTCACATAGTAGACTCATTTCATTACTTTGGAAATATGTTTGTGAATCTGGTCTTTTAGATTAGGGTTGTTTAGCTAATATTTGAGTGACATGTTTTAGGTATGAACTTAGCTTTTCTGGAGAGAAGATGGTCAAACCGACACCCCTGTCTCAGGGCTCTGATGCAGAAACAGAGAAATCTCAAAATCTTCAGCCACATCTCTTAAATGGCGAAAAAAATGATGGAGATAACATCATGATTGACACGTTTCGATGGTCACGCTGTAAAAAGATCCTTCCGCAGAAGGCCATGCGTGCTGTTGGAATTCCGCTACCCCTTGAATATGTTGAGGTATATATCATTTCAAGTTTCATCTTTAAACTTTCTAGTTCCCTGGCGTGGCACTAAAAAAATGATATGTTCATTTTATGAACACGATAATGCTTCTATCATGAATCGATTCTGCTGGTGCTGCTTTGACAACTAATAACAATAATGTTAGATTTAAATTCTTAGTATACTATCTTAACTTACCTTTTGACCTGTCGGGTTTTGATCTGTCCAATTAAAATATTTTTAATATATTATAACTAAAATAATTATTTATAATATTTATTACACTAATTTGAACTCAACACATCAAAAGATAAATTAGAAGGGTATGCTAAGAAAGTAAGCATATGATTACCCAACTAATAATTTGCTCGAATTTCATTGAATAGCATGAACATGGGTGGATACATTTTGGTTGATATGGTTCATTCTTTGATCTAAATTAGGTGCTGGAGGAAAATGTTGACTGGGAAGACGTGCAGTGGTCCCAAACGGGAGTTTGGGTGGCCGGAAAAGAATACATACTCGCTCGGGTGCATTTCCTCTCCATGGATTAACTATCCACTAATGTTGTTCTTAAAATAGATGCTAAACTATTTTCACCGTTATCGAAAGGATTTTCATAGTGATTAGAAGTTCGGCTGTCTATGGACTCGATTACAATATTGAAAATTTAGTTGTTAATTGAATTCGAGCTCTTCATAGTCACTATGGTGCATTTATGTAGCTCGATAAAGAGTTTGGAGCCATGCATTTGTTGTCGAGTTTTTGAAATTTGTTTTGTTTGCGAATATTTCGTCAATTACAGGTTCTTAGTATGGCTCAACCAAGATCTTATTAAAACACTTCTGATTTAATTATATTTAGTTGATCTAACTCGATTAAAATAATTTATAAATATCTTTATATTTATTTTATATAACATTGTTACAAAAAATATTTATAAAAATTTTAAATTAGGTACTTTATTTAGTAATATAATATTCTTTTTTAATAAAATAATATTGAAAATAAAATAAAATGATTTATATATAAAATTATCATTTATAGTTTGGATGATTTGACATGTTAATATTCTTACCTTCCATTCGTCTCTCTCGTTTTCCACGTCGATCCCCCACCTCCAGATTGGCTGCTTTCCTTTAGCGTCGAGTTTATAAAGGTTCCGTTTCTAGTTTCTACACAGCTCCGTCGTCTTCGTTTTATGGCGGTTTAGAAGCTAATAATTAGTAATGGGAGACGTCGAACCCGTACAATATGAGAGTTTGGTTGCAGCTCCTGTCATCTTTCTTGTTATCGTTGCTTTTCAGATTGTCTCCAAGTGGATTGAACATTTGAAGAAGGTGCTTCATATATAGTTTTTTTTGCTGATAATCTCATATTTTTATTTGTTAATTCGATGTCCAATTTCTAATTTCAAAGTTTTTTCTAGCTGTAAATATGAATTTTATCGGGTGGATTTTTTTTGTTTGCTAGAAGCGAGTCATTATTAAGGAAATATGTTTTATTAGACGCATATTGAGCGCTGAAGAAATTCTGTTTCCTGTGAATAATCACCAATTCAATAGGATAGTAGAATTGAAATGTCTAAAATAGCACGAAACTAACCCAAAGGATGGTAGTAAGAGAGACAAAGATCCAACAATGGGGTTATTGAACGGGTTGGGTGGAAAATGACTCTCTATAGAGAAATAAACTTGTCTTTCCAAAATCTTCAACAACGCCTCCTATCTTTCCTCTTTTTTCCCTCAAACTTCTCTCCTACTAATGCAACACTGATAAAAATAAGAATATAAAATAGCACTAAAGACCAATCGATGACAGAAATTTGAAGGCACTAAATCCAATTTCTTTGAGACAATTCATGCTGTATACATTACGCAAGCCGGTTTAAACTTCCTCATATAAAAATCAAATAATATAAAATAAAGGTATCTAAGACTTGACATTCTACCTTATTCAGAGTTGCTGTTAAATTTCACTCAACATTCTTTTCTCAAAATTCGACAATTATTTTTTGTGGAGTATATAATGGCATAGACTTTTAGATATTTCTTAATTCTTATTTGTTAAAAATTTACTTTTTCCATTTTTCGTTTCCTTTTAAAATATTTGGTGGCCTCGACATTGATTGAGAGATAAAATGGTTAAGCAATCATATCATTTTTTGTTCTAGAATGTTCAACAAAACAGCAGAAAGATTTCTGTGTTTTCTACTCCTGATGGAGAGTAAAACTTTGAGTCTTTACATTACGAAGTTTTTATTTATTTCTTTGTGATACATTTTTTTTGTTTGTATGCTTTTTAGAGTGGATCAAAGAGTTCTATTGAAGTCCAGTTGAGTCAAGAGATAAGGCAACTTCTGAAGGAGGCCAGCTCCTTGTCTCAGTATGTAATTTGCTTGTACAGTACATTTTTTTGGTGTTATATCACATTTGATCTCGAGATAAAGCTTCTCCGTTTTCCAGGCCATCAACATTTGCACAGGCTGCAAATCTTAGGAGATTGGCGGCTGTAAAGGAGAAGGAACTGATAAAATGTGAGTTTATTAGACCATTGCATATTGTGAAGCGTGTTATGGACGCTTTCGTAGGAAAACAATATGTTAGACGAGTCTAATTATATTTATTATTAGTTGATTATTTCTATTAGTGTATTTACTTTATGTCTGTTGGGCGTTTTGATCTTTTATAATTAATTAGGTCTAGATGAAATCTATTTAAAGGGTCTTAACCCTTAGGGTTGAAAGAGGAAAATCAAGTATCTTTTAATTATTTATTCTCCTTCATCTTCTCTCTAATCTTATCTCTCTCTATAGTCGGAAGATAGATGATTACCCGATCCCAGAGTAAACTCCTTGAGTCTGATCCTAACAAAGCGACATTAATATTACATCTGGAAACGATTATATAGTAATCTTTATAATCTATAATGGTTCACAAAGTTATTTAAGAACCTCTATAATCTACTGTATAGATTTAGTTTCTTCAAAGGTAAATTTACTAAGCCATAGGGGATTGATATTCAATGGAAAATGCTCGCCTAACTTTCTGTTTCTTGCCTCGGAAAAATCTATTGAATTGAAATCCTTTCATTTATTTTTGGTTCACTTTTAGGCTTTGACATGTGTCAACAGAATGACAACAATTATTCTTCGTCATACTTATGGTTCAACAGAAAATGTTTAAAAGTAGTTACTCTTGTGAGATCTATAATTTTCTTTTTTATAAAGGGTAATATACAGTATGTGGACTAATGCGAAGGAGCATAACTATAACAATATGATTTTATCCTTGGTATTATTGACAGTTTCGTGTTACTTTTCAAATTATCATACTTGTTTTTCGCTTCTCTATTGAAAATGATTTACTTTATTGTGCATTGATTCCATCATCAATTAGTTGATTAATTTTTTTTTTATTTGGTATGTTGAGCTTGGCTCATGTACTGTACCATATGAACGTTGTGCCTAATAATGATTCTACCTTGTGTCCAGATCAAGAGTTACGGAGCAAGGAGATGAAAATGTCATATGATCTTTACGGAAAGATCTTATTTTCTTTGAAGGTGGCTATGAACACTGACTTTTTGGAAGAGCTAACATGTTAGTTTGGTTGTGACATTGGGAATGTTTTTTTGGGTGATTGGTGCAGGTTTTGACTTATCTCTTGCTGGTTCTCTGGTTTTGGAGGGTTCCTGTTGCCTCTATACCTCAGCAGCTTTTGCAGCCATTTGGTAATGCAAAACAGTTTAAAAAACTTGATTCATTGCAGTTTGGAAATGAATTCATTTTCTTGTCTCCTGCATTTCCAGGGAAAGTACTATCTTGGTGGTCTGGAAGTAATGCAGATGACAATGTGAAGGTAGTATAATTCAAAACTCGTTTTTCATTCTTTCCTGTAATTTGCAAAATGAAAATGTCGGGCGAATATGAAAGTTTTTACTATACTTAGTATCAGGATGAAAATAATTTCCCTTGCGCACTCATTTTATAATTTCTGAATACTTGGCTCCACCTAATCCTCCTGGCTAGGATAGATTTAGGAAGTTGGACCACCTGTACAGTTAGTAACAAGCTAAGTAGTCTGCCCAGAGTATTACCTAACTTGTTCATACTTCTACTGGTACCTTGTTTTCAACTCCTAATTCTATATGATACAAGTTTGATGGCTATAGTAGAGCAATTGGCTTTTGTAGGAGGTAATAATAATGTATATATTTTATATGTTTGTATTTTGTGCATTTAATTTATTAAATTAGATAAAAAGGTAATGGGATGAAATGCAGGTTGGGGTAATTCCATGGTTAGTACTATCCACCAGAGTAAGCAGATTACTCTCCAGGGTCTTCCAGTAGGCAGAATCCGAGGCAAGTGAGACTGAATTATTTTCATGGTTCTTTACTTTTGTATTTTCAGAAGCTAAATATCTTACTCTTCATTTTATTTCACTCTTCTTCTTAGAACGGGTTTTGTTCTCCTTTTGGTTTATAATGAGTTGCAAATTTGAAGCATTTTTTTTAGGATTTGAAATGGTAGAAAAGGAAATTAGAACTTCTATAAATTGGTTGAATTTGCATGTTCTTACAGTAAGGCCTCGATTAGGGTTTATGAAAGACGTTTATGATGCCCACCAAAAGTACGAAAGTACTACTTTTTCATTTGTTTAAATTAAGAAGAAATTAACTAAAAATTTCTTTTTCTTTTTTTTTTTTTGAAATTTTTGTTGTTGGAAAGTCATCCAAATTGTTAGTAACATGGAAAATATGAGTGGATAGAAAATTTAAATTAAGGATTCAAATCAGTGTTTAATCAAGAAAATAACTTATTTCTACGAGTAACTCAAAATTTATACTTGAATTTCCCCCTTGAAGCTTACTAGACACGGGTTGATCCTGTTTAATTTTATCCTGAAAAAAACTGAAACTTTTAACTTACGGTTCTAAATTTTTAGAACTAGAACCAAAAATAACGATTTCAATTACGTTTCGATTTTAACTCAATTTTATTTTATATTTTAAAAAAAATTAAAATATAATATTAAAATTTATTTTTTATTATATTTAAGTCGAGTTCTAAGCAATTAGATGAATTTACAATTAATTTTAAAATTTATATAAAATTTTATTAAATTTTAAATTAAATTTTAATCTATTTTAAAAAATTTTAATTCACAATAATTTCAATTTTAATGTTTTTTATTTTTAAAGATCAGAACTGGCAATAAATCATAATTTTTTTAAAATTAATTTAAAATTAAATTAAAACTGACATTGAAATTTTAATCCAGTTTTGACCATCTCCTACTGTTATTACACCCATTTGCCTACATTTTTTTTATGCAAATGTATGTATATATGGCCACTTGCAAAGTCTAATTAGAGTGCAAATTGAGCTTATTTTGCTCAGACTTTGTGCTTAGTTTGAAGGCGTTCTACTTTCTCTATCGTTTTGCTATGGGAGAACATTTTTGCCCATTGCCGACCAACGAAAAGTCAGCCGTGCATGTATTCAAGATGACAACCGTAATGTAGATTATAACGAAATCAAAAGTAAAAATATAAAAATGCAGCCAATTGTGGATACTATTATAATACAGATAATTACAGAACAAAGGTCATCCACGATGATTAACAATAAGGCAAGTTTGAATTAGGCCATGGTCGACATAATACACATGCAAAACACATTCTAGCATCCAATGCTGAAATAAGTGAAAAACACGCCAAGTTTGAGAACAATGGTTTAAAAAGCAAAGTCCTAATGGATGACAACAAATCCAAAGTTCCAAAAGGAAAAAAAAAACACATTTGTTAGATGAACAAAAGCAGTACAGAAGTTGATATTAGAAACAAGTAGACTGTAGAATCTAATTATTTCTAACCACACATGTACTGTGCAAACATCAATGCTAGCGGTGAAACGATTGAGACCCAAAATTTTGAAGGAAAAGTTCTGAAAGATTAAGAATACTTAGCTTCGTAGGCCACCAGGAATTCAGGTAAAAGCTTGATAGATGGAAAGGTCCAAAGAGTTTTTAGTCGGGTAGAACTTGCTCATTGTCTGCATCGCCTTCGGTCTCAATGGTAGGCTTCGATGGAGCCTGACTAGCTCCTGTAGCCTGCTTCTTCTTGATGCCACTCACAATGTCATCTATTCTCAGAAGCATGCAAGAAGCTTCAATGGCTGTTTTGAAAGTTTGAGCCTTTACGTTGTAGGCATCCCAGATCTGATTGCCAATGAGAAATTATTTGGGAACAGTGATTTTCACAATTAGGTACTCAATCGGACAGAAAATAAAATAAAAAAATCTAAAGGTCGAGAATAAGATGGAGCTGTACCTTTCTCTCTTTCATGTCAGCAATTAGCCAGTGTTTCAATTAAAAAGATATTCTAAAAGTCGAGAATAAGAGGGAGCTATACCTTTCTCTCTTTCATGTCAGCAATTAAACCAGTGTTTCCATCGATGCCAATCCATGCGTTTTCACCATTAGCATGCTGCGTAAAACCAAATAATTTAATAGAAGAAATCTTGAGTCACAACTCTGACTTTTCACTTCGTGATTAGTAAAAAATATTAACTAATTATTTGTATTAATGTTCGTCTACCAATTCTCACAAGCGTCCTCCCACACTTTTACTTAAAAAGTGAAAATGAGTGTGGCTCTAGTATGTCATTTAAAAAATCTATGTTACCTTCCCTTGGAGGGCTGTCATAGTTCTAATAACATTCACCCCACAATTTTGAGCTAAAGTTCGAGGTATGGCCTCAAAGGCTATGGCAGCAGCTTCATATGGCCACTGTTTTCCAAACAGAAGGAAATATCACAATAATAATCAGAATCAAAAGGCATTCAAGGCTATGAAGCATTTAAGTTAATTAAACACCTTTTCTATGCCTTCAATAGAAGAACTCTTTTGTTTCAAACTTGAGGATACAGTCAACTCCGTTGCACCACCTCCAGGAACAAGTTTTGGATTTTTTATTATGTTTCTAGCCACGGACATGGCATCCTGTAGAGGAATGAATGAGGATACAATGAAGATTGTAGAAAAAACTTAAATATCACATTGTTGATCTACCTGCAAATTTCTTTCCACCTCATTTAAAAGGTCTTTACTAGCTCCTCTCAAGAGAACAGTGCAGGCTTTTGGGTCTTTGCAATCAACAATGAACGCAAAGAATTCATCCCCAATCTTTTTAACCTCAAAAACACCAGCACCAGTACCGACATCAGACTCCTGCAATTCATCAGGTCTGTTCACGATTACTGCTCCACATGCTTTGGCTATTCTGTTATTGTCTGTCTTCCTCAGTCTCCTTATCGCACTAATGCCAGCCTTGCTAAAATAATGGCAAGCCAAATCACTAAGGCCTTTCTCTGTAATAACCAAATCTGGTTTGAATTTTATTATCTGCGCACATAGGTTCTCTATGTACTCTTCTTCCATTTTTAATAGGACTCCCCAATCTTCTTCCTTGACCAGCTCGGCGTTTGTTTGATTTTCACCTTTCTTGTACTCCAGCGGTGAATCAAGAAGAATGATTCGAGGATTTACAATCTTTCTTCTCATTTTACCAGGGGCAACAACATCTTTGTTGAACATGACCCCTTTCAAAACCCTTGAATCTTCCAACTGACCACCTGGAACTTTCTCAACTTTAATATACTTTTTGATGTCCACCTCGCGCAATCCTTGGCCAAGATCAACCCCAACTATTGTCGTGGCATCAATCGCCAAATCCTGAAAGTGAACCAAGAAATGCATCATGATCTGATAATGTTAGAATAGTAGAGAAAATGACTTCAATGTACAATAGCTTATGAGTGTATCAATGTAACAGCTACAAACCTTGAATTACAACCAATGCTTAAACCTAATAGTATACTTACATCAACTACTTAATGAAGATTCACAAAGTCATATAGAGGCTTTTAACCAAGACAAACAATTAATTCGAATGGGTACTCATCCATAGTTGTATAAGTAAAGAAATTAGCATGCTTTTCACTAAGTATTTCACAGAGGAGGGACAATTTATAAATTGTACTCCAAATACCTAATAAGAGGGAGTTCTGTTATTTTCAGACAATAAACAGATAATAGAACTCTTACAGCAATCAAATCCCCAAATTGACTGGTGAACTTTGTGCCAATGCAGCTCTTAACCAGCCCCAGCATTGTAGCACCTATAACATAATACAAGAAAAAATTATATAGAACAATAAGAAACTTACAAAAAATCAATCTCTTGAATGATATTGACATTCCTTTCAATCCACGTAATCTGTTCTAAGATTTTCTTATGTCAATCGCGAATATTATTTGAGCCAAACAATCTTTTAAAGAAAAAAAATCTATATTATCAAATATGAATGTGTTCAAGATACAATTAAGGCGACTGTGTTTTACCCAGAAAGGTTGTCAGGTCTATCAACAGAGCATGTGACAAAAATAAATGGAACATTTTAAGCATTTGAAAAAAAATAGTTTGTATCCTCTAATCCACATAGTTTAAGCATTTGAAACAAAATAGTTTGTATCCTCTAATCCACATATCTAATGTATCCACATATTTCCCTTAAAAAATTATTATCTCCCAGCTACAAATCTCCAAGAACTTACTGATGAACATGATAAAATAATCTCTTCCATTTCAATGGAATAACGGGGTTTCCAAGAGAGGGTAAATTTTTCCTTCAGATCAATAACTTCATAAGTGCATAAACTAGGTTTTCATCACCAAATAATTATTATCTCAAATTTTACAAAAAATAAACAATCAAGCAGTTTATACTTAATTTAGACTTCAAGAAAAAATCCACCATTTTTCACAGTAGACAGATCAAACAAACATGGTCTGCAAAAAAAATCAAAACATTTTTCATACTATAAACAGAAAAACTGACCAATATCATTTAAAACTAGAGAGGGGAGGTATTCATGTTTCAACAGTAAAGAAAAAAACTTACGGTCCTTCACATCAATAAGCATTGCTATTTTGTCAAGCACAGCAATTGCATCTTCCAGAGCCTTATTATAAGCTACAGCTCAAAAGTATTTGTGGTGAATAAAATAAACATCCAAAATGCAGAAAACAAAACGTTGAAAGTTGATGAAATATTACCTCGACAAATGACTGTAGGGTGATATTTTTTGTCAATGAAGGATTCAGCAACGTGGAGCATCTCACCAGCTTGGAAATTAATATCGGCAAACATACAAAATATAAGACCATAGAACATAGCAAGAAGAAGCTGGAGTACGCAAGTTAAATTGGAAAATATTTCTTATGCCTCACAGTTCCAATTCAAGAGCATATAAAGTATCAAACACAATTACCAAACAACGAGTTTAATTTTTAAGCCAAAATGTGTGAATGATGTGAAAATACACACCAAGAACAATGACAGAAGTTGTCCCATCTCCAACTTCTTCATCTTGAGTCCGACTTAGTTCAATCATTGACTGTCAAAAGACAGGATCATAAACATAATATGATCAGAAACAATATAAATTTGTGAAAAAACACAAGACGATAATAAAAAAGAATTTCACTTTTGCTGCAGGATGTGCAAGATCTAACTCCCTCAAAATAGCATTTCCATCATTAGTAACGACGATTCCTGAGAAGAAGAAAAAGCATACACATATAGGGAGATATGACTCTAGATAAATCGTAACAGTGAAAATGGTACAGATGACGAAGAGAACCATCTGAAAAGAAAGTTTAGTGCAGAAGTTATATAAACAGAAAAAGCAAATCACCTCCCGCAGCATCGAGTAACATCTTCAACATAGATCTAGGACCCAATGTAGTACGAATAATATCCGCAACCGCCTATCACAGGAAAATAATTAGATGACGAATCTACTACAATCTTCTCACTATGATAATGAAAAGCAATGGAAAATGCGGAGAAAGTGGCTAGAAAGAAACCTTTGAAGCCTGAATGTTAGCATGATGAACTTTGGTTCCAGACTCCCGTTTCAGCGAGTCTTCTGCTCATTCAGCAGAAAACGGAATGATGAGGTAAAGAAATGCATATGTGATCGGAGAAAAATAAAAACACAGAACAAAGCGAGAGGAAGCGACGAGACTTACTGAGGACAAGAACAGGCGCATGCATGACGAATTTCCTGTAGCTACGCAAGTAGAAGAAGAAAAAACCCAACACAAGCTCAGCGAGAGAGGACTGTTGTGTGGGAGGGAGAGAGGGAAGAAAGATTTGCACAGGTAGTTTTTGAAGTAGGGCAAAAATGAGCACCGCGCAGGTGGAGAGTAGTTTTCGTAAAAATAGCACTTCTAGAAGTTCTCTAATTTGGAGTGTTGACGTTTTAATCGTGGAAAGTCTAAAATACCCTTCTAATTTTTTTCATTAATAAGAAATTTTACTTTTATAAAAAGGTAAAAATCAATTTATAAATGCTCTTAATTCTCAAATCTTTCTTTTTTTTACAATGAACCCTTCAAACCCAAATATTTCTTTAATATTTTTTTTAATACCAAAAATGGCAAAATCTCTCGCCCTAGGACCCTCACACCCCGACCTGACAGCATATGAGAGGGTTAATCACGGTGACTCAACGGCCTACATATGAGAAGCTTTAACTTGATGTCTCAAGGAGCTACCTCAACATTAAGGGTAACAACTCTCACACTATGTCAGCGCAAGCGTCGAACCTAGGCTCTTTATACTAAATCTATCATCTCTGAGTCAACTGAGCTATGCCCGTACAGGCAAAATATTTCTTTAATATTCTTTTGTCGCGCTGTCTTTGATGATCGACTCATTTTCAAAGAAGAACGAAAACTTCTCTAAGCAACATATCCAACCGCAATTGCTTAGAAAAACACTCAAATGAAGAACAAATTATATATATTCAACAAAAAAACAACTTAGGGAGCTAATAAATATAGAGTGAGAGAGAAGGTGAAAGCGATTGAAAGAGAAGAACAGGCGGATCGAAAGTCAAAAGTTTAGAAACATTTTAACACGAAAGTGTTTTTGTTTAGAAAATTCATTAACAGAAAAAAAAATTAATATATGCCCAAAATTACCTTAAAATTATGGATATAAATTAATTTCTTTCCTATAAAAAACAATAATTAAAACAAAAAAATAATCAACATAATATATTATAAATGATTGTTTATTATACAACCATTATTTAACAAATCGACACGTATAACATAAGAAATTACGTTAAAAAAGAAAACTCATAATCAAACCATCATTACTATTTGCAGGAATCTCTTTCTTTTCTGAATTTCATGTCAATATTTCATCAGAAAACATGACTTGTTTCCTACCAGTATTTCTTTCTTGAAATAGCAAGTTTTAAATACCGAAGAACACACAACAAGGATGAACTTGGAAACAGAACACAGCAAATAATCATATATACAACAATTCTAACATTAGGACTGCTAAAATCATTTCACAGACCACAGTAACAGAGTGCCAACTTTCCTGCTTGCAGCAATTTCATTCTTGAAGGTTATGTTTCAGTTTCAACTTATAATCACAGTGAAAATACGCCAGGCATAAGCACAGGGGTGAAAGTAAAATACAAAGTAAGAAGAAAAAAACTATACAAAGAAAGCTCCGCTGTTAATTGCTGAGTATTTTAGTCCATAGCATTGTCGTCATCCTCGGCATCCTGCAAAAGGACGCCTCTAACTTTAGCTCTGCACAAATGTCAACGTCAAGTTAGTAAAGATTAAATGGATGAACGATAAGAAAAATACAGGCAATGAGAACCAACTCTGACCTCCGATATGCCGGTACGTATCGTTTGGTTCCCTTTTTCGAGGGAGTATCTCTAGCTGCTAGTTTGTCTATACATGAACAATTTTTTTTTATAGAAGAAATCAGTTATTTTTAGTTAGGACCGATACCAGCTTCCGTAAACACAATAAAAACTAATGAACACATTAGTTCTCATAAATTACAGCACAAAAGAAATATAAATCTGATACTAGTTTACATTCAAATAAATATTTCCATTTTGAGGAAACATTAAAATTGATGAACAAAAAGTTATATTACCTTTACGCGCGCGGGCGTTGAATGTGTGTCGTGTTTGTGCGTGTTATGAAAGGACTAGTTCTCATAGTTTGGTCTTTTATGAAGAAGCAATATTCTACTAGTTTGAGCACTAAAGCAATCTGAGTAGGAAGTTTCTTTTATATTGAAAACTTCATTGCTCAAGACTTGAGAGCTCTTCGCACTTGAGACGTGATTGCCCGCCACCTCTAAAATGGATTAATGCCAACACTTATTGTGTTTTTTGTTCTTATCGTCATGTTTGTTGTCTTTTCACTCCAGAATTATCCAACTCATGAGATTGGATTGACATATTTTTCATGTAATTGGGTATCCCTGGTATTTTCTTTAGAAGTTGAATTCATAAGCTCTAGAGCATTGACATTCAACCTGGAAGAGGTGCTATGATTATGTAGTAGACCTCATTATATTTCTTTATTTGATTTTTCTGTCTTGTGACTACACAGGCAAACAAACTTTATTTCTAACATTATTTAACATAGAGATCTAACATAGATTAAGATTTTAGAATGGGTAGTTAAATTTATGCCTTCTTGAGTCAATTTTCACTTTAACATTCTTCTTTGAGTTGTATACTCCATTGAGTGTCCTTATTAATATGCAAGGATTATAAATTATAATGATTTTATTATCAATTATTTAAAATGTAATATTATAGGATAGAGTCACCCATAAGTGACGATGATGTTAGGCAGGGGCCAACCTAGTTTGGATATCAATTTATATCTAATGATTTAGTCACCAAAGACCTTAAAGGGAAATAATATAGAACACTGGCCCCCAAAATTTTTTAGTTTGATGTTAGTCCTCATTGATCTAGTTTGCTCATAGAGCGTAAAAATTCAGTTTTAGATAATAGGAATCCAATAATCTATAAACTAAAATGACAACATCTTGACCAACATAAAAGCAAGATATAAAACCCACTTGGAGAATTTGGCAAGCCAGAACTCAACAAGATAGCATCTCCTTTGTCTGAGCCATTTATTTGTTGTAACTTATCTGTCTTCGAATAGTGTTCCAGAAGGCTTTCACTAGTGTTACCCTTTTCAAGATAAAAACAGTAAGATTAACAATAACTTGTCAAGGAATGCCACCAAATCATTTCACAATAGACAGAATTCGAGACTAATAACAGAACAGAATTACTAACCAAGAAAATGCGCTTCTTTGTCTTTCATAACAGGATTGCAATTTTCTTAACCCGTGGAAAGTATAAAATGTATAATTCCCTAATTTATTAAAATAATTTTGTAAATCAACAACAATTATACAAGTTGTACCTCTCTCTCTCTCTCTCTATTCGCCAAGTAAAATATTTTGAATTTTTACACAAGTATATAAGCCTTTTGGTCTTTCAAAAGATCATCAGTAGAATATTGATAGACCTCTTCCCATAGTGGAAGTCAAAGAATGTTTAATCTAGGTGAGTATATGTAATAAGGGGACGCTTGAGACCCAGAATAGCAGGGAGAGGGGGAAGACGTTAGAAGAGAGAAGATGGTTTAGTATAGGAGGGACATGAAGGAAATGGGGCAATTATGATTTGTTAGTAGTGGAGACAGGGTGGGGTAACGGTAGGGAGGGCGAATTCTCTCTGTCGTGAGCCAGAGAGGAAGAAGAACTTTTTCTATGCTCTCTTACTATTATCAAATTGGAATTGTTCCTGAGTGTATCAAATATTTGTTCAGCTTACATATACAGTACATTTTAAATCAAACAGTTGTTGCGTGTGAAATATGCTAGGTTATAGCGTTAATATAAAAGTTATAGCAACTGTTAATAGGAACTCTAATCTTTCCCACAGCCAAGATTCTTATTTACATTACATTTCTTGAAGTTTTATTTTCTAAATTGATGTTGTGATTATTGGTTTAGCAAGTGTACTATTCTCAAAGTTTCTATGGACGTATATTTCTTTAAGATCCTTTACGCTTCCATCAGAATGGTATTTTAACTCGATGACTTTTTCTTTTAATACCGGGAATGAAATGGAGCATGAGACTTTTTCAAACAATGAGTTTCTAGGCATCGCCCGAGTCAGCTATAAATCCTTTAGTAACACATTTTCTACTTTTCACTGTCATTACTAATATGTCATTTCACTAAAATTGACCAGTTTACTAGTCCATAAGCATAACAAATGCAGGCGACTCTACTTTGCAATTTTGCTTAGCAGCGATTGCAAATAACAATAAAAAAAGCTAGAAACTTTTAAACCAATAAAAAAATATGACAAGGATCTGGCATACCTTTTCATATGAAGCTTTTGTTAACTGTAAACATCGCTCTTGTTCTGAAGGCACAATAAAGTAGGTTAATTAAGGTCCCAAGTCAAATAACTATTTTAATGATAGAGTTTTATTTGAAGATCAAAAGGATTTTGGAATAATTTTATTATTAACTTCTGCCAACTGCTCATGTCTGTTTGAGAAGGCTTTCCAAACACAGCTTAACATATTAACCATGTGTCTGAATATAACTTGAATAAAAATGAAATCAAGGATCAGTTTGAAACTTCGTACAGTTTGAGGTGATACTAGTATCCGGGAAAATAGAGGATATAAGAATAACACCGCACCCCCACATTGAAAAATTAGTTATGTGAATTCTTGGTAAGATGCGCTACCAGGCTCATGAGTTCTTGGGTATATTTTCTTTCAGTTGAATAAAACTACTTCAGAAGAATATTCCAAAGCTTCATAAAGCTAATTGACAATAACTTCCTAAGAATTAACCATATTCATAAAGCTAATTGCCAATAACTTCCTAAGAATTAACCATATTCATAAAGCTATGTTTCTACAAAAGAGAATGTATCCCCTCTTTCATACATCTTTCACGTCAAAAAATAATTTTTCCCTTCTATAAAATGAAAAGGCTGAATGTCAGATGAAGTAAAGAAAGGACAAATGCAATTATACCTTTTTCGAATGCTTTAAAAAGCCCAAGAGATATATTTGACATAGCTTCACACGCTGCAGAATCCACAAGTTTTGTGAGAATGATGGAAATTAGAGGCATCCCTTTAGATTTCTGAGCCACTAATTTTGCTTGTGCAACCCCTGTGAGTAATAAGACATAAAGTAAGTTTTCTTTAGATGAAAGCGATGAATTAAAAATTGTTCCATTAAAACAATTCACAATGCCTCATCATTGACTAAATGATTACAGACATTAAAACAGGAGATGGACTAAACGCACAAAATCAAATCCCCAAAAACAAGCTTTCAAATTGGAGCATCTCTTCTCAATCATTCTAAACCAACGAGCATGAACATATCAGAAAAGCAAAAGTTGTGCTGGGTAACCCGGAACCTATATCCAACATCTTATAATTAGAAGCAAGACAAACCAGTTTAATCTAAAAAGAAAGTGAAAATTGAGTGGAGAAACCTCAAAGTAGCTTCATGATTTTTGAATCAACCAACTCATGATCTTCTTATCAAACATACATTTTGAGGTTGAGAAGGAAAAAGACGGCATTTATTTGCTTCTAATAAAGATTAAAGGTTATTTGAGTTGATTATTCATTTGACTTGGAGGGTATGAAAAATTAATATGAAATCGCAATCTTATTATGGAGATTCTTAACTATGTGAGCATAAAAAACCTCAGCATTTTTCTTAAAGCATCACTTGTTATACTGTATGTTGAAAGTAGTAAATATAAGAGAAGAAAAGAGGAGAAATACGTAGAACTTAATATCACAAACCATCTTTGTCTGAAGCACTCTTCAAAATAAGCTTTACATCTTCAGATTTTAAGGAGGAAATCATATAGTCAATAAACTCAGATACTGAGCCCCCAATTCCAACAATGTCCATCTGCACGCAGATTATGTGTAGACATTACAATGCGTATGATAGTTCATTCTTAAGAAACTATAATATACAAGACAAGAAATAACTATTATAACAGAGATATAACCTTAAACATACTAGACCAGAATAATAACTGAATGTATGAAAAACAGAAAAGAAGAAAACAGAAGTTGAAAGAATATTGGACTGTTTTTAAGATAATTGTATCATAAGTTTCATGAAAGGTGAATTTGAACCGATAAGGGAGAACTTTTGTAAGTGCTACAATTACTATGAATACTCTAAGCTCCTTTCTCTTCCAAAAAAATGTGCAAACTATCAAACCCCCATCAACGACTGCAATTTGGCTAGCAAAGCAGCATGTGGACCTTCCCAACCGTTGACGTATTAAGAAGGAATTTTCATGATTGAACTATATTATTCACTTAAGATGGCATATGAACGTACTATCATTTCTTAGTAATATATGCTAGGTGATGAACGATTGAAAACAAAATTCTTAACTTTGCCAATATTGAGTGAAATCAATTTGACAAGACAGACATATTACAGGAGAATCTCCATCAAATATCTTATTTCGAAGAAGGATACCAATCCACATTTAATAAGTTGGATTCTTTTGCTACAAAAATTGACCTAAAAATGTTGATATGAAGGAGACTGAAAACCAAGTCGGTGATCACTTACCCCGACTTGAACAAGAAGAGTAACAAGAGGAGACGATACTAATCGCGGATATTTTTTGGATGAACAAATTTTTAAAGTCCAAATGAAGCCGATATTGTTAATTATATTGCAAATGGTATTGTTCTTTTTTATTTTACGTACCAGCAGAAGAAATTTTTTTTAAGATGTTGGTCAATATTACAGGAATGAATCTTATCTATTCAAATAATGTGCAGATCAAATCGTAACGTAAGAAGATACATTCTCGAGCAAGAAGCTTCATTTGTGCTGCAGCATTGCCCTGCAGCAACTTATGGGACATTTTTGAAGAATCCGAACAACAACTTAAGTCCTCCAATTAGGTTTGTACTGGCCTTCCTCCAATTAGGTTTGTATTGGCCTTCCTTATTTCAAGATGCAAACAATTTTGTTAAATCTTGCGACAAATGTCAAATAATGGGAAACATCTCCCCAAAACACAAAATACCATTAAGAAACATTCTTGAGGTAGAGTTTTTTGACGTATGGGGCAATTATTTCATGGGATCTTTCCACCATTTTAGGGAAATCAGTACATTTTACTTGTTGATTACGTGTCTAAATTGGTCGAAGATATAGCTCTTCCCACAAATTACGCCAAGGTGATCATAGAATTCCTTCGCTCAAACATATTCACAAGATTCGGCACCCTGAGGGTGATCATTAGTGATGCATGAAGTTATTTTTGCAACAAAAAATTCAAGCAATTATTAAAAAAATATGAAGTCAACATAAAGTCACAACATCGTATCATCCTCAAGCGAACAGACAAATAGAAATTTCCAATAAGGAGATAAAGAAAATTTTGGGAAAGTGGCCAACCCCGGAAGGAAATGGGACGAAGCTATCTGACACTTTATGGGTTTACCGTACAACTTATAAGTCTCCAATTGGGACTTCATCATTTCAGCTTGTTTTTACCAAAGCTTGTCACTTACCGGTCAAATTATAACATAAAATATATTAGTCGGATGTCAAATCGAAGATGGATAAGGAAGCCGTAGGAAAAGTTATATTATTACAACTTGATGAGTTAGACGAGTTCCGACTAAACTTCTACGAGAATACAGCCCTTTGCAAAGAGAAATTTAAGGTGGCATGATAAAAATATTCAAGAACGGAATTTTGATGTTGGCCAACAGGTTATATGATACCAGTTAAAGATTTTTCCGGGAAAATTAAAATAAAGTGTACAGGACCACACTTGATCACATGAATTAATCCATATAGAGTGATCAACCTCCGTAATGAATCCACCAATAAAAACTTCAAAGTCAATGCTTAACGAGTAACATCATATCTATGAGATAATTTTCAAGATCATGTTGTATCTATGGTATCTTTCTCAAGTTAAATGAGTTGCTAACCAAATCAACATATATCTTAAAATGAACGAAAAACGTGATAATATGATTGATAAAGTTTAAGGTATTAATTGACGATTTTTAAAATTCAAAATATCTTTTGCAACTACTCTCACAGTTCATGAGGTAAATTGATAGTTATCTTATTTTTCATTAGTCCACTTTATTATTATTTTCACAACTTTAGCTTGATTGAAAATTTTTAGTATCACTAATATTATGGTATAAATCTTAGATGCTAAGGTTTAACTTTCTATGGTTTTTGATATTGAGCTAATGCATTTTTTTTCCTTTTCTTTGTTTGTTTGGTTTTATTAGAGATGATTTGGTATTTACAGTTAGTTTGTTCGGTATAAAATATATTCAAAACCGAACAAATCTGCCAAATTGACAATGTTTTTTGAGTTTTTTTCTAGAATTGTTCTGTATTCTTTGCGTTTGATTTTATTTGACAACACAATGCTATCAAAGCTAGAGAAACAAAAATGTTTACCAAGTCCTCAAGCTGCAAAATTGATTTCGTAGCTTCCCAGGTATTGTGGTGGAAATCTGTAACTAGAATTCTGAGGTGAGAAGATTCAGGAGAGAACGCATGCAACAAAAAGCGATGCAACTCCAGCGAGCCCTGACCCACCCTCTCGATTTTTGGTTCCCCGAAAATGGGTTTAAAATTTTCAAATCCCATTTCCGAGCTCTCCTTCTGCAGGAATTTCCGAAGAAGCAATGACAGCGATTGAAAAACGATTGAAGTTAGAGAAAATCTTAAGGATTTTTTAAATTCTTCTCACTAGGTAACTCCAGCCGGACACGTACTTACCTGGAAATTTCCAATCTATCTATGAAATACACGGTTGCAGCTATGGTAGAAGATGATGTAAATATCTGAAGCTCGCTAGGCGCTGTATTGAAAGGGAAGATATGAAATTTCTCAATCAGGATTAGGAAAAATCGATTTGCAGTGTTAGGTTCGAGGTTAAATTCGTATACATCCATTGCAAACAAAGAAAATAAAAATACAAGGACAAAGTACCGTGGTTTTTCGAGAAGCTTCAGTTCCAAAGTATCCATTCAACTCACAAATTTTCGACCAGCTCCCGGCCAAAAATAAGGAAGAGCGAGCGAAAGACGACGAGTATCAGGAAACCTGGATGCAGAGGGGTGAGCAGAGGTGTCATTGGAGCATGCTCGCTCGGCCGGCTTGCACTGTAGCAGTCCGACCCGGCTCATTTTGCTACAGTGCCGACCCGAGCTGAGCCGGGCTCGATCTCATACCGAGTTTGGCATGTCGGCTAGCTCGAGCTGATTCTTGGGTTCGGCAACATCGAGCCAACGGCTCGTGAGCTGGGTTGGTAGACTCAGAATACCTTGAATACGGTTGACACTTAGTATAACAGCGGTCGACACTTAATCGATATTTTAATTTTTGTGTGTCGACCGTATAAGAAGGTGTCGACCGCTATATGTTCCAGAATGTTTTAAGTGTCGACCACATTTATATATGTCGACCTCAAAGTATTTATCGTAAGTGAAAGTGTCGACCACATATAGCAAAAAGTCGACCGGTAGACGACAAAGTGTCGACCGACGTTGTAAAAAGAGTCGACCGGTATAATGTAACGATTATAATTTCTATATTCAACGGTAACATCCGGTCGACCTTGGAAATACTGCAGGTCGACCGGAGGTAGCTGTTATGAGGGAATTCTATAAATTGTAAGAGTGCACTCAATGTACTTGGCTATATTGTTGTGACTTTGCATTTCATTGATGCAAATTGGCAACTTAATAAACGCATTTTAAGTTTTCGGAGTTGTGAATACCCTCATAGTGGTATCACAATTTATCGATAAATTGTTGGTATTCTACAAGAATACAATATAAGAGATAGAATTTTAGTATTACGTTAGATAATGCTTCCGCTAATGATGTTTGTGTTAATTTTTAAAAAATATTTTCATTTCGATAGTACTCAGTCTTCCCTTTTTCATTTGTGGTGTGTTTGCCATATTTTAAATTTGATTGTTAAAGATGACATGTAATTTGTATCACCACATATTGATGCAATTAGAGGTACAATTTCGTTTATTTCTTCGTCAAACGCCCGACAACAAGAGTATCGAGAATTTTGTAAAGCGGTTAACTTCAAATCTAGAAAACTAAAAACCGATGTTTCAACTCGGTGGAACTCAACATATCTAATGTTAGAAAATGTTATACCGTATTGGAACGTCATTTGTGATTTTATTAGTCAAAAGACACAATGTTTTACTTTGGATATGTGTAGTTGTGATATGACTAATCTATTTATCAAATTTTTGCAACCATTTTTTGAAGTCACCAAAGAATACTGAGGAATTTATTATCTCACTAAGCAATGTGTTTCTGAAGTTCGTAAGATTGACTTGGAATTTGAAGACTAACTGCGACGTTGTACATTAGAAGTTTAAGAATTTTTTAATTTTTTGTACGCGTGTTAATTTGTGATTTCTTGTAAATGTTAACAATTGTAATCAATGTTAATGTCGACAATGTTAATGTAAGTTACTTTCAATTCTTCAATGATAAAGTAATTTTCCTGAAATAAAAGTAAGTGTCGACCGCAATGATACAAGATGTCGACCGCATAGCTACATGGTGTCGAAGTCCCCGTTGACTTCGAACCTCGATTCGGGGACCCTTCGGATTAGAACGGGGACCCCGAATAGAGGTTGGAAGTCCATGTTCATCAATTTTTCATGAAACGAGGACTTCAAACCCCGATTCAGGGACCTTCATATTCAAACGGGGACCCCGAATCGGGATTGAAAGATCAAAAAACACAAGATTTTTTAACTACTGGGCAACATACTCTAACTAAAATAATAAATTACTTCTGATCGGCTGCCAGTATATCAACGATTACTGGAGATAGCGATTAATGTGACGTGATTGTGCGGGAATGTAAAAATAAGCGTATTGTGTCGGAGTTATTATAGGAAATAGCCAACAACGTCAAATTCAATTTAACATATGTTGAATTAGGTGGAATTTACATGTAAGAGTCACGTCATAATCTAGAATAAAGATGTAGGTTAAACGAGTAAACTTAGACTTTCTCGTATTTTTAGTATGTTAGAGGAAAAATTGATTTTTATCCGTTTAATCAACCAAAAAATTTTAATTTTAATTATTTTATTTTTAATTTCATCATATTCATTCTTTAAGTATATAATTCATATATTTATTTGATATTCTATCTTTTAAATAAAATTATAAAATTACTATGCATATTAAGATCAAAAAAATTCTAAATATAAACAAATATGAAAAGAAATATGTCATGAAAATTAATAAATTTATTATCATTATTTTTAAAATATTTAAGACAAAGACCAATATTAGACCATAATTACTAGCGTCGAATATATAGTCCGGTTTTAATATGACCATAAGTTTTTGATAGTTTGGTCTTGGTATAAAGATTTTAGAACTATGTTAATGGTATGGCCTTAGTTCAAAATTTATGGGACCAATTCGAATCACGTAGTGCAACCATATTTTGTTTCATTTCATTGAATAATGTTGTGTGTTTCCATCAATCTTTGGCACTCGTTTTCTGATAATTATTTGATGAGTTGGAAAATTATAGAGGTTTGTTTGATTTTATATTATTATTGTACATATTTATGTATCGAATCACAATTATTATTATATTTTAAATTAAACAAATTTTATTTAATACATCAATGTATACGATTATAAGATAAAATAAGATGATAATCCCACCACTTCCTAATAAGAAAATATGGAAATAACCTCTTATCTTGAATAAAACTAGAGGTCGAGTTAGTCAATTGCATAGAAAACCCATCACTAAGATAATTCTCAAAAATGTCGATTGTGTTCAAGCCCTGATACGGTAAATATTGTCGCTAATTTGACAAAGGATGAAAAATGTTGTTCAATTCTTTTGTCGGTGTCCAGAAACTTCCAATCACTGTTCTTCATCGACAATTTTGTTTCCACTTGACCATTCGTCGGCCATCAGACCGAGATCTCGATAATCGGCGATATAGAATTTTTGGTTCAACACTAACACCCCTATTAAATAAAAACAGTTAGCAAGTAAAAAAGAGCATAAAAAGATTAAAGGAATGGTAGAATTAGTGTCTCGTTCAGTTTAACTGGGCGATAAAATTAGGAGTACAAGTGTACCCGTCATGTTATACAAAACCATCCAAATTTGGGAAATTAGTCACATAATTAATTTTAGAATGAAATTAAAAATAATTTTTTGGCCGAGTAATTGAATGAAAATAGTGTATAAGATAAATAAGGGTAGGAAGATATTGGTCATTAGTCTTTGTGGGAAGTTAATGCGAATGGGATAGGAGGCCTTTAGTTAAGGCGAACAGTCCGACAGCAGGGTAGTACGGCACATGGCAACTTCAGTGGACGTCTTGCAGTGGAAAATTGCCCTACCCACCGACGCCTCCTTTAGATACTATGACCATAATTATTTGGAGGATTTTAAATTGAGTAAAAACAAATTTTGAACCTCAATTTTTAGAAAATAGGCAAAATCAAGTCCGAGTCATCGAAAAATAAATCTTGGGCTCGTCAGACGCATGAAATTCTGCCTCATTCGTTCGATATTCGTTTGGTATTCGTCTGTATTCGTCCGAGTGAGGCAAACATGCGTCCGATCGGCACAAAATCTATAAATTTGGGTCTAATGATTTTTACCTTTCGGAAGTCTTAGCGAAGCTCTTCCAAAATTTTCATATTTTTGCAAAAATGAACTTCGGTCATGGAAAACGCATCAGAATCGTCGGACAGCACCGCGACGATGATGAGTGATCGTCTCAGCCCTCGGAAGTTGGAGTTTCAAAATTTGCCTTTGTCACTAGGAGGACGTTGTGGCGAATTTCATTCCCTTGCAACCGAGAGGATGTTTGACGAAGTCTTCTCGTTACGGTCGGTCATACTTCATAGATCAATTGTATGCTCAGCATTTGAAGGCCTAATGATTCAACATATGACTGCTGACATTGGTTTGGTCGGGATGTTTGAGTTATCAGACCCTTCAGCTGAGCGATTAGTGCAGCTCTTTTATGCGAACCTTGTGGTTTCAGCGGACAGCGGTAATGAAAGGACATTTATTTTTGGGAGAGATCTATTGATTACACCGGAGCACATCAACATAATTATTGTTTATTCAGATGAGTCTTTGGATGACCAATGCGAGATGTATTACAACTCCACTGAGGCCGTTCCGTGTATTGTGCAAGTGACTGAATTATCTTTTTTTAGACAAATTCGGGCATCAGATAGTCGAACAGATTCTTTGATGAAGCCAAAGACGAACGAGCTTAATGTGACTGCTCAGGTGATCCATGTTGGCTTTAAAAGGTTTTTAAGACAATCAATTATTTTTGATGATAACTATGTTAATTATGTATGAAAGATAAAATCAAAGTCTAGCAAGTGCTGCAGAATTCAGTAAGTTGTTTTTAAAGCTTATGTCGACCGAACTGCTCAATGTGTCGACCGCACAGATAACAGTAGTGTCGAAGGAGCAACTTCTGTCGACAGGTAAGAAGTTCTGTCGACCGCTCAAAGACCAGAGAAGAATCATATGTCGACCGCCTATCAAGTATGTCGACCGGTTGAAGACAATTAAAGTTCAAGACATTGGATCGTATGTCGACCAGACGAAACTTATGTCGACCGCTTAAAGTCCAGAGAAGAATCATATGTCGACCGTCTATCAAGTATGTCGACCGGTTGAAGACAATTAAAGTTCAAGACATTGGATCGTATGTCGACCAGACGAAACTTATGTCGACCGCTTGAAGTCCAGAGAAGAATCATATGTCGACCGTCTATCAAGTATGTCGACCGGTTGAAGACAATTAAAGTTCAAGCCATTGGATCGTATGTCGACCAGACAAAACTTATGTCGACCGCTGTAATCCAGAGACAAATTGTATGACAAATTGTATAACAAACTTTTAAAATTAACAAATCAGTCACTCGTGATAGGTTTGACCTCCCACAGTAAAAAAATCGACTAATGGGTGTCGTGTGTTGATGCGTCTCGCCGAGCCACGTTGATGCGTGACAGATCGATGCAATAGGCGACAAGTCATTTTTCTTAATTTTTTTGTTCTTATTTAATTTTTTAAGCAAATATTATTTGAATGAATCAAAATTTTTACCACATACTTGAAATATTGTAACACATTATTCTATAATTTTTTGTAATTTTTGTAATTTTTCAAAAATTTTACAATTTATTATAAAATTTCAAATACAAAAAAGAGATTTTTAGTAATTTTTTTTATTTTTTGCATTAAAAAAATTATAATATATCTTACAAATATAAAAATATATATTTTAATGCATGATAAAATATTAAATCATTCAGTAATATTTACTAAATAAAATTAAAAAAATGACTTTTCTCGCTTCAAAGCTTCGAAGGTTTTGCCCACATGCGGCTTAGGTATTTAATGGTAAATCTCAATTTGACCTGATAACTAATCAGTTTGTATTGGAATAATGGAAGTTGAGAAAGCTGGAGCTGCATTTGCTTCCTCGCTTTCACAGTCACGAAGGCCATCCATGTCTTTCCCTATATCTCCGGCCTAAGATCTTTCCCATATATTTCCATCTCTCTCTCTCTACTCGCTGGTTGCTTTCTCGCTCTATTCACATGCTACTTCTCTGTGTTCTCACCGAGTCGAAATATCGATTCTCCCTTCCTTTTTTTAGTTCTTATGCCTGTAGATCTGCGTCGCCGTCCAACGTCCGGCTAGTATTGAATAATCGGCTCATGATACCGATTTGATCTCGTTTAGCTGCCGACATTGGTTTTGAAGAGTCCGAAGATCATTCTGGATTGGTAAACTACAGTCCTTTTCACCTCGTCAATTGTGTTATAATTTCTGCGTCTTCCTACTCTCTCTACTGACTCTGAGAAATTTATTTATTTTTTCTTTTAGATCTGGCAAACTCTAGTTCGAATAGTTTGCCTATTATATGTTCTTATTTGTGATTGGTTTTGACATTATTAAATCCAAGCTTTTTCTGGATGAGTTCTTCAATACAATGGTTGAAAGCCGTGGCTTATCTTTGTTACTCCGGATTGATTAGTCTGAATGTTTTAATGCGGAATGTTATGAACTGCTGGGTGATTTCATTAAAAAAAATCAACTTTTTTAAAGAACGCATCAAAATCATATTTTTTTTTAACGTGCTATGATTGCTGCAATTTCTTTCTTATTATTTCAGAATTTTTTTGTAATATGATTTGTGTAAAAATATCCGGTGTCTTCGTCAGTGACTCACACCTCTGTAATATGGAATATGTTGTGTTTGATTGTATTTTTTACGCTTTCAGGTTTAACTTCTCAGCAGAGTTTTACTCAAAATATGGCGTTAGGAAAGTACAGTAGAATAGACAATCGAAGGTCATCATCAAGCTACTGCTCAACAGTTACAATTGTTGTTTTGGTGGCTCTATGCTTGGCGGGGGTTTGGATGATGAAATCCTCTTTCGTAGAACCCATTCAAAATTTCAAAGCCCAGCATGAGAACAAGAACGGGGTTGAGGAACGAGCAAGTGAAAACAGCCATAACAATGTTCAGCAATTTGAAGACAACCCAGGTGATCTGCCTGAGGATGCTAGGAAAGATGATAGTAATGACAGTTCCAATCAGGATGAAAGCGATTCTTCTGACAAAAATGAGAAACCTGAAGAGAATGAGGAGGAGGCAACTAGAGAAAAGACTGATGAGGAAACTAGGGGAGAAGACGAAACCAGTTCAGAAGAGGGATCTACTTCTGAAAAAGAGGAGGGAACTAAAGAGGATATTGGAGAATCAAATGCAGAAAGTGAGTCTGGTGAAAAGAATGAATCTGAAGAAAAGCAAAATGATTCAAGTGAGGGAGAGGAGAATTCTGTGGAAAGTGAGCAGAAATCAGAGAACTCAAATGTAGATAGAGATGATAGTCAGATAGAGGAGAAAGTTGAGGAAAATGAAAACAGCAAATCAGATGAAACAACTGGGGAGAATGATAAAAAGAGTCAAAATCAGAGCTCGAAGAAAGAGCCTTCGACCAAAAGTTCTTCACAAACTAGTGTATGGTCAACTCAGGCTTCAAAGTCAAAGAATGAAAAGGAGGCTCAAAAATCTTTTAAACGACAAAGCGAATACATTTGGAAACTTTGCAATGTCACTTCCAGGTCAGATTACATTCCATGCCTCGACAATTTGCAGGCCATTCGCCGACTTCATAGCACTAAACATTATGAGCATCGGGAGAGGCACTGTCCCGAAGAGCCCCCCATCTGCCTTGTCGAGCTTCCAGAAGGATACAAAAGTCCAATTGCATGGCCAAAAAGCAGGGAAAAGGTGGATGCATTTAGTATATTAAATAGTAAACTCAACTTTTCTCGGTGGTTAAATTTTTATTGCTGCTTTCTTGCAGATATGGTATAATAATGTTCCTAACACAAAGCTCGCCGTAATCAAGGGTCATCAAAATTGGGTGAAGGTTTCAGGTGAATACCTTACCTTTCCTGGCGGGGGAACTCAATTCAAGCATGGTGCACTTCACTACATTGACTTCATACAAAAGGTAAATGCTTTTCAAGATCTTCAATTTCGTTCGTTCTCTCAGTTCTAGATTTTTTTATTTGACATTTTTTTGGAAGACATGAAATATGACAACCTTTCTTAGTTGAAGTGTATTTTCATATACTGGATGGAAAATCTTTGACATTTGTCTCTTGCTTAACTGTTCGATAATATTTGTTTGGTATCTATACATTGAGCTTTATGCCTATGTAATTTTAGTTGAATTTTTTAGGAGGTCAAAAATTAATGGGACAACCCTTCTTATTTAAGATACAAATTGATCAGTCATACACTTGCTAATTTATTGTCGTCCTTTTATTTTCCTTTTGTATTCTTGCACACTCTAACATGTGAATTGTCATACCTTCCGAGTTAAGAACAACTGTTGATAGTCAAGAGAATCCAATTGTAATTTCTTACAATGACCGCAGCTAATGAAAGATTTCCTTCGAGTTCACTGGATTTCTTTTTTCATTATTGAATTATTGAGTTCCATTATATGTTCCATAAGTCTTAAATATTTTTTGGTCACTGACTTCAAACTTGTCTTGGATGTAGTCTTGCCCTGATGTTGCTTGGGGTAATCGGACTCGTGTTATACTGGATGTCGGCTGTGGTGTTGCTAGCTTTGGAGGTTATCTTTTTGAAAGAGACGTGCTAGCTATGTCATTTGCTCCCAAAGATGAGCATGAAGCCCAAGTTCAGTTTGCTCTTGAAAGGGGAATTCCTGCAGTATCTGCTGTAATGGGTACAACTAGGCTCTCTTACCCTGGGGGTGTCTTTGATGCTGTCCACTGTGCACGTTGTAGAGTTCCTTGGCACATGGAAGGTAATTTAAGATATGCATTTAGTTAAGTCAAGCTCATTTTACTTCAGAATTTGTTTGAGATTAAGGTCATCATCCGGTTCTTGGACCAAATTTTTTGAAGACCCAGTGCCGGACCTTGGCCTAGCCCAAATCTCCCTTTCCATAGGCAGGCCACAACTAGCACCACACCGCTGGATCTGAAAATCAGACCAGCCCACAGGGTGGTGTTACGACTATATTGTATTATTAGAATGGTAGTTGATATTAGTTAATAGAGTAGTTAATGGTTTGTGAATAGATGTTAAAAATGAAGAGAGCATTAAATAGAATAGAGAAGAGATAGACAAAGATATCAATTGTTGTGAAAGTGTTGTGTGTGGAGGTAAAGAGTCTTCAAAGTCTCTCAAGTGTATTAATTTTACTTTTTAGTGTGATTAATTCATTAGGATCAATTCTTGATCCTATCAGCTAGCCCATCTCAAGGCCATACCGACTAAGGTGGCTGTGATTGAGGTGAAACAGCTTCAGGGTGTTGCAGACAAAGATAATTTCTTAAGAATGATGTGCAGGTGGAAAACTTCTTTTGGAACTCAATCGTGTGCTCCGTCCTGGTGGCTTCTTTCTATGGTCTGCCACTCCAGTCTATCAGACGCTTCCTGAAGATGTTGGAATATGGGATGGTTGATAATTTTTTATTATATTTTAAATAGATACAAGTTTTGTTTGAATGGCTAATAAATATGTTTATTCTGTAACAATGTTTTGCAGCCATGAAGAAACTTACGAAAGCAATGTGTTGGGAAACTATATCAATCACCAAAGACACAGTGAATGGAGTTGGTATTGCTATTTATAGGAAGCCTACAAATAATACGTGTTACCTGAAAAGAACAAACCAAGATCCTCCAATCTGTTCCAATGAAGATGATGTAAATGCAGCCTGGTAAGTATGATCAAACGTAGAGCCTCATTTATTTTTTTCTTGGCTGTAGTTTGCTAATTCGTCAATTTGCAAATAAAAATATTTTTGATGAAATAGGAACATATCATTGCAAGCATGTCTGCACAAAATTCCAGAAGGTTCATCTGAGCGTGGGTCCAAATGGCCAGAGCAATGGCCACTAAGGTTGGAGAAGCCACCTTATTGGTTATTGTCTTCCCAGGTGGGAGTCTATGGAGAAGCCGCTCCAAAGGATTTCAGTGCAGATTATGAGCACTGGAATCGGGTAGTGACCAAATCCTACAAAAATGTAATGGGAATCAATTGGAAATCTGTGCGGAATGTGATGGACATGCGAGCCATATATGGAGGGTTAGTAAGAAACTTCCAAATATTTTGAAAAACCATTTTTTTGAACTTGGTTCTTTATGACTTTTCATTTCATTCTTTCGTTTTAGGTTTGCTGCAGCTTTAAAAGATTTGAATCTTTGGGTTATGAATGTGGTTTCGATAGACGCCCCAGATACCCTGCCTATCATTTATGAACGAGGGTTGTTTGGCATATACCATGACTGGTGCGAATCCTTCAGCACCTATCCGAGGTCTTATGATCTTCTACATGCAGATCATCTCTTCTCCGAGGTTAAAAAGAGGTAAGCTCATTCTTACTAGTTACTACCAATCCTTGCCTTCTTTCTTAAGCATCTGCTCAATTTGGTGGAACTTAATTTGGGCTTTTATTTTCATTTGATAATCATTTTATGTGGAGTAATTAGACATAGACTAAATGCATATTAGGCGTTCAACTTACTGTTGAAGATCGAGTATATTATTAAACTTTGTTTCAAACAAATAAATTCAGTATTAGCAATTAAGTCTCTTTCTTCAAAAGGTTTATCAAAAAAATCACGTTTTTGTTACGTGATCTTCTCTTTTTGACAATTTCCAGAGAAAAATTCGGATAGAACTATTTTTTATTTTTCCAACTTGTTTTTGTATGTAAATTTACTTAAACTGCATGACATAGACAATGACTCTCCAAAGCTGTAATGTCTCAACTGAACTCCTATGTTTCTCAAGTAATTCACATGAATACAAATTTAAGAAACTACTCAGCTCTCAACTCCTAGTCATGACCAATATCCGCTTCACCATTAATTATAGATTGAAAAAAATAGCATGTCATCATATATCTGGAAAACATAAAAAATAAGACAATCAAACTAGTTTACTTTTTTTTAATCGATTTATCCTTTTTTGCCCTTAAATTTCATTCTATGCGATGTTTTCCGCATGCTATCCAAAAATAAGAAGAAAAGAAAGTTGATGAGCAACTTAATAGGAGAGTACTCACAGGCCAGTTTATCTATTATGATCACATCCTACAGGTGCAATATATTGGCTGTAGTAGCAGAGAGTGATAGAATCCTCAGGCCTGAAGGAAAACTAATGATTCGGGATGATGTTGAGACGATTAACAAGCTGGAGAACATATTGAAGTCGATGCAATGGAAGGTCCGATTTTCTTACCAGACGAACAACGAAGGACTAATTTGTCTCGAGAAGTCCACCTGGCGACCGGAGGAGTCAGAAACAATCAAGTACGCAATTGCTTAACCATAATTATATTGCCCTTATTTCCTTCTATCCCTAATCTTAGAAATTCTTTGTTCTGCTGTCTGGTTTTTTAAGTAAACTTCATGCCAATTATAAATTGTAAAGTCAATTAAGTTTTAATGCTTTTAAGTTGCTTTTTTTCTTTGAGGCATCGCAAATTCGAGTCTAGTTAGTCCCAAATCCGACCAATCTTTTAAAGTAATGTTTCTAAATTTTCTACCGAGATCAATTATCGTGCAATGTGGTAATTTGGATTCATCGATTGCTCGCAGGTACGAAATTTCAAATTTTCGCGTTGCTTACTTGCATTTCCCAAGCAATTTCTTTCACATTCATACAAAATTACCCAACAAGAATGTATTTGCCTACAATGTTCTTCAAAATTACACAAATTTCGTAATTTATTTCAAATCAATTACAAAATAAGCAAAAACAATAATTATCTTCAATAGGGGAGAGAAAAAGAACAAGATTGAAGACAAAAGAGAGAGTAGTCTAAACAGTTTCCTCAATGTTCCTTACCGGCCCTTTGAACCAAAACCTAGCATCAACCAACCACCAAATCATTACAAGACCCAACCCCACGCCCAAAGCAATTGGAGCATAATTAAACGTTTCCCAAGATATAGGATAATATGTTGGCAATAAAAACACACTGCACGTGTAACATATCCACACGAAAGCCACCATGCAAACCGGCCGGCTAGCCTTCCCCAAGTAGAATGGCCCGGCCTTGAACTTGTTCTCTTTCATCACCATCCGAGCGAATATCGGCACGGCGTACCCTCCGACCCACCCGATCGTGCAAATCGACGTTATCGCTGTGAAAACCACGTTCACTTTCAAGATCGGAAGGCCGAGAACGATGCATATCGCCGCGCAGAGCCACACGGCGTTTGATGGAACTTTGTGCTTTGGGTGGATTTTTCTCCATGTTGATGAAAATGGGATTCCTTTGTCTCTTGACAAAGCATACACCTGCAAAGATTGTGCATCTATTAGAGCTATCTTTGAAAGATTTCGAAGAACATGACATGTTATGTGCTTACCACTCGAGCAGCGCTCGTAGTGATTGAAAGCCCACCAAAGAAAAATGAACCCCAGATGACGAACAACAACACAATTGCCCCGGCGCCACTCTGGTACCTCCCGTAAAATGCGTCGTAGAGAATTTGTGCTGGAACGAACGCCCCAGCTGTCTCGTTACTTTGGTCGTAAAGGTAGCTAAAGTTCTAAATCAATCCGTCAAAAGAAAAAAAAAAGTCAATAGAAGCTCAAACCTTTCACTTGGGTTGGACACATTACGATACAATTCAGATTTATCTCAAATAGAATCAACGATTTTTAAAATCAGAATCGTGAAATACAATACAATTCTGATTTTATCGCTATTCTATTTTATATATTTTCAATATATATATATAGATAATATTTTTTTATTTTATGTATTTACTGTCTCATTCGAGTTTTGTCCACCTTACCTTTCACAATTACAATTATGATCCTTGGCATGATAACATATGAACAAATTACCTGAATGCTAAAGGTAAGAGCTAAAATATAAGCCCACCCGAAAACCGAAATAATCCCGATGCTCGAAAGGATCGCAATCGGACCGTTCTTGTCGGATCCTCTCGTTTCTTCTGTCAAGTGAGCCGCAGCATCGTATCCGTAAAGCGAGTATTGGCTGACCAGAAAAGACAGGATGACTGCATATGGTTTGCTTGAAATTCCAGTCAGTTCATCTCCAAGTTCAAACCTTGTAAACACATAGGAAGCTGATTGTGTAGTTAAAGCTACCAAAGGAAGCACTACCACTATAACCCCTCCTCCGATCACCTGCCAAGATTTCCAGTTTTCAACAACAGTTTTTTTTGGATTTCAAGAGCCAAAATCAAAAAACCAGAAATAGTTTTTGGGTACCTGCCACCAAATGGAAATTATATCGATGAAGGCGATTACTTCGAGAGCGAACGTGTTAAGCACTGCCCAAATAATAGTTAGTCCGATATACATAGTTAAGAAGAGCCATTTAGGAGCAAAGTAGCCTCCATTTTTGTTTGTTCCAGTGCTTAGAAGAATGATGCTCTGCAATGTCTGTGATCCTGCGTATGCCTGAACACATAAACCAGTAAATCTCACTGAGACTTTCCTTAGTTATAAGCACCTTCTTTCTAGAAAGATAGAGATGGCGCCACCTGAGTTCCGATGCCGGCGATAAGACCGATGGTCTCGAGCCAGGCGCAGCACCAGGAAGCGAAAGGACCCCACTTGGGCCCAGCCAGATGAGCTGCCCAGAAGTAAAGCGAGCCTGTGGTCTGTCATATATGAACCCCTCTCTCAGAACAAAGCAAAATTCAGTTCAGGGTATAAAGAGAATAATTACCCTTTTTTTCTTAATGCACGCTTGAGAAGAAAAGGCAGTTTAGTTTTTCGTATTGATTGGCATCTAATTTATTTTTGTAGTGGACTTTGTGATTTAGTGATTTCCAAGGCTCGAAAAGGAGAAATACATGGAGAAGAAGAAGAAGAAACGAACAGGGAAAGATGAGCAGATTTCAGCCATGGCAAGTCCGACGAACCAGGTGAAGAAAGAGACGACCACCCAGCCCCATACGAGGGCAGCAGGCCCACTGTACTGCAAGCTCGATCCGTAGAGAGGAGTAATCCCTGTGAAAAGGGTCATCGTCGAAAAGGAAATTGCAAGAGTTTTGAACAAAGTCTGCAATTCAAAACCAGAAAAATCAGAGAAGAAATCAGAAGAAGAAGAAGAAGAGTAAGAAGAAGAATAACCATTTGTCTTTTAAGTTCTTGCTTGTATCCAAGCTCGTTGAGCCTCTTCTCTCCTGAATCCATCACTGGGTTTCGCGAACTGTCCTCTTCTTCCTCCAGTCCAATCCCCATCTTCCCCACCAAAATCCGAAGCTCTCAGGGTTTTCAAGCTTTCTCTCTCTCCTCCTCCTCTTTAAACTTGAAAGAAATGGAGAGGGAGAGAGTGGATCAAGTCAACGCCGCAATCCTCATCCGTGGGAGTAGTTTACTGATTCAAACCAAAAAAGATGAAATAATTCATAGTTCAGGCCTTCCAATGGCTCTGAAAAGGTCATTCATTCTTTGGGCTTCTCTTTAACTAGTAAAAGTCAACGTGGATTCTGATGCATGCAGATGCAGTCAACCAGGTGGCGTGTTACGTTGTTTGGTGCCCACGAGAAGACCATATTTTTATTGAAATCAGTCCAAAATGACACGTCATCTTCTCCATTACTTTATCAGGCAGCCAAGTCTGACTCTGGTTTTACAAATCTTCCTAGTTTCACACGTACATTTCCAATAATTAATTATTAAAATTCTATTTTTTTGTTCAAACCGGCGCAGAAATCAATCGGTTTAGCAAATTATTTCTTTGTTCAAACCAAACCAAACCTAACCACACGGTTCAAGAGGTGGATATTGACTAGTACGATTTGGTTCTAGTTTCGACTCTGAATAAGAGATAAAATGGTAAAAAAATTATGTATATATATTCATATGTATTATTGTATTCGGGTTCGAGTTATCTGAGTTCGAACCGGGTTTCGAGCCAATTTTGAATTTAGGTTTGGTTATGGCACCGTTGGATCGGGTTGTAATGAAATTCGGGCCGACTGAAGGATAAGTTTGATTTTGGCTATTTAGAATTGTAGCGGTTTTTGGAAGAATGAGAACCGAAAGGGATATTTAGACGGGCGAAACCATTTCCGAGAGTCGATTTTGGCTGATACCATTTCAGTTGGATTTTCCTGCTTACCAATTCCACTTTCAGTTAGTTTTTATTTTCTCCCTGCTGCCATTTCTAGTACATCATGCAAATATCAGTTCTACAGACTCACAAGAGATCGATGAAAATGCGTCTTTTTAGCGATGCATTAGAATTGAAGAATGAGGCGATTGCCCTTTTGTTCAACGGCAATCAAATTTCAGTTTTTTAGAATCTTTTGTTCGGTTTCAGTGTTCTACTATCAAAGCACTAATCGGTTCGATTCAATTTGATCTAAAATCGAACAGAATCGAACTTATTCCTTCTCTAAATAAAACAAACAAGAATGAAGATACCAATCTGATTGCAATATAAATTACCTTATATTCTAAGAATCCTCTCAACTCGTAGAAAATAACTCCCTCTTCTTCTGAATCTGTAGACGACAAGCCGAGCTCCATGCAAAGAGCTGCACGTCGATAGAAACATCGAATGCTCATTTGACCTGTCACCTTGAGGATTTTTCGACGTTACAACCCGCTATCATCTATGTTTTAAGCTTGATTCCAACAAAAAATAAAACTTTCCAATCTGTAAATGCCGTTAATTCATCGAAACCAACAATAAACTAAACAAGAAAAGAACATCAGGTATTAAGAATCACCTTCCCCCCAAAAAAACCAGTTTTTGAAACACAATTTGATAAGTAAACAACATGGTATCACCACAAAATACGGGAAAAAACTCTTCCAAAAACTGTTTTTGAGAATACAACAAGATAATTTGAATTAAGTACCTTCCAAAGGTGTAATATAGTCGTTGGCTGGTGTCATTGAAGAGTCTACAGCTTCACAAGTATTATATAGAAGGCGCAGCATCAAAGGAGTGAAGAATTTCTTCCAAAATCATTCTTCGATGCGAGTCTAGAGGACTCTTGGGGTTGTCCGAATGAGAAATATTTAGGATATAAAGCTTATTTGAGGCCACGAAAGCTGCCGAAAAAACACGCTTAATTCCCCCTCTAGTGCTATCCACTACGTACTCAAACTCGTAAACTAGCACGCCACCCTTGCTCAATCTCTCAGACCCTGAAATCAGTTGAGCATCTTTTGTACTTTCCTGTAAGTTAGAGTTCCTCTATTAGCAAAGAGATTTCCATTTAACCATATAAGTAAAACGAGAATCAATAGGCATCCCAATCAATCTCTTCGAGTACAGGTTTTACCTAACGATGATGCTTCAGAAATGAAAATATTTACATATTTTTTGGTGAATATTTGTCAGCCTTTGCCTGTGAAAATCAGATGATATCTTCATAAATACAAAAAGAAAAAAGAGATGAAGGTCAACTACAGCTGAGATATAGGATGCTTATATGCATGCCTATGTAATTTTCTATCTCTTCCAGATTCTCCCAAAGATGAAGAACCTAACATAATACCAGGCAGTCACTAAAGTTTGATCCTAAATCCGATAACATTCCGCAGCAGATGACTGAAAAAAATATCACTACATTAAAGTGTGGTTTGAATCTAAGAGAATACACTTTTGAAAAGTGGAGATTTCACATTTTTCAAACAAGTGGGTAGTTTATGTTCGCAGATTCATCAAAAATTCGATCAGGATTCTCGGGTTCCAGAATTTGGGGAAACATAGAAAATTGAATTATACATAAAGTAAGAAGCGAGGAAGAGCCACCTTTCGTTTTTCCGCCTGGATAAGTTTATCAGCTACGAACTGAGAATTTCCAAAATCTGCAAGATTCTTGAGACGAACCGGATTCACTACGACGCCGACATTGTTGCTGCCCTTATTTTCTTCCTCGAATAGAACAGTAGCCCCAGCCTTATCAACCTAATCCGTAAAAGAGAAGCATACAAAGTTAAGATTACACTACACTCGCATTTTCACACGTAAAAAGAGGAAAGGACCTTGATCCAAGATGAGGGTCTAAGAAGACTGAACCCCTCTTTGGCATCAATGTATCTCTCAAGCTCCAAATGCCCATCGGCCAGCACGACCTTAGAAATGGTGGGAAGAAAACTGAGTGAGAGCACTGCAGCAAGGGCGGAGAGATTGAGGCTTCTCCGACCGCTCAAAGAAGGCGGCGACAAATCCTGCAAGTGGTGGGTGGATTGAACGAGGTTTGGTTTGGGGAGAGAATTAGAGAAATGGTTTTTGGCAGAAGAGAGTATCGGAGCAAGAAAGGGGTTAAAGTCGCAGTGGTGAGTATAAGGGTGGGAGAGAGAAACTTGAAACGCCATTGTTGAACTGTAAGAAAGCTGAGGCCACCGTTTCGAATTTTGATGATGCTAATTTCTATTGTTGGAGCAAAATCATAAATTATTTCTTTTAATATTTAATTAGATAATTTATTTCTATACATAATAAAATAAGAAATAGACAAATTAGCCCCTAAACTTTGAAAATGATCAAACTTGCTACAGACGAATCTCACTGTATCACTATAATTTATTATTTTTCTCAAATTTATTAATTTAACTAAGTATATTTTATCGAAATAACTTAAACCACCACGAGCGGCTTGGGACTGCAACTTCAGGTAATCCCACGACCGGGACGGCTTGGCCCATGCTCACTTGCCCATGCCTGGACCTAGCCCAGGCGTACGTACAGCCTGACCCAAGGACACAGCCATTTCAAAGCCTACTTTTAGGCCCAAGCCCACAGCTTGACCCACCCACGTCCACCGCCTGTCCCAAGACCATCTTCTGGCCCAAAGACATAGGAAGGAAGCTTAGTCTGAATTAATCAAAGTATTTCTTTCATGAGCAACTTCGAATTGGATTAGTTTCTCCTTTTGGAGAGGTGACAAAGCCCTATACTTCTCATTGCAAAACCAATAAATCTGAAAAGGATGGAACATTTGGTGAGAATTTTTGTACTTGTAAAAAGCGGGTGGAAATTATCGAGTAATCAGAGATCAAAAAGAAGATTCCAGCCAATATAATATCAAAAGCACAACCTTTTACCGCCCATCATGTAAGAAGTCCACTGAATGTCTTGTGGCTCTGGTTAAAGCATTCCACCAAGTGGGATCGATACAAATAAATAAAAATCCGTAAGCTAAATGCCATTAGTCACAAGATTAGCGTGCATCCTAACAAAAATGGCATCAAATGTAGGCATTCCAAATAACAGCAATAGCAATTTGCTTTGTAAAAGTACATGAAAAATACTAGGAAAAAACTGGTAAAAAAAGATGGACGGAGAGGGAGCATGAATTAGAGTGTTTCAACCTGGGTTCCATATTTTGTATCCTATGCTCCAAGATTCTACGACAAATCTAATGATCTTCTCGGTAGTCGGGGTTTTCCTTCAAGATCACAAAGCCTTCGAGGATTGGAGACAGAGGAATGTACCTGCACCAACCAAATCTTAGTACCATCACAAGCTCAATAACAACAGCCATAGAGATGCCCCATTTTTTGAACAAAAACGAGTTTGAAATTATGAAATCCAAAATCAATCGATCAAGCAATCAAAGTGGAACCAAAACTAACGTTATTGCGTGAAATCAGATAATCATGAAAATATTGTTTAGTGTTTTGCAATAATACTAGTTAAAAACTACAGTTTAGACCCAAAATAAATAAAAAAATAAACAATTACTAAGCTCTTAAAAATTCAATAGTCAATGGTCGAGTAAACTGGAACCAAACTATATAATCAATGTTTTTAATTTTTAAACAAAAACCTAATTTACCAATATTGGTCAGAAACTTTTTCATCACATCTTGTCGTATAATTGACCAATGACAAAGTATGATATAACTTAAGAAATTTAATGATGTAACCCTGGATTTAATATAAAGTAATACTCAAGAGAAAGTTAGTTTACTTTTCCGTGGCGAGCTCTGCTCTATCGCCAGCAGCGAGGAGAACAGGAGTTGAGTGGGTTTGGAAACCAGTAATCGTTTTAGGTCGGCCAGCCTGACCAACTACATCAACAGCCTGGCCCACACGCACAGGAACACAAAGAGGTTTCAGATTTTCATCGACAGTCATCATCATTCTTGGCTGACAAAAAAAGAATGTGAAACCACAGCAATCAGAATAACAACTAAAAAAAGAAAACAGAACAGCAATAAAAAGTATAAAAAGGCATAATATAAACCAACCTGCATCGCCAAAACAAGGAAGTAAAGCATGTAATGATATTTCCCCAAGATAAGGGTTTTCATGTCAAGACATGCGTGCACCATAGTTATTATTCCAGCAAGTGCAGTTCTGTAGAAGAAAAGCAAATTGTTTTTAATCAGAAGATACTTAAAGAGATTGGCGTCGAAGACGCGTCAAATGAGTTTGCAAGGAAATTCACTCACGGGGACAATAGAAAGCGATCAGAGTGATAAGGATTTAGGGTTAGCAAACCCTTCCCCAAATGAACAAGCCCCTGAGCTATACGGACCTGTAAAAGGAGAGGAAATATAACATGCCCTATTTTTCAACCAATAAAAAGGTAGCATAAATGAAAAGGGAAGCATCAGTACACAAAACAGAAGGCTGGCATCTTTATAGTAATAGCTTGAAAGGTTTCGAAGCATCCCGGCTATTCGAGCATTGTTGGTTCCTGCCCCTATCAAACCCAGTGAGATCACTGCTGCCTAAATCACCCAAAAGAAATTTTCAGTTAGCCTGTGAAGGTGATAACAGAAATAAAATGAGAGCTACACCATGATCTTACCATTGCTACTTCAGAATCTGTATCATGGCTAAGTCTGCTCAAAGTATCCATAACATTGACCTGGTCCAATCAAAAAATAAAACCAAAAATATTACATCATGATAAGAAGACAAAGAGCAGTGACCCTTACTTGACCAATACTAAGTCCTCGTTAACTTAATAAAATTTGATTTTGGACCACTGCAGCAGATTTAAGTTGGCTTAATAATCTTGAAGACAAGCCATCACAATTTAATTGAAACTAGAGAATAGTTAATTACAGCACAAATGCTGCCAGTACTAACAAAACCAAAAAGAAAAGGTTTAAAAGTTTCAATTAATTTGAGAAAAGAATATTTACCAGAAGAATAACTTCCCAATATATTTCTCTACTATAACCTACTAAGCCAAAACCATGATTTGAAAATAAGAAGGAAAAGAAAACCCTTACTCCCTAATATTGGCTGTCAAAATAAGATTACTTACCTTGGGGTTTGATATACACAAGATAGCGAGAGCCAAAGGGACAGCTCTACGAATATTCTGCTCTCCATACTGAAGAAGATGCTCTAATGACCGGATGGCCATCTCCAAACCCAGTTCTTCTGCCATGGCAACCAATGCAATTCCAAGCACAGCTGGTCCCTGGTGAGTTTCACCTTTCTCAAGATGCTGGGAACAATGACCAAGAAGGTTCTGTACCTATCAGACGAAAAGAGGCATATGCTAAAATTTAGTACCCAAAGAAATTAAATGGAAAGTTAGTTTTTTATTTCCAAACCTTGAGGACATTTCCAGTCCCAGCATAAGCACATGTAAGCAGAGTCATATCACAATATTTTCTAATTTTTTCATGAAATGTCTTGGAGACTTCTGCTGTGGCCTCCACGCTTTCCTGTTGAGCATCAAAGAGAATATTAAGAAAACACTTCCAATAACAAAAATACAAAACTTACTTCCAGTTCTCGAGAGACATTTGGGAGTTTATACATTCCAAAAGGGAACTATAATTTTAACTTAGAGCGGTGTATACCTGTTTCCCAAGGTACAAAAGGCCAAGGCTAAGGGGCAAAAGACGAGTGAGTGGATCGCCTAATTCTGACTCACTTCGATCCATTAATGCAAATATAATAGCCTGAGCAATTTCCTCATTGCAGGAACCCACATATATCAACCCCAATGAAATTGCAGTGAAGGCAATTACATCAAGGGAAGCTCTTCCGTCATTAAGTATAGGAGATAATTTACGACGAATCTATAAATATGAATTCAACAAACATATCATTCAGAATATGCAGCAATTGATTCAAATGAAAATGACATGAATGAACATTGGATTGAGAAATGAAGAATCATTTTATTTATAAATATAATGATAGTAATTGCCTAAAATATATGTTCACCACCTGCTCATTTTGAGTACCAGCATATGCTAGTCCTAGTCCCATTATGGCACCAATGCGAACAGTTGCATCTTCCTTGTCAATATATTCACCTAAAAGAGCCAATGCCTAGAAAAAGAATGATTCAGGACATTGTTTAATAAATATCACAGTCAGGTAAATAGAAAAGATTAGGGGATATTACAGGATCACAATCATTGGTGACATTACAATTAACAATTCCAACACCCAGCAATGCACCAGCAATGACATGGTTATCATTGATGTGTAAATATTTGTCAATTTGGGAAAGTCCAGCATCCACATCCCAAAGTAAGATCATACCCTATTTGGTGAAATATAATCAGAATCATTATACAAATTTCAAAAACTGCAATAAAGTGTAATGAAGGAACAAACGCATACCAGACTAGCTGCAGCACTTGTTTTCCCATGTTCTTTATTTTTAAATAACCAGCTTCCAGTGGTGCCACTTGAGGGGTCTGATGGGACGGTCATTAATTTATCCTACATGAAAAGAATCCACAAATGAAAATCTCATCTGCATCCCATTTGAGACCAGACTATTTACCTGACCAAAACCAGCATTAACAAATGCATTCACAAATGTAGAAGCTAAATTCTGTCTGGCCGAGTCAACACTTGCACCAGCACTAGCTCGTCCATCAAGCAAGTGTGCCTGCAAAATTTTGAAATAAAATTTTCAACGAGACATGAAGTATTTAATTGGAAAAATCAGTTACAAGTTGATAACGATACGATCCATGTTTCTTATCTTTAGTTCACAAATCATACTATTTTCAACTGGATAAATGAAATAACATCCACAATTTGATTTGCTAAGATCACAAAAATGAATCTCGTCAAAGTTGAACTTATTGGGATCAATACTAGTGTTCCTAAGGTAGCAAGCCATTTGGATGAAAGGTGAGATCTCGGACTTTGGGGTCATTTCATATAGAAATAATAATACCTTATATATGTCCTCTGGCGATTTAGGTTCCATGACTTCAATATCACGAGCAAGGGTAAGATAGCCTTCACTTAATTTAGTGTTATTAATAATTTCCTGAGCAACTTCTCTGTCATCATCATCTGCAACCATTTCTTCATCAAGCTCAAAGTTAATCCCCTGTACAACAAATAGATTCAGTAAGAAATCTCATTAAAACTTTCAAAAACCTCCAAAATATATATGTGGTTGGATTTAAATTTTGATATCTAAACTTTTTCCTCACAGAATTGATGATATATTAAAAATTCAACTGGAAACTTCACAAAATGCATATGAAATTTTTAAATCATGAAATGAAATATGCAAACAAAAAACAACTCACATGACGAGCAAGTATGTAACAAAACTGCTTTTTCCGCAGGAAATCATCACATGATGTAAAGAGCTGCTTCACATACTGTCAGACATATAGTTGAATAGTTAGGACATTGAGCAAATAGAAAAAAATGTTAATCTTCTACAAGTAGACAAATAATGTGTGTAATTTCAGAGGTTTAAGATTCTCAAAATTCTTTTCTCAGTTCTTTGAACCCAAAAAAAATGAAGAGTTTTTCAAACGAAATACAAAGATATAGTAATACCACAGGACGTAGCCAAACATATCATAAACAGATACCTGCAAGTTATCAAGGTAGAGTGCAATCTGAAGCGCATTTGGATATTCTTCAAATTTTAAATATATCATGTATGCAATATCCAACGCTAACATGTCGTCTGGTCCAGGGAGATATCTATAAAATTTAGAATGTCAAATACTTGGTGTCTTCGACATAACACCCCATTTTAAGTTGTACAGCTGATAATACCAACCATTTCAAGAGAAAAGACAACAGTCAACTTGTAGCATTGTTAGATTGCAATTTACAAAACAAAATTAGGGAATACCCATACATCTAAGTCACAACACTAGCCTCAGTTCCTATATTTATGCTATTTTTATTAATCGTTTAGGTAAAGATGGGATATTTCTATTCACAGAGGTTCCTTAATTCAAGAAAAAATTTCAAGTAACCATTTTTCCATTAAAAAAATGCAAAAGAGGCTTCTTTGGAGAAGTGAAGAAAGATGTTCCACAAACCTTGCTGAACTTGTAAGGTAGATGCAGGTTCTTTTGAAATTTGTACTGTCAACGTGCTCAACTAACAGATCAAGGTCTTCAACCTGTATCAGTTAAATACATCATTTGTAAGTCAAACCAACAATATGAAGATAAAGGGAAGAAAAAACACCTCAGATAAGAAATAATGATGACACATCTTACCTCCATTAAAAGGTCAACAGCTTCAGGTTCAGCATTATGCTGCAAAACAACATATGCATCAAATATATATTGGCGATAAGGCCACTAAAATGTATAGAAGACTTGCAGTTTAATTATTTTACAGTTTTGCATACAAACAAACTGAACTTGATTTATTATGGACCCAATTAATCATTTTACCCTATTACCAGGAAGACAAAATGATAACATGGTTGAAAAATATACCTTCATGTGAAAAGCAACAATTTGTTGAACAAGACCCATTAAATCATTGATGGGAGCCTCTTCACTCTGAAAAAAAATGAAAATAATGAAACTAAAAGAAAAATGTGCATGTGTGACACAGTACCAAGTTATATTGCAGAGCAATCAATTTAGAAATGAAAATATAAGTCCCAACATTGCCTCAGACGAAACAAGTGAAACTTAAATGAGTAATTAACCTGTCTTTGTGCATACTCTTGAGCAATTTCCCCAGCTAAGTTCCTGATTGTAAACCAAAAAGCAAAAAATAACAGGGTAAGACTGATGAATGATGGCTGTACAATTGAGTTAACAAATGGAAGGTAGATATGGAAGGAGGAAGAAGACTTCAAGAGATGAGAGAAGATAGAGAGAACTGCAGCTAGCGGAAATGGTGACGAAGGTCTAGCACCGAGACCAGCCACAGTGTCCTAATACTAGAGGTGCAATGCTAGTTCCAGAAGGACAGTGCTGTAGCACTGACAATCTGCGCAATATACATATTGAAAGCACTATCTAACACTATTTTATGGGCTGTTTTACAAGCACTGCAGCACCCAAACGTTGTAAATGTTTGATAAGTGCATTTTTTACTGATTAATAGTTTAATATGCATTTGTAATTTGGAAATTACATGTTGATGAGAGGATTATATGCATATATAGGAGAGGGGTAGGTAACAGAGTTCTCTGTGTAAAACTAAGTTGGTGTGGAAATATCTATGGATGGAAATCGTTGTGTTCATAAAATGTGTTTGGATACATATCAGTTGATACGTAAAAGCTATCAAAACTAAATAATGACCATATGCAAGCATGATTTCAGAAAACACCTAATTTTTACCTGACATACTCGTGACCCCAAGAACCAATATCCCCTTCAGAACCTAACATTCTGTATCTGAGGCTTTCCTGAAAGTCAACACATAATTTTTTTAAATCATTGAAATAAGAACATCAAATTAAGAAAAAGAGAAAACATCAATATACCATGAACATACCTACCAAGCATCACGCTAGAAGATTTGGCAAAGTAATAAAAGAGAATAAGAATCAACCGGATAATTAAAATTTTTGCATAAATCAATGCCTAATGAAAAAGAGAAGAAGAAGCCCGTGTTTTCATTTTTAAATGTAATAAACCATTCAGAAAAAAAATGAAAATAAAAGAAAAGATCCAATAATATTTGGTAAAACAATACCCGCTCTCCCTCTGCTGACATAGTCAATGCCAAAACTGAAAGGATATCTGCAAGGTACTTCTGCAGTAACAGCAAGTTTAGTTATAAAGGAAGCAATATTAGGAATGCCAATAATACCAGTACCTTAACATCAGAATCGGTCATTTGTTCATAATATGATTTTAAAGCAGGATAATGAGGACGAAGAAATTTAAGTGGCTTAGGAACCGATGTCATAGAGCTTGTTGAGGTTCGAATTTCTTGCCTGGCAGATTTCAAAATTAAGTTTGAGGATTCATAGCTATTATAATAACATAACAAGTGCCAACAATTGTGGAGTAGCTCCTCTAACCTCATACTCTCAAGAGCAATCTTCTGCAATCCAGGATCAGGGTCTTGAACTCTCTCAACATACAATTCCAATTGTTGTTTCAACGCTAGATCCTCTTCAGACTGAGTGCCGTCATAATCCAAATCAGTTACGAACACATGAAAAGATAAAAAAAAAAAAGGACACCAGGAAAACATATCCCGAACAGCGGAGTACAATTTCAACTACATACTAAGAAGTGAGGGGTTGCACGTTAGAATCAACGAAAGCGTAAATCAAAGAATGTAGCCTAATATTTAAACTACCAGATCTTCGTCCTTCTTCTCGTCCTTCTTCTTAAGGTCCTTTGCGGGAACCTTCACAGTTGCCTCGTCCCTTGGAGCGCTGCCACTAGCGCCGGCACCACCTCCACCAGAGATTTCATTATCACGAGCCATATTCAACCAAACTAGACCCAATCAAACCCTATAAATGGAATTAAAACGAATGACCTAGAAGAAAGACGCCAATAGCTAGAAGCAGTGAGCGAGATTCAGATGAAGCTAGTGAGAAATGGAAGTGGAGCAAACTGGATTGAAGTGGAGGGTAACTTGAGACCGGAGTTTATCGCGTGTAAGGAGAGAATAAAGGGTTTCTGCTCTTCTTTCCTCTCCAACAAGAAAGAATGAGAGCAGATGGGATTTTGTACTTCTTTTTTCTTCCGTCGACATGTCGTTATAAATATATAGTAGGATTTGCATATTTATCTTAACATTTTGATTTTATTTTTTCAAAGAGTTTTATCTTTAAATTATTTATCATGATTAAAATAATTTAAATAATAAATAATTATTTATATATTTATTCATTAAATGTAAAAATCTTGGTTCAACTGTCAATCGAAACTTCGGTTTTGAGTTTGGTTCGGGCAAACAAAACTTCAATTTTGGTTCGGTTTTAGTTCATAAACCAAACCCGATATCGATTAGGTTGGCTTCCAAACCGACCCATGCCGGACCATGAACTAAATTCCTAAAAAAGCAAATAAAGCCAAGAATAGTACCACAATTATACTTAAAAAAGAAAAATACACAGCGTTTCAACGAGGAAAGAAAAAGGCCTTTTCTTTTGATTAAAAAAGTCATCTTTAGAATGGTTTCTAATTCTCACACCAGCAGCATGCAGATTCCAACGCCCACATTTGCATTCCAATGGCTGCCATTATTCTTCATCTTCCTCACCTTTTCTCCTCGTTTTCTTACTTGCCACCTTAATTTCTGCCTTTCTTTTTCATTCCCTTCTTTTTTTGCTCTCAATGCTTCGTGGGACCCTTGCACTAACCCATCCATTTTTCTGATCTTTCCGACCGCGATGTTCGGATTCGTAGCTTTTTATTTCTTCTGCAGCTGTTTCAAGTTTCGTACTCTGTTGCAGAAGCCATGATTGGGTCAAGTAAGTTGTTCTCTTGTCTTTTTTTGGTTTTCCTTTTTCTGTTCTTGCAACACTCTCACTTACTTGTCCTCCATTGAAGTATTCATACGCGTTGGCTGTTTGGCTAGCTATTCTTGGTTTACTTGATGTGATGCGCTTGAGATATTCTGTTCTCTCCGTCGCCTGCAAATAGAAATAATCACTTTCATGACTTTATGTTGCTATTTTTTAGTTTTAGTTCGAAATTCATCAGATATAATCTCAATTACTAGGAAGTGGAAATAAGGAAAGCTAACAGAAGCTAGAGATATACCAATTTTCACTGTTATATCTCCATCTCATCTAGGCTGCTCTAGGAGTTAATCTTGAGGGGACGGGTTGATTTAAGTTTTAGCTTTTCTGAAAACTAGAATGGAAGTTTTAGACCAGAGAGCTCGAGATTTTTCTTTTTCTTTAGGACGGAATTTTTTTGGTTGATGATGGAGAATGATTTCCTATCATTCCCTATGACCCCGGAGAATGGACTAGTACTGAGCATGCATCACTTCTGCCGCCTTAGATGCCTCATTGCCGTTAAATGTTTGATTAAATTGTGCACGATTGATATCTTCATTTTGCTGTAGGATACCTTGGTTGGTCTATTAACCACTAAAACCCAAAATAATTACTGTTGACAAACTAAAGGATAAAGATTTTTTTTGCTTAATAACGATTAGAAAGAGTCAAAGACAATATTTTCTTCATATTTTTGTTCGAACAGAATGAGGAGTGATTGCAAAGTTGTAGGAATCTAAGATCTTAGAGGATTATAGCATGTTGCAAAATCCTAAGATCTTAGAAGATTATATGCATCTTCTATTTTTCAAAAGAAAAGATATTCAAAAAACAAATTAAAAGCTTAATCTGGAACTGGGGACGATTATAGCTGTAAATCTTCAGCTAAACAATCTTATGTATACAGAAAAAAACATTAAAAACACATTAGATTCTGTGTGATACATAAGACTTAATGGTATTTACTACTTCTAACGTTTGATTCTGAACTCTTCTCACTTCTAATATCTTAAATCGAATATCTTGGAAATACACTGTGCTGCTGAGCTGCAGTGCAGCAAGGGGCGTATTTGGCAGAGTTGCTAAACATTGGATGATCATGGCACTGATGCGTTGGCCAGTGGATTGAAATTGATCTTTTAAACATAATTTATGGAAGATAGTAGTATTTTTTATGTATGAAGATCGTTGTCGGTTTGTCTTTTAAAAAATATTGGTTTCCTTTACATAGTTTTGAGTGGCAGCGTTTCTGTTCTACAAATATTACCTTTAGCATTCACCTAAGCTACAAAGCTTTTCTTCTTTCAGGGTTTGCCATATTAGTACCGGAAACTTTTAACCTTTATCCTAAGACTTTCATTGTGCCCATCAATTTCCTTCTACTCTTTAGCTCATTTTGTCTCTTCATTACTTTCAAGTGTTCTTTATGTGATGTTAAATATTTCATTGCAGCAAATGAGAAATCTCTCGGTCAGTTCTCTGGGGAAGTAAAGCAGATGTTCATGTTAAAAGGGTCATCTAGCAAGCATTCATGGAGGGTAATCATGCGATCGTTAATACTTCTGTTAATGTTAAGAATCAGTTATTTGTCCAAGGAGCCTGATGTGGAAGGTGTGTTAAACGTCTTTTTTTCTCAAGTATTATGTGCTATCTTGGTAATGTGAAATAATTATTCATTACCTTTCACAAATTATATCTAGATGATACAAGGGAAAATTTATGACATTTTTTGGCCTTTAACTCAATGCTTTATTCGTTTTAAGAAGGAATCCTTTTCCACATAGAGTTAATTTAAGCCTCGGACTATGGCCCTGTGCAATGTTTTTGACTTAATAAAGGCTGCTAGACAGCCCCTTGATTCATGTTTGAAATTTTTATGATTAATATCCTTAATTTTTGTTTCTCTTAAAGATCTTTCCAGTGGTAGGGGAATCTATATTGTCTCTTCTCATGTTTGTGATAGAGTTATAATGAGGTTTTACTGGGGAGCTTAAAAGATTCACATAAAGAGGTCTCACTACTCACTAGTCATTTTTAGAATTTATAGCTAGTATTTTAATAATATCTTTTAATATTTATAAGTGTTGTTTATTTGAAGGAAATTTTGTAACATTGGAGGATTGGGAAAAATAGTCTAATTGGTGAGCTAGAAGGGCTCTCAAACATCTTGCTATTTTGAAAGAGTTAACAAATTGCTCGAACGTCTAGTTATTTTGTTTTTTCATTTAGTTTTATGTTGAATCTCGAACAATCTGATGTGTTGTATGACACTTTTTGCATGATCAGGGGAAGCATTGATTGATTTTCTCATGGGGCTTAATGATTCTAGTCATAAAATAATGGATTGGAATGATAATCTTGTAAGCCCTTGTTATAGCTGGTCTCACGTCACTTGCAGAAATGGAAATGTAATATCCTTGTAAGTGCATATGAAATTACTTCTCTAACTATCTATCAACCGTCTACCTTTTAGGACTTACCATGCTTTCCTTTCTTAACTCAACGCTTTTGTAGTATAATTAATCATGAATTATGTTATTTTCAGGAGCTTAGCATCCATTGGATTTTCAGGATTTCTTTCACCTTCCATAACCAAACTGAAATACTTGTCTAACCTGTAAGTAGGCTCAGTTTATAACTATTTTGTGCTTTCAGCATAGTCATTGGAAAAATTTCTCATATTGGTGATATTAAATGTCTTTCGAATTAACCTAGCACTTCAAGCTAGTATTTCTTTACTTTCCTTACCACAATGTAGAGTTTGAAAAAAAATCATTTATGAGAAAAATCACATTTGGGATCTCATAAATATAAAAATCTATTTGGATTGTTCCAATGCAAGTGTTTATTTGGATCCTTATAAATGAAAAATCTTATAATTTTGATGAAATCGGGAAGAGAAACTCTTTGATGGCTCTCTCACTTCATTGTTGTCCTTTCCACAAGTTACATGAAGAAACTAACACTAACATCATAGTTGATTGCCTACTTATTAGAGATATTTGAAAGCACTTTCTATTTCTCTTCAATCAAATCGCGAGGATACATTTTGACATTTAGAGCTCCCATTCTGGGACTTCTAACAGGAAATAAGGGTCTAAGAAGTGGAAATTAATAGTGAAATTAGGCATTTTTTCAATATTGTTGACTATTCGGCTATATCATCACTCTTTGATGAAAATTAGCCAATTATTGATCATTGAGACAATATTGAGCTGGTCATTGCCAAGTGGGTCTTTGTTTTAAATATTTTTGATCTATCTAATAAGTCTCCAATTCAAAAGGCTTATTCAAGGAGCATGAACTGTGGAAATGTTATGGCACCAATACCTTTTTGTGCGAACTGGAATTCCCAGTCCAAAAGGCTATCCTCTCCCTTGCTTGCATTGGCCACTAATTGGGTGACCTTCCGTCCTGGTCTTTTGTCATAATTAGACTTATAATGGATGTCCACATTGAATTGAGATTTGTGATAATTTAACAATGGAAAGATCTTGAGTTCATATCCAAGTATTGTTACTTTTAACCCCTTTAAAAATAAAATATTCATCTGGACGGACCATTAAAATTAAATTAGTATGTGATGTAGGATGTTAAGCCATAATAAAAGGATAAAAGCATCTTCATTCCCAACTGCTTAAGCTTTTGAGTTTAGTGATAGTTTAGCTATAACAATTTTCTTTCAGGTTTTTTTTATTGATGCTCAGATGTCTTATTTTCTAAAATTGATAATTGCTTATAGCTTTTGTAAACTTTGGCTCTCAATGTTCTAAAAAAGTAGTTTAAAAAAAGGTTTAGTTCTCTGTTTTTTTATTTTTATTGGTATCTTATCCACTAGCTAAGTTCACAAATTGATATATTGTTTATCTCTCATAGGGATATGCATAATAATAGCATTTCAGGTAATCTACCTGATTACTTAGCCACGATGCCTTACTTACAAAATTTGAATCTTGCGGACAATAATTTCAATGGCTCTATACCGACTAGTTGGGGTCACATTTTCAGTTTGAAGCATTTGTAAGACTCATTCTCTTAGACATTATGAAAGCTTTATTTTTCCTTTTTAGCTTCTTTTTTATACTTGTCCTTGTTTTCAGCTGTTGGAACTGTTTCATTTCTGGTTTCAATCTTAAATAGCTAACCATCTATGAAAACATATATTTATGTTTCTTGGAATGATGAGCCATGAAAGTTTCATCTGATATTCTATTTTTTTTTTCAAAAATGAAGTTTCCATTGGTTAAATGTGGAATGTACAGTGGTTACCAAAAGAAATATACAAGACATCATGGGTTCCACAAAAGGAATGATGAAGGGCACCATGTTGGTTGGCTGAAGTAAATGTCAAGATCTTGTTGAAAAGTTCTTTAGTACATCTTGTCATGACACTGTCCTGAATTGTTATTTTCTACATGCAAAAACTTCTCAATATTCTATGATCGGACGGAAATTTGAAGATATCTACCACGTGATATATATTTACGTACAATCTATCCTGATTTGGAAACAAAATAAGGAATAGTTCCATGTTGGTTTGGCTAACCATTAGGTCTCATATGCTCCTTTTTGTCACCACTATGTTTAACTTTCACACCCTTCTTGAACAGACTTGTATATGTCTTGCATTCAAAGCTTATTGTCATATTGTAAAATGTTTCTTATATAATCCTTAGGTAAATGTGCAGAACTTGCCATCATATTGCAAGAACTGCTATAGAATTAACCGGTTTGTGCTGGATATTATTTTCTGCATAATGCTTAAGATTTGCCAGTGCATAATTAAAATTGATTTTAGAAAAGCTTATCATTTAAAGTATGATAAATTGATTTATTATGCAAGGAAGATGTTGAGGATGCATATCTTCTATCCTTGGGTACAATTTAATTTGGAAAGCTATAGAGCAGGTGCCTTTCATCTTATATATGAATGTAACTTGTAGCAAATGCTTGGTTCAGGGTTTTGAAAGGAAACCGCTTATCTGGGACTATACCTGATTCAATCACAAATCTTATTGGATTGGTAGAACTGTGAGAGGCTTTTCCAAAGTTCAAATGATTATATCTTGAGCTTTAGAACTTGTCAGTCCTTCAAGTGCTTCAAGTATATTGAATTACTTAATTTGCATTCCTGTTCTGTCGTCTTGTCTTTCTACAGGGATCTTTCGGGCAATGACTTGACAGGAGAAATCCCGGAGAAGCTTTTTTCAGTTTCGATGTTTAAGTAAAAGTTTTTCATTTTCTTTACTTTTCTCATGTTTTATTTTTTTATTTTGTTAATTCGACATATTAAAAATATTATTCTGATAAACTTGTATTTGCAATGGCTTGTTGAAGTACTTAGCTGTTCAGCCTTGTCCTTTTGGTAATCTAACTCAGTTTAAAGAAATTCTTGACCTCAAAGATTTGCAGCAGAAAGATAGTCTTAAAAACTTATATCCGTTCGTTTGTTTGTCCTTTATAGAACAAAAATAGAATAAAATAACGAAGTTATTTGTGATCATATGTGGAAATAGTCCAGACTTAGTTGGATAGTTACATGTAACCAAGGGATTTATTGTCTAACTTATTAAGAATTTGATATTTGTTTGTTTTCTTGTTTTTGAGTTTCAGTTTTGGGACAATCTTAAATACTGTTGTAGACTTCTTAATTCACTCTAAGTTTTATCTTTCATTAAATGTGAAGCTCTATTTTAGTTTTACAGGAACACGTTTAATCTGTGGTTCTGGCTTTGCAAAACCATGCGTTTCTAGCACTCTTCATGCAGGTTTAATTTATTTATTTATTTCTGTCTTCCCTTTTTCTTGATATATCTGTTTACTTAAAATGCAACTTGTTTCCTTCTTTTTTTTTGCAGATAGAACAAAGAAATTGAAACTTAGTGTGATTGTGACTTCTGCTAGTGGTGGAGCATTCATTATGTTTTCAATTGGTGTAATTTTTGCATACGGTTATTGCTACTTGCACAAACTTAGAGATGAGACATTCGCCGATGTCGCAGGTTGTCTCCTTGTAATATGAGTAGATGGCTTTCAGCTTAAACTATAATATTTTAGAGAAAATATGCTTATATATATCAACCAGATATTCTCATCATTATGCATGAAATTATGCATACATCTAATTTATAAAAAGATAATGTTAGATTTATCTTTTTAATATGTTTTTTTAGTATACATGAATTAGTGCAACAAATATTATAAATAATTATTTTAAATTATAATACATTAAATATACTTTAATTAGATCAATCACAGCTCGACACGTCTGCATGTACAATACTAGAATATGCTAAGAATGTAAGTGGCTAGTCCAATTCTAAGTATAGCTGTTTCAAATTTTATTCTTGACGTTAGATTTTCACATGTATAATTTCAGGTGAAGATGATAGTAAAATTTCCTTCGGTCAAGTCTGCAGATTTTCTTGGCGCGAACTCCAACTTGCCACTGATAACTATCGGGAAGCCAATGTAATCGGGCAAGGAGGTTTTGGTAAGGTGTACAAAGGTGTGCTCTCAAACAACACCAAGGTTGCTGTCAAACGCATGCTCGACTTGAACAGTCCGGGCGGGGAGGCAGCTTTTCTTCGAGAAGTTCAACTTATAAGTGTAGCCGTTCATAAAAATCTCCTCCGATTGATCGGCTTTTGTACAACCTCGACCGAGAGAATCCTTGTTTATCCTTTCATGAAGAATCTAAGTGTTGCATACTGCTTGAGAGGTAGATCCCTTATTAAAACCACTTTTTGCTTTGTTAAAGTTGTCCAAAAGATCACTATTTGGCTCTTTGTTTGATGCTCCTAGATTTGAAACCTGGGGATAAAGTCTTGGACTGGCCGACTAGGAAACGAATAGCATTCGGTGCAGCCCGCGGTTTGGTCTATTTACACGAAGATTGCAATCCTAAAATCATCCATCGCGATCTAAAAGCTGCAAATATCCTGCTAGACGATGACTTTGAAGCCGTGCTTGGAGATTTTGGGCTAGCAAAGCTGGTCGATACGAATTTGACACATATTACAACTCAAGTGCGAGGGACTATGGGACACATTGCTCCTGAGTACTTGTCGACGGGTAAATCATCAGAAAAAACAGATGTTTTCGGATATGGTGTAACACTTCTCGAACTTGTGACTGGTCAACGTGCGATTGATCTTTCGAGGCTTGATGATGAGGAGGACGTACTGTTGATTGATCATGTAAGTTTTCATCTTTATTGATGCATGCATCCAATCTATCATTCTATTTATTGGTGATTTTCTTTTTTGCTATATTCTCTTTTGCCAAATTCTTCCATGATGATTGAGTCCATGAATTGATACGCCAAAATTAATAAGCTTCGTGTTCTGGGTTTCTTCGTTGTTTTTTTATTTTTTCTAGAAAGTTTTCTATCATAGATTTTGTTGGACTTTGGTAATCTAAATTCTTTGTGGGTCGGATGTTCATGTATATTCAATATTAAAGTTATAGTTTAATCAACGTATATTGATGCTTAAGTTGCAAAACTAATTGTATTTTGATTTCTTATACAGATTAAGAAGTTGCTAAAAGAGAAGCGACTGGATAACATTGTGGATAAAAACTTGGAGAGCTACGACGCCGAAGAAGTGGAAACGATGATCCAAGTTGCGATGCTCTGCACGCATAGTTTGCCCGAGCACCGGCCGGCAATGAGAGAAGTTGTGAGTCTTTTGGAAAAAGTTAATCTGGCCGAAAGATGGGGAGAGTGGATGGTTCTGGAAGAGACGAGGGATCAGCTGGTTTCGACAATGTCTCATCAGTTCGCTTGGGCGGAAGAGTCGACAACCCACGATCAAGAAGCTATACAGCTGTCCTTGGCAAGATAAGATTTTTTCGATCATACAAATCATGTTCTGTTCACCAACGTTGTCGCCTTTACCGTGTTTTGAAGATTTGTGTTGTATGATGATTGTGTGACATATTTGTGGTGTGTAATTAGATAAGAGGTTGAGAGCAAATCGATGAATTTCAACCATCGCAGACGGTCGAGTTTACACATGTTTTACAAGTATTCTCTCGAAGTCGATACGTAGAAAATGAATTTCAATTATTGAGGTCGGTCGAGTGACGATCCAAACTAATTTCTCAAGCATCTCGAATCTTCCAACCTCTTTCTGTCTTCGTCTCCCCTCCCTCAATCCTACTGAAAGGTCGATTCCATTCCCGATCCAAACACCGTCCAGTTGCTTAACCTACTGGTTCGTTGGAATTCTCTCTTTAAGCTTCTTTGATTGTGATGGCTTGTTCGTTATGTTACATCGATGCAGATGAATAGTTCGTGGGTACGGGGTGGAGATTTTAATTAGCTGCCAGTTTGTTTGGTCGTTCGTGGAATTGATATAATTTTGAAAAAGATTGATGATGGTTATGTTTCCCATGAATTAATCGGTGTTGAGTTCTGATATTATTGATTGTCCTACTTTGAAATGGAGTTGGTGTGAAGTAAATCTTTTATTTTTCCGTATGTTTTGAGGTTTATTCAATTACAGGCCGTTCATGCTTGGTAATTCACTACTTCAAAATCAGAAATGGAGAATTTGGAATTTTTTTCTTTAATCTTTTTTACTTGATTTTGTGCTTTGAGATCGATATTGTAGATTTTCCTGGTTTTAAATTGGTGTTAATCTCGCAGTGAAAAACTAGCTGGGATTAATTGGCTCATACGACTGTGGGAGCTATCACTCCAAGATTGGAGATGGAAAGCGGGTTCGGACAATCAACAAGCATGCCACCACAAAATTCGTCTTGTTCAAGCAATAATAGCAATGATGTGGGCGATTTTGAGTGCAATATTTGCTTTGAATTGCCTCAAGACCCCATTGTTACTCTCTGTGGACATCTCTTTTGCTGGCCTTGCCTGCACAGATGGCTGCATCATCATTCACATTCTCAAGAATGCCCAGTTTGTAAGGCTCTTGTTCAGGAAGATAAGTTGGTTCCTCTCTACGGCAGGGGCAAAACTCAGACTGATCCAAGATCGAAGTCATACCCTATCGCCCAGTTGGTCAACGACCAGAAACTGCTCCTCCACCAATGTCAAACCAGTTCACTAATTACGGGTTTGGATTAACAAGTGGTTTTGCACCTGCATCTACTTCGAGAGTTGGTAACTTCACATTGGGCACTGCTGTTGGTGGTTTGATACCTTCTTTATTTAGTATCCAGTTTCATGGATTCTCTGATGCCACTGTTTATGGAACAACTTCGAGTTTTCCATATCCTTACAATGCATATCATGGGGGCCATGCTCACGGATTTCTTCATCCACCCATCCAAGGACAACAAGCAGACAGCTTTTTGAAGAATCTTCTTTTATTGATTGCTGTCTTTGTGATTCTTGCTCTGCTTTGTTGGTGAGCTGAAAAATGGAACAAATTCGTTGTATACACTGTAGCTTCCATTATGTCGGTTTCCGCTACAGGTACCTTTTGATGTTGGTATTTCTCTTCCTTTATCGTCAATTTCTGCTATTCATCTCTCTTTCTCTCCTCATACATTACAAGCTATTAAGCTTTGAGCCTGTTATGTGTCCTGCTACTTCAAAGAAATTGTGGATAGTGGTTTCTAAGCTCTACATATTACAATCTTAGAAAGAAATCTACTTAGTAATTGCCAATATTCATGATTCTATTAGCTAGTTGTGATTCTTAACATCATTACGCTCTCTATTTCAGTGCGTCGAGTTGTTTCTGATTTGACAATTTCATCTGTGTCTTTCTGATATTACGGGTAGTATGCTAATTTTAATGGAGTTGGTATCTGTTCGGTTTCAATTTTATGCTTTTCCATTAAATTATGAAACCTGTTTTGTCCAAAATTCTTGCCTAAAATGCTTTCAACAATCACTTGCTCCAAGGGGTGTTAGGTTTTTCACTCTTCCTTGCTTCAATGAGGGTTTCTCTACCATTATAGTATGTGTAGCAAAGGACAAAGGTATTGCAGAATGATCCATGATGCTGGCATTTGAGCCTGCAAAGTGGAATAGTGTCGTTCCTATCCAACAATCTCCAGTTAAGTAGCTCTTGAACTTGAGCTTGTGATTTATGCCGCATTCATTTGGGAGTTATAATTGCTAGGTCTTGGTGCAGAACTGGGCTAGGAGTGATGGATACAGAAAGTTGAATTTTCAGCATCCATAAACCAAGGCAAATTAGCTTTGGTTTTAGCACACTTTGTGGATCTCTCGTGGATGCTTCACTGTTTGAGCTCTCTAACAGGTAGATATGCCTGATTCGCCATAAGCTCCCCTGTCTATTATATGTCCTTTTTGTTATTACCTGAGTAAAAAAAATAGAAAGAATCATTTTTTTTAATTATAAATCGTTTTTTTATTAGAGTTGTTCTCACATAAATGAATCAGGATGATTAAGAATAATATAGTTTAAAAAAAGAAAACCAAAACCGAATAGATCGGAATAAATACGATGATTTGAGTTTTGGCTCCAAATCGATAACCGAAATTTGATAGCGTCAGTTTAGGCTGGTCTGAAGATCGACTCGAACTGACCTGTGCTAGTCCTAGTAACAACCATATACATTTTAGTGATCAGCGACACGCGGAGAGGGCTCTTTTAGCATCACCAAGTTTGCTTGTTGAAATTATTTTTGCTTCGCTTTATCTCTTTGACTTAAATCATGGAATGTTGATAAAGTATCTAGTCCGAAGTTGTTTGGCATGCCTAATTAGGGATTGTAATTATTAAAGGCTAATCGATTTTGTGACATCTAGCCTAGTGTAACATACTTTTTGGCATAGTTCAAAGACAAACCGTGCAGGCTCAGAATCTAATGGGACAGTATTGTACAAGCGGGTTAGGGGGCTCTACATATGTTCTTTTCCAACAAAAACGTTTTAAGGCAGCTTGAAACCCTTGTCGTAGTTCTCCATTTTTTTTGGAACCCATGTCTAGTTCTCCATTTTTTTTGGAATTTTGTGAAGCGGCGAACTTCATTTTGAGCATTTATTGCGACAAAATAATCAAACTGTTTTTTGTCATATTTATGGCATTCCAAATGGTCACTTGGGTTGATTGAAGATGAGCCGTAGGCAGCTAAAACTACTATAAGCATGCATATTAAGAGGTGCTTCCAATTCATTTCTCTTCTCTACTACTATGTATGTTCATGAATTTTGCTTATTTTACACTTCTAACAATTTAGTTTTGATGAGGAAAATAATACATAACTACGTCGGCTTCGTTCTTTCTCGATCAATCGAGAACTGGTTCCCGTACCCTCGATTTTAATGATGTTTCCACACTCGATACAACATTGTTAAACAAGTAGGTTATTTATATGCCAATAATTGTACAAGTATGCCAATTTTAATGTTCAACGACACTTATCGAACCAATATTATAATGCGAAATCGGTCAAAAATTTCAAATTTCAAATTTTCTAGTTAAAATTGATGACAAAGTTTGAACAGAATCATTTCACATTTTGTTTTCTTGATTTGAGTATTTTGTTCCTTATTTATATGAAATTATGAAGGCGTGCTTTGCTTTTAATCATCTGAAACGAACAATAAAGAAAAAAAAGCAGTGACTTGACCGTCTTTCACTGTCATCTCTGCAGCCGTGGCCCCTCACGAAGCTTCCATGAAACTTCTGCTTGAATTTCTTGGATGCTTCTCAAGAGTCGTATCATGCTGATCTTGTCTTTCCAATCGATATATATATTGTGTTTATAGCATTCTTTGTTTTTCAATCAAGTTAAAACCAAACAAAACCCTAGATTTGCCTTCTGTTTCTTCAGCATGGAAGGATTATCCCGTAAGATTTCGAAAAAATCTAAATGGTTTTCGAGCATGAATCTCAGGCTTAGCTTCAAACGTCGTTCGTTCAAGTCCGCGTCCAGTTTGAGCTCTTCCAGATCACTTTCTTCCAACAGGCAGCTGAGCAATAGAGAGGACGATCTCCACGTCATCTTCCGGCATTTCGACGGCGACGGAGATGGGAAAATCTCGCCGGTGGAGCTCCGGTCGTACTTCTCGTCGATCGGAGAATACATGTCGGACGAGGAGGCGACAGGGGTGATCGACGATCACGATTCCGACGGAGACAGACTGCTCGACTTTGAAGACTTTCGGAAGATAATGAAGACCGAAGGAGGCGACGATGAAGAAGAAGAGGATTTGAAGAAAGCTTTTGAAATGTTCGAGATGGATAGAGGGTCGGGCTTGATAACTCCAAAAGGGTTGCAGAGAATGTTTTCGAAGCTCGGAGATCCGAAATCCATGGAGGAATGTTCGTTTATGATTGGAGTATTCGACATGGACGGCAATGGAGCTCTTGACTTCGATGAGTTCTATCAAATGATGACGGCTTAGAGCTTCTTCTGTCTGCAAATGCAAAGTATCTGGTGGACAATAAGTGGAATAAAGACAATCTTAAAGTTTGTCTGAGCTTTAGTTATTCATTACTTTCTTCAAAACTTGGACGTCTTTGTCATTGTAATTGGCAACATGATGTTATTTCCCTTTGGACTTTCTAGGGTTTTGTGGGTGTTAATCTATCGCATTTTATTTTTATTGTGTACGTTCATAGGTTACATATCGATCTATACATATATTATATTTTAATTAAATATAACATTATATGTCTTTCTTTTGAGAGTATGTGTCACGTTAAATTGCTTAAACAGTCTTCTATTCTCTCTCTCTTTCCCAAGTATACCATAATCATGCATTTCGGACAATGCGAAAAGTCATTCAAATGTCGTCGAGTTTATAAACTTGCTTACACGCATACATAACTCGTAATAACACGTACGAATTACAAACCGAATTAAGAAAATACGTCGGACTGAAATATCGTATTTTTACTCATCATGATTGGAAAATTGCAAAAATAATCAACTTCGATTAAAAATTACCTTTCGACATTACTTATTTTCTTTTTTTATTTATTGTTAAACCATTTTTTATCCATCTTCTCGTATCAACCGCTTTTTTTCGTTCGGCCTCTTAGCTCGATTGCACGAGGAATATGCTTCAATGACCATTTTGCACCACCGCTCCCTTCGAATCTTAAGCTTCTTGGTGTTAAGCGAAAATTATAATTTCTTCTATAATTCTTGTTTCTTATTAGTTAACCTTCTTGTTTGTCTCTCGCTTTTTTTTGTCATTTACGATGTCAACCTTCGATGCGATCTAGATTCTGATTTAACTCAATTTTTCGTGGTTGGTTTTTCACGTAAGCTTTAAGATAATAATCAATGTGCACTCTATAGTTATGACTGTTTTTCAAGTGACATATTCAACTTTTAACTATATCAATTGACACTTTAATATATGATTTTTTTTCAAATGATGTCTTAAATTTTTAATTTTATAAATTGACTCTTTCAAGTTTTAGTGTATTTTAATTGATACTTTTAAATTTCAAAATTTTATCAACAGATACTCTAACATTAAATTTTCGTTATTAACATGTTCTTACGATGCAATTTCGATTAGGTCAGATTACGCATGTTCCTAATCCTAATTTGTTTTTCATTTTCGATCATCATAAGCGAGATAAAGTTGACTAGTTTGAACTATTAATTATTACGATTAGAAATTTAAACTACTCGTTAGTTATTTGTATTTATATTTAATTTTTTTTCTAGATTATTAAAGCCTCTTCAAAAAAGAAGAATCGAATAAGGGGAAATCATCGAGGCGAGAGGGGATTAAGACGCGGACCAACTTCGTCCTCCAATCCAAAAACCCAAGATTTCTGCGCAAAAACATTGGCAGATTGAACCAGAACCGAAAGATTAAACACGATCTCTGCAATGCTCGGCCTCGCCAATGGCAGATCCGCCGTGCAAGCTCTGGCCAAACCCGCCAAGCTCAAAGCTCCATCAATGGAGTAGGAGCCTCCTAGCCTCGGATCCATCCATTTCCTCACCCTCTCTTCTCTCTCCTCCTCCACCACCTCCATTACTCCCCTTATTTCCTTCCACGCCGCCACCACCTCGCCGTTTTCTTTCGCGTCCACGGATCTCTTCCCTGAAAGCAGCTCCAGAAGAACAATCCCGAATGCCAGAACATCAACTTTCGGAGAAACCAAGGTTGTCGCCGGCTTGGCGGTCGAGAAATTCGCTATTTTGGCCTTGAAATCTGAGTCCAGAAGTACGTTTTCCGATCTTAAATCTCGGTGAACGATGTTGGGTCGAACGTGTTCGTGCATGTAGTGCAGGCCGTTCGCTACGTCCAGCGCGATTTGCAGCCTGCGACTCCATGGAAGACAACCTTGAAAGCTCGGAGAAACTGTAGAATTCGAGAACAACCATTTATCCAGGGACCCATTCTCTGCGTATTCATAGACAAGATAACAATTCCCATCGACGTTGGGACAAAATCCCAGTAATTTCACAAGATTTACATGATTGACTTTGTGCAAAATCTTGACTTCTTCTGTTATATCTTCCTGTCTGCTCTTCACAGCTAAGGTCTGTCCATTAATGGCGCCCCTGTAAACAAATCCTCCGATTCTGCAACTCTCGTTAAAGTTCATCGTAGCCTCGAAAATTGCTTCACTTTCATACAGAACTGGCTTTCCGAGAGAATCCGAAACGACTGAAAGTAACTTATCTTGCACTGTTTTAGGCTTCAAGATTTGATTCTCAGGATCCTCATTCACTCCATCAGAAATTTCCAAAGAAGAATCCTTCCATTTCAACGACTTACTCTTCATAAATGATCGACGAAACCAGATCAACCCAACAACAAAAGCAAAAATCAAAACAGACCCTCCAAAGCTTCCCACGTAGATCATAGTCCATCTCTTTCCATTTTTCGTCTTTCCAGGGAAAGAAAAGGACCGAGAAAGATCCGGCAAAGCCGAAACTGGGATCATAACAGGAAGGTTGATAGCGGAATCCATGCTTTGATACTTATTTTCATCAAGAATATCGAAAGGAGAAGAATTAAACTTTTGACTTACTTTCAAGACATCATCCATTGGCTGCCATACATAAGTAATCAGATAGTTGATGCCATTATCCTTGTCTTTCTGAGAAGGACATTTACAGAACAAAGGAAAAATCACTTCATCCCCGACGTGGATCGAATTCGGTTGGAGGGTTGGATTCAAATCTTCGACTAATTGCCATATCGTAAGATTTTCGAGCATAGTCGTCGAAATGATGTAGTAATTCTCGCCCAAGTTCTCGATCCGGTGCGTGAGATTGGAGAAGAAATGGTTCTTCCTGCAGCCACAAACGACCGGTATGAGCAGAAGCTGGTGCAGAAATAGAGAACGATCGACCAACCCTAAATTACTAGCATTGGCAATCTCCGAACTATCGACTCCGAACAAACTGGAAATATTTTCCAAATTCAAAAAATCCGGCGACTGAACGGAATAGGAGACATAAGCGTTGCACGAAGAGTCCTGGCCGGAATCGGACGAGCAAGTGAAGTTAGTGCTCAAGTTAGAAGCCGATTCAGCCTCGGAAACGAAAGTGAAAGATAAGAGTAGGCAGAGAAGGAAAGGGAAGAGGGAGTGAGAAGAGGCAGCCATTGTTGAAGAGCTTGGGAATGGGAGAGAGATTGCAAGTATTTCATGTGATGGAGATTAGGAAATGGTCAAAAGAAAAGGTGAAACGGAAATAAGAACAAAAAGAAGAGTGATCTAAGTTGATATGATATTGGGAGTGACGCATTTGGAACCACTATGAATTTTGGGAGTTATTTAATTAAAACTATATAATAAAGTTTTTATGGGTTCATATGTTATAAATAAATCAATCAATCATGACATAATTCCAAAAATAATAGGACGGCAAACTGTCTGTCATGTCTAACAACATTTGATTGTGATGTCATATTAAATTGTTTCACAAGTTCGATCAAAACTTAGGTTATTTCATTCCCCTTGTTAGTTAGTAGAATAACATTTGGTCTAAGAAACGCTGAGTTCTAAATTGGAGCAGCTCGGTCAAAATCTCGACTTTTATAGGCAATAAATAAAAAAACTCGAAACTCAAACCAACCAACTTCACTTTCGAGTAGAAGATGGAGCTCGAATCAGACCAGAAACAGCCATTAATGGAGCAACAAATTAGCTCTAAAACAAGGTTCGTCTGATATATGCTTATTTCGTTCAGTGGCATCAATTAAAACAAGGTTCGTCTGGTATAAATAGTATTGAAAAACTTAAAAATAAAATCAAAAAGGAAAAGTACCCGTCATCTTAATGTGGTCGAGGGTCCTCCTAAGACCAAATTTGGACTCAGCCTTATTGCCTATCCTAAATCCATCTCCATAAGCAGACGATGAATCAGACTCTATTTGGTGCTTGAAAAACTCACATAGTTTCTTCTCTGGCTCTGATCGAACAAACTTTTTCGCAGCAACTTGAGCCAAAGACGAAGAAGGTGATGATGATGCCACGTCATTTCCAGGGGTCGCATACATCTTCGAGTTTAGCCACATATGAGCAAGCACTTGGCAAATACCTTCTTCGACCTCCGGACTTAAGTTAGGAAAACCTAGCACGTAGATTCGACTGACAAATTATCCAAAATAGCTCAAGTGCAAAACAATAAAGGTCACAAATTTATTTATTTTTCAATTATTTTGTATGACACTATTTTTTTCATCCTTTTTTATTCGGTTTCCAAACCTCGGTAGATAATGCTAGAATTACCTTCTTAGCATATCTTCTTAACTTACTTTCTGGCGTATCGAGTTTTAATTTGTCAAATTAAATTATTTTTAATGTATTATAATTAAAATAACTATTTATAATATTTATTACACTAATTAAAACTCGACATGTCAAAAAATAAGTTAAAAAAGTATGCAAAGAAGATAATTCTAGTATTACCTTAATAATAAACATTTACCAGCAAGCTAATTGACTTGGAGATATATTTTATCATCATCTATTTCATATGGTTTTATGGTTTTTCCAAGGGAAAGGAAATTGTTTTATATTAGCTTGTATCGTGGTGAGGTGGATTCAATTTGTAACTTTTTCTTAAGACTAAGTTTCTTATGTATAAAAAAAAGGAATAATACAAAAAAAAATATACCTTTGAGCCTCAACCATGCATGCATCATCTCGTGAGCCAAAATCGATCCGGTCAATAACCTGTAATTCAAACTCTTTTGTCATACCACACTTTTTTTAAGCTTAAAAATGAAGAAGCTTCCAAAATTTCAAAAAGTTACATTACATTACATACTCCACATTGTTTGTGCAGTATACAAAAAACTAGTTATAATCATGTTTATAAGACATAAACGAATTCTATGTTCAAAAGTGTTGTATACAAAAGCTAGTTAAATTAGAAACTTGGCCATAGAGAAATAATAATTCTTAAGAAAGAGGTGATGGAGAAATTAGACCTTGGAAGGCCGTATAAAACAAGAATCGCTGTAACTTCACATTTACGGATCAACCGATAAGGCTCTGTAAACATGTCTAAGATTCTGTGACCTGCCCCAATCCTTGGTCTCCTTGATATCTAGCATTTATCCATAAATATATTTTAAATAAAAAGAAAAAATTCAGTCTAAACAAGATTACAAGCCAGCGGACTCCTTTTAAAGTTAAACATCAGCTAAATTCAACATAACTAAGATATTCTTACAGTGGCAACGGTCTGTTCTTCGGACAAACAGAGTCCTCTAGTCTCGGGCATATGATGATGACCCTTTTCATAAAACAAACAAAATAAGCTATGATTTAGAAAAGAAAAATCGAGGTTTGAGAAATAAGACATGGCATTTACATTTTTTTCACCCTCAAGTGCCTCATTTAATGCTTGTCTTTCAACCAAGAGCATCGGGATTTGTTGTTCCACCTTCATATTCAAGCCTTCATAAAACTCTTGAATTTCAAGGTATAGAGGTTGACACTCAAAGGTATCCATGATTGAGGAATCTAAACACTCTAAACATAGCTTTCTGCCATCGTCAAGAATCAGATAGTTTGTGTCCCTTGGCTGCATTGATTGAAATAATTGAAACAAAAAATAAAATAATTGAATGAAGGTACCAATTAGTTTAACATTTTCTACAAAGACCTCCATTCTTTCACAGCTACAACATCGAGGAGTTCCATCTCGTTCATGGGAGGGGCAGTACTTCTGATGCCAAAATGGATGTGCTCTATACTCAACTAAGCCACCAGAATTTGTAGGGATCTATGCCAAATGAAAATTTCAAGTTTGAGATAAGAACACGATATGAAAGTATGCCAATACTTTATAGAGTCTTGCATTATAACATATTGGAATAGAGGGATATTAAAAACCCAATGCCTACAAACTATTCAAACTGTCAATAATGTACCAAAGTTCTGCTATAAGAAGGTAGTCAAATACTGTCTTAGCATCAACTGTGACTAGTTTTGATGCAAGACTATATAATGGATGATTTAAGCAGAGCAATCAAGGTGAAATAGCCATTTTCAATGGAGAGAATATAAAGTAGGATTATTAAATTAGTTCTTTTTATATAGTTCTTTTCTTTATCTAGAGGTTCTGATGAACAAATTTTGGGTATCAATATCTAACCTCTAAGCCACGATTCTGTTAAAAATATTTTTTGATAGTGGAATATTTAATGTTTATCCCTACAATTGATTCTCTTTTTTCCCAAGTTTTCCTCGAACAAAGAATCAAAAAAGAAATAATTCTCTTTTGTGCACCTAAACCAACTATATAGTGATACTCGAATTAGATAGGGACGAGAGAATTTGGTAAAATAAATACAGCTACTAAGCAACTAAACAACAAAATTTTACTAGTTAGTTTATTAAGTCTTAAATAAAGAATAAAGAATATGGACCTACATGGAGTGCATATCTTTCTACGGATAAGTAAATTTTAACAGATTTGAAAAAAATAAAAGCTTGAATCTTTCTTTTTATTGAACACGTTGTTTCTAACAATTCTTCTGCAGCTGGTGAATAAAAATATCAAATTTCAAGTTTGTAAGTCAGAGAGGGATATCCGTAGGAACTCCTTTTATAAGGATATGAACTCAAAGCTGTTTGGTTAGTGATGAACAACTTTGAATCATTCTAGTTTCATCTGTTTGATGAAGCGTCTATCAATCTCAATGTATTATTTCGATGGTGTCAAGTCTTGTGTTATATTTATCTTTGTCTTATTTTCAGTGTAAATGATAGTAACCCTTTCTATCACTACATTAGTTACACTAAGAGTCTTCTAATCCATGGAACCCGACATGTTTCATATTATACTTTTGCATTGAACTTTATGCAACTTATCCAAAGTGTACAAATGAGATGATTAAAATGCAGGATCCATTGCACTACCGAGTTTCTTGGACGAAAAAGGAGTCTTCAATCAGAATATCATTAATTTATCTGTACCTTAATTTATGAAAAATTCAGAATCACTAAAATCTAAAGTGGATTAATAAAGCGTGAAATAGCCCACATGAGTGACATAGATGCATTGAAACAGAATAATGAAGACAAAGATCATTCAAATTAAATTTCCACCATAAGGTCCACTTAGAGGTTCTTTGGGAGTCTCTATAATGAAATTTGGCTAATTATGAAAGATAAAAACTCACAAAGTTCTTGCAAACATCACATCTGGGATGATGTTTCTCTTTATAGCACGATTTATGAAAAGGGTGACCTCCAGACATGGAAAACTATCAACAAGAATGAGAGAGATTAACAAGCATAAACATGAATGAGAGAGATTAACAAGTATATTTTGTAAATTGATTATACTTAGATGGAAAACAAACAATGATTCGAACTCGTTTGGAGCACAAACTGGGTAATAAATAAAAAGTTGGAAATATCTACCTCATAATCAGTGATCGGCTGTTTGCAAGCATGACAACGAAAACATTCTGGATGCCAAACAGCATCCATACAATTTAGAAATCGTCCATTACTAATTCCATTGTTGCAGCCAGCACAAATTCTATAAATTAATTTCGTTAGCTGAAGAGAAATTATATAATAATAAGCCAATATGGCATATTGACAAAGCTATAAGAGGTAACACTAAAAATATTGCATGTTTTTTTTATAATATTTAAAATATGATCCCAATTCTCATAGTTTCATTCTTTTTGTTAAACAAACTTTCAGCAAACTAAGAATTATCTTGCTTTCGATGATAGCAAGCTAAAATTTCAATTCAGTGCTCTAAGGGATGGCTAATGGCAATCGATACTTAATCAGGGATCAGCTGCATATTTACCTGTATCCAGCTGGAAAGAAAGGATATGGCTGAAAGAAGTTTCCAGAATTGTATCTAGGAGGAGACACGTTTAAGATTTCTTGAAGTGCCTTTGCAAGCTGTTCATCTTCGTCTAGTTGAACTTTAGCAACTGGCTCTCCTTCATCTGATTCGGATTCTTCAGGAACTATATCATGAATTAAAAACAAAAAGAGAACATCTGTGCTCAGTGCAAAGTGCTTTATAATATTACTTTGAGGGCACAATTTGTTGAAGATAACTTTTAAGTATGTCAAACTATGTAATCGATTTAATAGACCTCTCCAAATAAAGTTAAGCACAGGCATTTCTACAAGTTGCAAAAATTCTGCAGAATGAGGGATCTGAAAGATCACTAGCCATGGTTCTGTTGAAAGAAAAAACACTAGCTATGATGTAAAAAAGGATGCGAATTTAATCCAAAAAGTTCTCATAATTCTCTGCGCTCCATATTCAGACACATCTTATGTTTTTTCAAACATTCAAGGCTTATACACCTTAGCTATTTGAGTATATTGTCAACTTGTATGACTATAGTAAAAAACAAAAAAAAAGTAATGTGCATATAGATCCGATTTGGAATCAAATGTGTTTATCAATGAACCAAAAGCTGTATATCAAATTAAAGAAATTAAGTTTTGTTACATCCAGGGATAAATGAAACAACCATGTTTATAGAAGTTTTTTCTTCGAACATTCATTACTTTTCATCAGATTACAAAGTAGAGCCAAACTTACTTATCACTTTTTTCCCTTTTTGATCTACTTCAGCAACTGCCCCTTTTTGATCTTCTTCTGCTGATGCACTTTTTTTATCTTCTTCTGGTAGGGACCCTTTATCAACTTCTTCCTCCATGCCTTTTTCATCCTCTTCTGCAAGGGATAGCGCAATAGCATAGTCAATTTCTCCTTGATCAAACTCTGTCAATTCCTCCTGCAATTGCGTTTTCATAGGCACATAATGAGTTCAGCGAAAAATATTTACTCAGTGATACACCAATCTAGCCATCTTCTCTCCTATTTATTTACTCTCTAACTCAACTTCTCTTGCCCACAGCCAACTCCTACTAACTACTACTAAATTCTCACTAACCTCTACTAACTTCTATAAACTTATATCAATTACTCAGTAATTACATTTACAATACAGTTCCTAACACAACATCTCCTATTTTGTAGTAAATATACTGAACGTCCATAAAAAACAAATGCATTGGGTTGATTGCAATGAAGTGCAAACTATGGGAGAAAAGGGTGGAATATGATAACTTACTACAGAATGATGAGGTTCCTCAAATATTCCCTCAGCTTCGTATGTGCTATGATATTGTCCTTCTGAGATTTTGTGGCTAGAACCTTTAAAAAATTTAGCTAGCCAACCCATGATATAAAATGTTCCTTCTTGGGTTCGCCTTTTCCCTGACCAAGTCCATAAGTTCAGTCAAAGGAATTATATGGTTGGAAATAAAGTAATTTTACATCTCCAAAACATTGCCTCTTAATTCAACATTGTCCAGCTAGTTACAAGCATTGCTAGTTTGAATTCCCATTCATGAACATTTCACATTTCCAAAATCAAAATATAGAAAAAGATCCGAAAAATATTGATCGAAGCTATTTCTGAATTCATAGTGAAAACCAATCAAGAAGTAAGAATGTATCTACTCAACTATGTGCCTTGTGATTCAAACACATAAGGGACCCTGAGATTCAAACACATAAGGGACCTGTCGTAAAATTGAGGAAATATGCAATTTGTAATGTTTCAAAGAAAAAAGAACAACCAAAAAAAAAACATTGAGATTAAAAGGTGAAATTGAGGATAGCACAGTTTATAACATGTTTCTGAAATCGCACAAAATGCTTCTAGTCTTAAATATCTCAAAGCAATTCGACCTTCAAGAGGATAACCAAGCTAAAATCAGCACCCCATAAGTCGTAGAAACATATTCTCCATCAACGACTGATCAAACGAAATTAATTTTTTTTAGAGTGCGTAGATAAACGAATTAAGAGTCAAATTAGATAGGCAAAAAAGAAAAGAAAAAAAATTACCAGCAAGAGGCTAATAATCTCCTCCGAAAGTAGAATATGCTAAATCCCAGATCAGACAAAATATTCAAACACCATAAATTCATAATCGAAAAGGCGATTGAAGAACACAACAGAGACTTCTATCATATTCTTCAACAGCTACAACCCTGAAAAACAACTTTTTTGTGAACAGCCACAGAGACGTGGGAAAACATTGATGTAAAAGAAAAGATATGATATAATCGTGAAAAAAGAAAAACAAAACGAGTACTTCGATTCTACGCAATTGAAGGTAAAGCGCGATTAAAAGAAAAAGCAGACAAAAGGGCGAGCAAGCTTAAAAGTTTTCATTGGGGCATTTGATCAAACAATTTACCAGCCAGCAACCTTGCTTAAAACCCACCAAAAAGATTAATAGACGATAGGAGGAATCAGGCAGAGTTGGTGGTTAGCTTGAATTTCGACATTTTTCTTTTCTTTTGGATGTGGGTCCTGCCCATATCCCGCTAAACGTCAAATGCCCCTCCTCTAAACCCTTCAGGTTGCAAAATGGCCGCAGAAAGAGAGAGAGAGAGTCGAAGATTTTATCTTTCCATTTGACTGTAACAGTGAAACTGTAGGAACACAAGCCATACATGTCAGGAAGACAAAGAAGAAGAAGAAGAAGAAGAAGATAGACGGGATATACATTCATCTCTCTGGTGTTTACTTCCAGACAGCTTCCTCCAATCCATTGATGGAGATCGGTTCCCGGGTTCCAAATAAACAGGAAAGAAGATCAACCCAAAATCAATCCGAGTTTTGTAATTCGATTGGTTGAATTCTAAGTCTAATAGTTTTGGAATTATTCATCTAATACAAGAGATCTGAGCCGGAAACCAGTTTTTAATTACAGACTACAGAGAGCGAGAGACTGAGAGAGGTGACTTCACTTGGATCATCCACTTAGAATATAATTTTTACTTAATTAGCAGCTAATACCATTTTAATCTAGCCTAAGTTTCATACTAACAAAGAAATGACCTTGTAAATTTTCCATTAATTTTCCTTTTTTATTATCAATTATTTTTTTATAAACATATATATATAATTTAATTATTTATAATATATTATATTAGTTGCATTTTCACTAAAACAATCCTTATTTGATATGTTAGTTGTTTTTTAAACATAATAAAAAAATAAAAGAAGCATTATTCTAACATTTTTCTCTGTATATTATTTAATTAATAATACGAGTAATTTATCATTATTTGTCACCATTATTATACCATTGACCTAAAATGTAGATTTAAGATTAATTTTATAAGCCACAAAATTAGTACATGACTCCAACAATTATCTAGAGTGATATAATAATAATGGTTGATTTTATTTTTATCCATTTATTTAGAAAAATATGGAAACAAAGAGCAAGTGATAACGAATGTGTGACTTATAATTGAAGCATAAAGTGTGTACTAATTTTATAAATTGGTTTTCAATTTTGAAACGAAAAATCAATATATTTTTTAATAATAAAACTCACGTCCTATTTCTTTCATAGACGGCATGTGCATATGTAAATATATATATATATATATAATGTAAATATATATATATATATATATATATATATATAATATAAATATATGCACACAAATAATGTGTGACGTGTGTATTGAATATGTAACTACGGGTTAGCGTCGGATTGGAGTTTTGGATCCGATCGGATGAGCTCCAAAACTCAATCTGAATCTGATTCGATCTGAATCCCGGTAAAGTTATCGAATGGGATCCTTCGTTTACCCGATAGCATTTTCCAGAAAGCGATCTAATATACATCTTATTTTTCCGAATGTCGTCGCGGTGTTTAGAGTCGATCGTCAGGGTTCTTCACGGAGTTCGGAGTCGATCGTCGGGATTTTAGAAAGGGTTAGGGATTTGAGGATTTCAGATTTTAGATTTGGAATTCGATTATAAACGGCAATTCGACGTTCGGATATGATCAGATCGCCTTTGAATTCGATAATGATCTGATCCGATAAACGATCCGAACGTCGGATCAAAACTCGACTTTGCCGACCGAATACTGTTGCTTAATCCGACTCGATCCGATCCAATCCAATCGGATTGTCGGATTGGGTCGGATCCGCCTAGCCCTATATGTGACCCTAAAAGTCTTAGACTCTAATATCTCGTGCCAAACTTTACAATATAGAGATTGATGACGATTTCTCAACATCAACCTTTTTTGCATCAAATATTTTTATTTTTCTTGTTACAACTAACAAATAGAGTTTAATAGGAATAGTAAAATCATAATATAAAGATTAAAAGTTAAATTTGAGCCTGAGTTTTAGTTAAATTGCCTAAAAATGCTTGAGTTTTTAAAAAAATTCACTTTAGGCTCATCAGACGTCCGCACCCCCCAAAAGAGACTTAATGTTTTCTAATTTTTCTTCATTCTTATCCAGTTGATTTTACATGAAACTGTACTTTCTAAAAATATTATGAGATCCATATGATAGAAAGTTTTACATCTACAAGAATGTATGGTAATTCGAACAACTAGTGACAACATACGTAGGGGTGGGCAACCCGGGCCGGACCTTAAGGTTTGGCTCGAAACCTTAAGCTCCGGGCTGGGTACGGGTAGAAGTTTAGGTGTTCGGTTCGGGTAAACGGGTATTAAGTCCGGGTATCGGGTACTGTGGAAATACCTGATACCCATTTAATACCTGATACCCACATGAAACCTTTCAAACAATTCCAAAAAAGCTTTCCTACGCAGCACTCATAGTTGTAGCAGCTGCAGCTCCAACAGTAAAGCACCTTTGTCCTCTCTCTCTACAATAATCGCATTCCCTCCGAGAGATCCATTTTAGAGTTCCAAGTTTTCCGATTGTAAGCTCCCATCTTCTACCCTTGGGTTTGATTTTATTTTCTTTTTCTTTTTTGTTGCTGTGAATTTCTTTTTCGATGTTTTAGTTTGTTTTGGCTCGCGAAATCGTAGTTATGCTTCAGCTGCGTGGATATTTCTGCCTGTTCTTGCCAAAATGTTCATTTTCGCGTCGATCTGATCTGAAAGCTTAGGATTCGCTATATGTCTGTAAATCGAAAGGGTCTTTAATTATTTTTTTCGAATAAAAAAAAAAACTAATAAATTTCAGGGTACCCGAAATTACCCGAACCCGACCCGGAACCTTAAGGTCCCGAGTAGCAGTGAGTCCTACCAGGGCCGGGCCGGGTATCGGGTATTGTATATTACCCGATATCCGTTCGGGTCGGGTATCTCGCATCGATACCTGGCCCGAATACCCGTTTGCCCAAGCCTAAACATACGTCGAAGAATTCCCTTACTTATTTTTAATTGAGTTGTGTATGAGTAATTTTAAAAGTTCTTGCATTAGAAAAAGTGTCGTCGATTAAAAAAGAGTACCGAGCTACTCTAACATGCTTCCCACGACTATATTGCATTTTTATAGAAAAATAAAAATTTACCAGAATTTCGTATAAAATCAACTGAGTAAGAATAAAGAAAAATAAGAGTATACATAGGTTTTGGGGGGGCTTCTAACGTCCGAAGAAATGTCAGTGCGTTCATATCGAACGTCCAAAATATGAGAAGCCTTAAATGAGTTTTTTCTTTTTAAAGTTAGACCGTTTTTGAAATATTTATCAAAAAATCATGCCCGAAATGAATTTTCACCCTCATATTAATAACAAATTTAAGTCTACAAATTGACGAAATACTAGAACTATAAAAAATAAAACATAGTGTTGCGTTACGTAAATGATATTTAAACTCCAATTATCCATTAATATTTAATATGTTACATTAATCTCATTTGCCTTTGTTAATTTGGCAGATAATCCTAAAAATTTCAAGCAAATTAATGCAAGGGTTACCTTTACGATTAAATAGAGTGATTGAAAAGAGTAACGATGGAACTCACGTTGTGTTAGACTTTTATTTCATCTTTTTGAAGCACATGATATGCAAAAAAATATACACTCGCAGTACCGTAAATGCACGTGTAACAATATAGTTATAAAAGATATTGATCAAACGAATAGTTATTGATCACATGTATTTGAAATAACGATAACGATGATATTTCTATTTAATTCGTCTCACTCGACTTAATCACCCATGTAATTTGATACACGTCTTAGTTACTATCCTAGACTTCTGTGAACAACACCCGTGACACATCTTAAGCTATATATCATGAGATAGATTAAGCAATAAAAGCATATCAAATTATTCGATGTAATAAAGTAACAACTTTAAGAATTTGATCGACTAATCTAAGCTCAAAGTAATTTAGTGCATGACCGAATATAAAGAAACAAAGTTTTCGAAGATTTTTCTATGACTTTTTCCGTGCCCTGCCGCTAGATCTCCTTCGTTCTTCAACTCGATCACGACCTTCTTACGTCTTCGAGCTTAAATCGTTTTCCATTTGTTCCTTTACTTGTCCGAGTTGCTTCGTTAATTCACTTTAGGATGGATTTCGATTTGGATGACTTTCATGTCTCCCCTTCTGTTCTTCAACTCAGCAACGACTTGAAATAATTTGATATTCGCGATAAATATGAAGAGCTAAAGTTAAATTTTTGAAATATAATGTCTAACTATGCGAGTGATGCTGTAGAAATGTTTACTTTTTACTCGAAGTTTCAACAATTATTATACGTAAAACCCAGTGTTGTTAGTCTTTTTCAATAATTAACCGACATACTTTGATTGAAAATTTTAAAAGTCGCAAATGGTCGAAAACGATAGCATGCATTAACGCAAGTTCATAAGAGAGATAAATTTATTATCATCTAATGTTCTAACAAATGTGTTTCCAAGTATTTCATGGATTCCTATGATTTTTGTTAGTTTCGTTAACATAATTCATCGTTTAACGATGATATAAATAAAGTTAAAAAGCAATATAATTTGATGAAATTGTTTTTAAAGTTAACTTAAATAAAATTTTAAATTTATCATTATATCATTTTTTATTTTTTTGTATGTCGTTAAAATATATTAAATAAATTAAAATCACTGACAAATTTAATAGATATCTTAAATTGAATAAAAAAAAATATGATGACAAGATGTACACTAAAACATGATGCACAAAAGTCTTAAAACATGATGTACACTAAAATATGATGAAAACGAATTACTACCCCATTTCACAATTTAATTTCTATGAACAAACTTATAAGAGAACACGATCACTGGTTGATCGAAAGTGAGTTGTTTTCTAGAATTTAAGTGCAACCCGTGTTTGACGAGAGGGTTTTTTTTTTTGCAATAAATTACTAATAATTTTGAAATTTAATATTAAATAGAAAATAAAAAATAATTTCAAAACTTGAAGATATTAAATAGAAAATAATTTAATATTTTTACATATTTTCTGAATTTTCTCCATCACTTCTTTTTTTTCGAAGAGGTTCAAACTATGGACCTTAGATTCATGACAATTCCCAAGAGTCCCACCAGCTTTAGCACTTAAATCGACATAATTTAATAATTTTTATATTTTATTTAATACAACCGAATTTATTTAGAACATTTAATAAGCAAAGTTCAATGAATTAATACTTATTTTTCAACGCTATGTGAAACGTCCATTAGAACTAATCTTGAAATACAAATCTTTGGGCATTAGGACTCGGCTTATCCAAATATCAAGCTGTGAACGGTCACTCTCTTCTAGTTGTCCTACATTTGAATTTTCGTTTTTAAACAAGAGGTTACGATCTTTTTAAGATTATGTCGCGGACAATTATTTAAAAAACATTATAAGAGTTCTATTATGTTGCGAATTCATAGTATAATGTTATTCACATTTCATGTAAATATGCGCTAATTTATTTTTGAAGTCAATTATAAAACATGTTGCAATAAGAGGTCGAATATCACATGTAACATTTTATCGTGCTATCAGCTTAATATTTTCTATTTTGGTTGAAGCTCACAAATATTTGTTCTTGAAATTAGCCTCAAAATACATGATACGATGTCTATCCCGTGATGGTTAGATGACATGTTTATAATGTCTTCCAACAGTGGTAGTAGAATTATGTGATTTATATGCATAATTTTCATTATAAACATTTTTATTGTGTGATTTATCTTCAATTTCAAAATGACGGAATACCTATGCTTTTTTTCATGTGCAGATGTGGAAGATGGTTCGGTTTGAATTGGGAAATTAGACCTAATTTCAAACAAAGTCGAGAAAATTGTAAAACTATAGAAATTGAAGCCTAAAGCGAAATTGAATCGAAATTAAAATGGAACAAAAAACCAAAATAAAAAGAACAACAACTACAGTTAACTATTAACTATGATTTGGTTTTAGTTTTATTGACTAGAAATTGAACAAAATTTAATTCCACTCCACATGATTGATAAGTGGGCTCTACCAAAAATCGTCGTGTTCGTCGCGATCTGCCAACTCAACATGGGACTAACCTACTAAATTAACGGATCGAACTGTGGTAACTGGTAAGTCATCAATGGTTAGAAGTAATTTTATTTGAAAATTTAAAAAGTTATAATTTCGAGTAAATCACGAAAAAAATCGCGTGGCAACGAAAGATGATCATCTTTCTTAACAGGCTGTGACCAACCTTTGCCAACCACGTGGCATCCCTCAAGATGTTCACTTCCCATTGGACTACATCTCCCACGTGTCTTGGCCATCCCCTGTCGGGTTTGCCACGTGGATCACTTGGACAACCTTAATGGTCTTGATAAATACTCAGAACTTTCATTTGTGTACATGACGGATGACTTAATGGTTGAGGCAGTTATTTATAAATAAATAAATAAATAACATTATTAATATAAGAATAAAATATAAAATTACAATGACCTAACTCTAAGACGTTAACATAATGAGTAATTATTATGTGTAAAATAATAATTTCGGTTTATAATAATTTATTATAATTATTTTATCAATGTGTAAAATATAAAGAGTAAGTTTAATAATTTCATGTTCGATGGACCATTGCTTCAAAGGCCCACAATCCCATAACTCAAAGTCCTATTATTTAATGCTTTACCAACCTTTTGGCCTTTCAATGATACACTTCTGCAGTCGTGGGTAATTCAAATCTAGACCACAAATTAAATTAGAATGGTCAATTTTTATTTAACTTTAATTTTAATTTTAAAAAAAATAAAATTTATGGTCCGGTTTTGATATTAAAATTAAAATTAAAATATTATAAATCTCGAACCAGGACTGTACGTAAAAAACTCAAAAATCAAATAAAATAACATAATTAACGCATTTGTAAATTCAAATTTTAAACGGGGATAATCAATCATATTATATTGAGTTAAAGAGCCACTAATGTCATCCAATTATATTTTGGTTCTAATTATAAAATTTGGACGCGTGGAAAGCGACTCGGAACGTATAAAAAGTCACGATTGTTTTCGAAATGAGTATTCCAATTGAAAATGAAGTGGCATAGATTGTCAAAAGTTTTACTTGGTCTAAACCTATAATTCAAAATCATTAATTTCTTATTAAATAATAAATGCATGGCAATATCTCGAAACCTATTATATTAATTTTGATTATTTAATAAAAAAATAGTATAGTTGGATGACTTAGAGATCATTTTCTAATCCCCACACCCTTTGCCCTTGCGGTTTCAACTTCTTCCACCAATTAGAATCCACAAAATTATTTTAATTTAGTTTTAAAAAAATTTAAAAATTAGAGTTTTTTGGGTTTGGCCAAAGCTTAAGGCAGTTAGGTTAGGATGGTCATATTGTAGCGAGTATATTAGCTTAAAAAAGCCACCATACAATAATTAAATTGCTTCCTTGTGTTCATGGTGTTTTAAAAGAGCCACCATGCACTAATTAAATTGTTATTTGGTCGTTTATTGACCGTTATTTTAAGACATGCTTTTAAATTCAATTGCTTACGTCAGTTACTAAATAACATGAATATTACGTTAGAGTAAATAACATACGTATAATTTATGTGTTAGAGTTTAGCGTGACTCGAATTTTAAGTGTATCAGGTGCTGCTCGTATGTTAATATTACAATTTTAAAGATTTTTTATGTATTAATAATGGTTGATTTGGAAAAATAATTATATTTTGATTTTTAAATCATGAATTTCTCTTTTGCCTACATTTTCTGTTCTGTTTAAATAATTATATCGTAAGATTACATATATTCCATTTGCTTTGACTTTTCGTCGGGTAGAAAGTCTTGGTGTTCTTTCTTTGTTTTTCTTGCTCTAATAAATCATCACTTGCGATTCTATCGCCCAAAAAAGAATTTAATGAGAATGGACGGCCGTGATCATAAAAGAGATTGAAAACGAATGAATTGAATGCAAGAAAGACAGAAAACCAGAAGGGACCGTCCCTTCTGTATGCCATGAACTTTGAATCTGGTAAGAACATGCATAAGAAAGACAGCTCTCTCTCTCTCTCTCTCTCTGAGAGAGAGAGAGAGAGAGAGGTTCCAATCTTCTGTGAGTGCCAAGAATTTGGCTTTCCATTTCAAATTTTGAAATGAGCAAAAACAGACAGAGATTGGGCATTGACTCTTCCTCGTACCTCAGTTACCTCTTCACGCAGTAAGTCCTTTTCTATGTTCGTCATTCAAATTATATATATGTAGAAAATAAATTGTTAAAATAATAAATAAATATATTTAAGTAAATTCATATATTAATTACCGGCAACTTGGTTTTAAAAATCTAATAAATGTAGACGTTCGAAGTCCATTTTGTGTCTCGAAGAATAATTACCTTAAATCAATGCGTTACCTATCATAAATATTAATGGAACATTCCACGAGTTCTGTGCCAGACATGAAACCATATTATAAAATTAAAATGTACCCATGAAAGTATGAATTCATCGGAGGGGCAATTGATTCATGAAATAAATAATAAATTATTTGTAAATATATTAATTAAACTTTTAAATAATTTGGCAGTTTGGAAATGTCAAGGCCACCAACATTATTGAATTTGAAGGGCTCCTCATATATTTATCATTTATTAATGACTAGCATTTTGAAGATCTTTTATATTATTTATTATTCAACAAATTGCAACCATTAATATTTTAAAAGTAATATTATATTTTCATTCTTATTGTATCATCTTACAATACACATTCTTATATAAATGTATTAATTAATTTTTTATAATTTACTACAGTAATGTTATTGTTGCACTGTTAGTTATATAATCGGCCAATAAATTGAAAAATACTATTTTTAGACTCAACAACCGAACAGAAACATTTATAATCTCCACTAGACCAACTCAATCGAAAAGAGTTTGGCGCTATCCTTTTCAAATCGAGTCATTCTCTGTCCTCAAAATTTGATCGAAGGGTTATAATTCTTATTTATCATCTTCTTTCAAAGAGGCCAATTCTTGACGTTGGTTGGGAGTACCATTAAGGTTGGCTTTTCTCCCTCCAACAAGAAAAGGTATAAGGTAGGTCAAGTGTCTCTTGAAAATGGTGTATGAGTGAGTTCTACGTGTTCTTACTTGTAACTAAATTAAACCCTAGCTTAAGCCAAACCCTAATATTTAAAATGATATGTTTTGATACAATTACAACAAATCCACTTATGGTTTATGCAATTCTCGGTAACCCATTTGACAACGAAAGAATGACCGATTAGAAGGTGTGCGAAAGAAAAATTATAACGGCGATATATTGAACCATATCTTTCAATCAAAGGTCCATTGAAGAGGAATGTGTGACAACCGCGATAAATAATTTGTCTAATATTAAGAAATATATATGTATAATCGTTCATCATTATATCAAAGAAAATGATCTTGCTTGTGTTATGATCTTTTTATAGCCAAATTACAATTGAAAAAATAACTTATTTTCTAGAAAGAAAAAACAAAATACTAAATTAGTATTTATTTAAAAAAATATATTATTTAAGTTTACCTTCTTAATGTATGGAGACTAGAACCAAAAATATTATTCCAATTCAGTCCGGTTTCAATGATTCTAGTGAGGATTTTCGTGTACTTTGGTCCGGTGATTTGTCTCCTCTCGGGAATGGAGCTTGCCATTCTAAACTCTAGTTAATTAGCATAATGGAGCTCTTTCAATTAGCGAATGATATGTCATAATGCCCATGTAACATCACTCGTGGATACGACATCAATAGATGATCTATAAGTAATTTAGCGTAACTCAAGCTAATCACCTATTTTTTTATATAGATAATTTTAGAGTTACCTTATTATTGAACACGATGATGAGCTAAATCATGTTTTGCGCAATAAATATAATAAATTATTACTATATTTTAATTAGACAAAGTTTATTGTTGACACGCTAACATATATAATAAGATGATACAATAAGAAGGTAAACTTAGTATTATTCTTTTTATATTTATATTTTTATATTTTTTTATCACTTTCAAAAACTATTATTCAATTGACCACACCATCTATTTTCTATAATTAAAGGAATATATATATATATATATATGGAAATTTTGCATGAATACAATAGATCATGAAACCAATATTAAAAATAACAATAAATATAAATTAAACTACGATCTAAGTAGATCATTTACAACGGACATGACAAATCTTTTTAAGAATGTGGAAGCCGCCCACAAACAACTAAACATACATGATCTCTTAAAATTCGAATCACAAAGCATCGATTCAAATAATTAAATAACAAAAACAATATGTTCGTTAATAATCAAAAGATGAAGATATATTCATTCAAAATAAAGTTCAAGATGTACAATGCAGACGTCATTTATGTTGATCTTAAGCTTAATCTCGTGCAAATATATTATTTAAATAAAATGGTAACCGAAACTAGAGGACATGTGACAAGAAAAGACGAGCAAATGGGTAACGGGGCATGCCCATGCCAAAACCATAAGGTAGTTAAGTGGGTCTTTCATCACATGTCACAAAATATGTTTTCTTACACATGCCACTCTTTATAACCAAAGTAAAATTATATGGCTTCCCATCTATTTGTCACACTTATGGAACTACCTTATGAAAATATGGTCCTATTTCAATTTACCAAAACTTAATTTTTCTATGTTAAAACTTCGTCAAAATCAAATTCAAATACTGTGAAATTAAAAATTGGTTTGATTTGGTTTAACTTGCAGCAGATTATTAATAAAATTATATTTTATTTATTATTTTATTTTATATTTTTAAAAATAAATAGTCAAGTATCAAGTGTAGTTATTATTTGATGCATCAGTGTGTATTTCAAAAATAAAGATTATGAAAACAAATGTAGAATTAGCTTCATATATGTTCTTAAAATATATTGAAAGGGGAAGATAACCAATACTCTTATTTTTCTTCACCCATTGCATGTTGAAATTTAAGCCATTAGAAAACTGAAACATAGGGTTATAAATTGGTTGAAATAGTCATGTGATTTTCTATGTGATGGTCTAACTTTATGACTTTATTCCTGACCAACCTCCATGTGTCACACAAGAGACTTTCTCTCTGTCGTGATTGCCATAATTCTAAAAAGGCAGGTCATGAAATTTTATTTTATTTTTATTTATTTAATTGTAGCAGTCATTTACATGATATATCAATCGGATGCTAGATTTCCAAATTTTGGTGATTTATGGAAAACATTCTATGGCTCATGTCATGTCTTGTAGCAGTTTGATCTCATGAACAGTATACGCATCTTCGTTGCTACATATCCCTAATTTATCCAAATATCTATTAGTGTTATTTATACAAAAGAAATATCAATTTTAAGTACTTTAATTACACTAATAGAACAACTAGGAACAACCAGGGGTGTCGGGGCCTAGCTCAGTTGGCTCAGAGATGGTAAATTAGGTATAAGAGCCTAGGTTCGACGTCTGCGTTGTCCTAGTGTGAGAGTTGTTACCCTCAATGTTGGGGTAGCTCCTTGGGATATCACGTAAATGTCTTTTATTTCTGGGCCGCTGAGTCACCGTGATTTAACCTCATCACAAACTGTCGGGCCGGAGTGTGGAGGCCCTGATGACGAGGAATTTCGCCTTTTGAGTACAAGATTGGATACAATGAACAACAAGGGCACTTGTGGCCCCAAAATACCCGTAGAGACATTCTTCTCGATGTAGTGAATCAGGTTATTAAATTTGCCCTAGTTTAAAAACTATGGTTACTTTTGTACAACGAGATTAATATTTTGAGTTGTGACCTAATATCGAGCAATATCTAAAGATTTTGGTGAGAAAAAGGATGCAATTGAGTTATAACGCGGTTCGACAAATCTAGCCAACAATTCATTCGGAACGTTATGTCTTCCAAAGTTTTGAATTTGGTTCTATGGCCGATCTTAGTTCTAGGGGTTGATATTTCAACACTTCCTCAGCGCGATTAAGACATGAAATTCTATGAAACTTTTTAGAGTGCCGCAGCCGACTCTTCGAAAAACAATTGCACTTAAGATTAGCTTCAAATTCAATGTTTAATTATAAAGGAAAATACTTAAATACAGACCTAAAAGAGTATTCCCAACGAGAAACAATTTTTTTGGTCATTACAAGCAAAATCATCAATTTAATGAGAACTCTTGAATAAAACATTGAATTCAAAGAAACATAAGAATCGTTGATTCCAAAGAAACATAGTCAGAAACCCTCTAGAGAATCTTCTTAAGTGAGTAGTTTATTCTCCAAGTTGTATTCTTTCGTGATCAATAGATTATTCACTCACTTAAGAAGGAAAAACATACACGAATATGGATTACAGAGTAGTTGATATCAAGTAAAGACCTCTAATCTCTGGGCCGCTGAGTCACTGTGATTAAACCTCTCACATGCTGTCGGGCCGAGGTGTGAGGGTTCTGGGGCGAGGGATTTCGCATTTTGGGAATAAAGAGGAGTTGATATGTCGCAAGCATAGGATATATTAGCTAAGTCGCGTTCTCCTCTATTACCCTTGGAAACTAACTTGTTTCGATTGAGGTCAATTCAAATAAAAATCAATCTCATATCAAATAAATTTTACGTTCATTAGAACTGGAACATGAGATTCACTGGATACTTTATCATTTCGTTTGAAATTCTTTTATGTATACTTATAGTTTTTCACATTGAAAGAACACATATGAGACGACACAAAATTGTGACTTCCCACATCGCTAGGGTTTATAATTTGAATATTTTTCTCTTGACTAGCATAATGTGTTTCAATGTTATGTGCCTGTCAAGAACAAGGTGGGTGAAGTTTGTGAGGGCATTCCAGTCATTTTCCATAGGAAGATCGGAGAATAGTAGAGTACACAGCCATTTGTTTTCTTGTTGAGCTCGGAATATTTTATTTTCAATAATTAATTTAATTAAATAGAAAAAAAAAAGGAAAATGAAAATTTATGGTGGGAAGGAGAGGAGGAAGAAGACGAAGAACAGCGACCCATCCCCTTTCTTTTTCTCTTTCTCTTTTATCTCTCTTGCTTTCAGGCTTCACCCTTCTCCTTTCTTCAGGTTTTTCATCCAAATATACAATTCTCCAGATTTTTTGGGTTCTGGGTGTTTATCATCCGCAGCTCTTGGTTTCGCTCGAACCCTCACTGCCGAAGACCTAGAAAGAGAAAGAAGAGGAGAGAGAAAGAGACGACAGATAGAGAGACAACTCACTCACACGCAGACACAGAGATGGAGAGAGAGAGGGTGAAGAATTGAGGAAGCTTTCAATGATGGCAGAGAAAGGAAAACGATGTCTCCCAGCTTTGCCTCCTTTCATGCTTCCTGCAACATCGAGAGGTACATCAACATAATATAGTCTATCTTTGTGTAAACATAATACGTATGAGCAAAAGCTTTGAAAATGATGAAGAGCAACTCAATAATCTAAAAGTTGTTCCATTTAAAACTCATTTCTTTTTTATTTTCTAGGGATAATTTGTTTTTTTTTCTTCTTCTTCCTCTCTGGTCTTCTGCTACAGCGTTTTCATGGCGGAGATGATGATTGTTCTTCGGTTTTCTCTTCTCTGATCGATCCATACTGAATCGAACAGTGAAATGAGTTTGCAAAGCAAGAGAACTGCGATGAAGGAGAAAAAATAATAATCCGCCATTGAAGTAGCGTTTCCATCGATTTTGCCCGTCTCCAAAGATCAGAGAAGTTATTCATATTCCTCGGTGATTTCTATGTCCCAAGATTATCATCAACACCGGAGCTTCTTCGGTTTCTCAAATGGGTTCGAGAAATCAGCCGCGTCGGCGGCGCACCACCAAGAACAGCAGATCCGGCGAGATAACGGCGGATTGGTTGGTGTAGAAGAAGAAGAGCCAGCCGGCTTGCACGCGTACGAGACCGCCGGTATGTTATCAGAATTATTCAATTTCCATCCGGCCACCACAGCCGCGGCGGAATTACTAGAACCACCGATGATAATGGCGAATTCCCGGCAGCCAAATCTGCAGCCGCCGTCAACCGCCCTGAGCACCGACTGGTATGGAGAGAGATCAGTACAGTTGGGTGACTCAAAGACCCATTCTATCATAACTCACAACCACCATAATCCGATTACTGCCATTAATGCAGACCCAGCATCTGCCATGCAGCTTTTTCTGATGAATCCGCAGCCGAGATCGTCGTCTTCTTCCTCTACCCTCCAAATAATTCAAGGTTTTGCTTCTTCAGATGCTCCGACAGAACCAACTCCCAGTCAATTCTCTTGGCTTCCCGACGGCGCTCATGGCGGAACACCTCGATCTTCTTCCCATGGCCTCTCGCTATCCCTATCGTCTTCTTTGCAGCAACTAGGAGAATCAAAGGCCGATGATTTCAGAATGGGAGATGCTGGAAACTTACTGTATTACAATCCCGGCGGAAGTGGTGGTCCGACCCAGCAAGTTCAGTTTGGGTTTGGATCATCGTTATCCGTCGTCAACGTTCTGAGGAATTCAAAGTACGCGAGGGCTACACAAGAATTGCTGGAAGAGTTTTGTAGCGTCGGCAGAGGTCAGTTTAAGAAGAGCAAATTAGGTCGGAATAACTCCGACGGTAGCTCGAATCCAGCAATTTCCGGCGCCGGCGGCTCTTTATCTTCTTCAAAGGATCTTCCTCCGTTGTCAGCCTCTGATCGGATTGAGCATCAAAGAAGGAAGGTCAAACTTCTATCCATGCTTGACGAGGCAAGTAGTCTCTCTCTTTCTCTCTACACTGAACATTGTTTGCGTCATTCCTTCTATATTTTAGAAAAAAAACACCCACCATTGGAACAACAGATCGAAAAAGCTGGCAAAACAAATATTTTATAAAATACCCAGATTGATAGCCGGCTGATGAAGACGACAGAAGCTATTCTTACCAGGTTTACGCCATTTTTCTTTCGGATTGTTGGAGAAGCTTGGAAGCTCTTCCTTCTGTTTTCACTAAGAAAAAACAATCTTACCTTCATGTCATCGAAATATCCTTAACTATGTACTCTACATCATCAACTTTATAAGATGCTAGTGTAAACTAAGGACTCGTTAAGTTGATGCCGATGTTCTGGATTATTATAAGCTTATCCATACCCAAATCATAAATGCTGATTAAGATCAAATTCAGAGATTCTGTTCTCAAATAACAATGTCAGTTTGTTCATTTGGCAAATTATTATTCTATGGCTTTGCAAGAGAGATATTTTTGAGCATCTGACATAAATATTTTATCTAGATTTCCTTCCAGTCCAGGAGAATCTTCTCATTAAGCGAAGAAGAAATCAACGAATTTTTAGACAATCACAGTCAAACTTCTCGTCTTACTCAATCATGGAAGCTTTAATGTTTTTACACAGGTGGATAGGCGATACAGCCAGTACTGCGAACAAATGCAAATGATGGTGAATTCGTTTGATTTGGTGATGGGGTTCGGAGCTGCAGCGCCATACACGATTCTAGCACAGAAGGCCATGTCTCGCCATTTCCGGTGCCTGAAAGACGGGATAACGGCGGAGTTGAAGCGATGCTCCGATTTGCTGGGGGAGAAAGACGGCGGAAGAGGGTCGGGAATCACCAAGGGCGAGACTCCGAGGCTCAAAATGCTAGAGCAAAGCTTACGCCAGCAAAGAGCTTTTCACCAAATTGGTATGATCGACCAAGAGGCATGGCGGCCTCAACGTGGCTTGCCGGAGCGTTCTGTCAACGTTTTGAGATCATGGCTTTTCGAGCATTTTCTTCACCCGTATGTGATCTTTCCTTCGTTATTCTCTTTGGTTTTTCATGCTTTAGAGTTTAGAGAGAGAAACCGGACAGAGAATCATGTCTGATGATTCTTCTCAGATTGGAAAGCAAGAAAAGGTTGATTAATTAACTCAACTGCGGTATTTAATAAGCTTCTTGATTAGAGCTTGAGAAGAACAGTAATACAGTGTCCTCTGGGTACTGCATGCCGTCTGTTCAGCCACAAAAGCTGTGAGAAAAGCTTCGATTTTGACTGTCATTTTCCCCCGCTGTCTCTCTCTGTGGTTTGAGCTGAGGCAGACAATGAAAACCCAATTTTAGATTTTCACGCCGACGCAGGGAAAGAATCGTAGTTTTCATTTATTTGATGGCTTTTTTTCTCAGGTATCCAAGCGACGCAGACAAGCATCTATTGGCAAGACAGACTGGTTTGTCAAGAAATCAGGTTAGTACCCTTTTCTCTCTTTTTTCTTCGCAAAAACAGTCACAATCCACAGTAATATGTATATATATATAGAGAGAGAGAAAGAAAAATTTAGTTTGTTGTGATGTGCCTGTGAGTTTGGTCTAGGGCTCTTTTAGAGTCAATGAAAAGTAATCCATGAATGACATTTTCTACCAACTGACCTACCCCCTCTCTCTCTCTCTCTCTCTCAAAGAGCAAAAAGCTATGAGCCCTGACAAACTAGGTTAAGAGAAATAGGGCTGCTGGTAGAATTCAGGGATTTACATGGTGCAGCAAATTTTGATTAACCTATTTAACACGTGATTGTGTGCTCTTAGCTTATAATAAGAATGTCTTTTTTGTTTATACTGATGAGTAAAGCCAAATTCCTAGACTCATCTGCCAAAGCTTAGACAGAAACAAACAAAAACGCCTTTGGATTTGTGTCTCTTGTGCGTCTGAATCGCAATATGATTCAGTAACTGTGTCTCATTAATGGAGTCCTCTCCGCACGAGAAAAAGCTTTGTTTTTTATTAAACTAGTGTCGTAAAACTGAGCCACTGTCAGGCTCTCACTGACCAGGACTTTTTGTACTTTTATTTACCCTGAAAGGTTCGAAAATTACTGTTCTTTCAATCACTGTTTATTCAAGACATCACTCAGTTTGCTCTATATTCAGCTGTAATTAGGGTTTATTGAAGTAGGATCAGTTTTAAACAATTTTTTCTTCCATTTTTTAGGTCTCGAACTGGTTCATCAACGCCAGGGTTAGACTGTGGAAACCAATGGTGGAAGATATGTACCAGCAAGAAGCCAAAGATACAGATGACGATGGCGAGGACCATGAAGAAAACGAGGAAGAAAAAGAAGCTGGGAAGGAAAGAGAAGAAGTTAAGAAGAAAAACAATGGAGTAACACAAACTACAATGCCAACAGCCAAAAGATCCACCATTAATGCCTCAGAAAACGACCCTTCAACCAACTCCCAGCCCTTCTCGGAAAACCAAGCGTCGCGACCCATCACCACCGCCGGACCAGTGGAGCCGCCGTATTTCCCGGCGACGATCGATCTGCACGACAATTATCGTCTGAGAAGCATCGCAGCAGCTGATTATGGGACCAGTTCTGCAAATGCTGAGGTTGTAGGGCCAACGGTGGTAAGATATGGGACCACGGCCGGTGATGTTTCTCTCACTTTAGGTCTCCGCCATGCCGGAAACAAACCGGATAAGAGCTCTCCGTTTTATAATACAGATTTTAGGGGAAGTTAGAATTTCGAATTGTCACCACCTTCTCGGTCTAAACAGTCAAATTTTTAGTAGATGGTCAATGTAGACGTACTTTGTATGCAAGTCTATAACGTAGGATGGGGGTCTATTATAACTGTATAGTACACTCTTTTATTGTAATACTTTATTGATTTTCTGTTGTATTAATCTATCTAAACGAGGTTAGCCAACCCTTATGTTATAATTAAGTGTGACAAGAATTGTAGTTGGATAGGATATGGTTCATATGTTGTGGCATATCTATTCACATGCATTAATCGAGCAGGATATAGTATGTCACAAAAGAGATTGTATTTTCTATTTATCTCTACAAATCGAATAATGAGATATTATTCGAGCCGGATTGTTGCTAAATACGGCTATAATGTTATCAATAAATAAATCATACTTTATACTAAATGTTGTCACACAGATATATGAATGTTCAGATATTCACTATACAAATTAAATACGTGCAATAATGATATTTTGAAACAAATTAAATTCAGGAATATCTTCCTTTATTTATATTATTTTTTTGAGGAGTTAGTAGGGTTTGGCGTGACATTAAATGTAACATAAATGCTCATCGCTAGGAGATGCGAAGCTCATCTTCAGACATTGCCCATCAAAACATGTTCCCAAACAACTGTATCATCTTCCCGATTATTAGGATTTCCATCTTCCATATTATATATCTGTCTTTTTTGCCACATTAATATTTATAAAAGGTCTATCGAATAACTTCGTGCATGGGACCTCGAGCAGGCGAAGTGTAGAAGACGAGGACAGGGTCAAGGAATACAGATCAATGATGGGCATGAGTTGGGTTGGATCGTTTTTTAACTCACCGAGACCGATCCATTTAGTTTTTGGGTTGGTGTTTGGAATCGAAATCTGACTCGAAACTAGAAACCCGACCCAAATCAATTTTCTTAGCTGACCCAAACTCGAAAGATTTTCTCAATTTATTTTTATTAATAATATTTTAATTTAAATTATTACAATATATATGAAAAATAGACGTAAAAACCAAGTAAATAATTAGAGAGAAGGTCCAAACTTTAAACCAAAATTACTTCCAAGAGTAAACCTTTCAAATCTTGTTTCATTTGATTTTCTATCGGTTTTCAAGCTAACAAACAAAAAACCTAAACATGGTTCTTGAAAATTTGAAACCGACCCAAACAGGTTCAATTGCCGGTTTGGGTTTTTCTTTGTCTTAACCAATTGGATTCGTTATCACTAATCCTTTGCAGGCTCATCTCCGATGGACTCAGTTGGGCTGGTTTAATGCTTCTAAACAGAAATCAACCCTTTTCTCACATCTCAAACCCAATGGCCTGGACATACGTTGTAGAAAAAGGGAAGGCCATCTCGAAGAAGGCGTTGACTTGAAGCTCTGAAGAGCTACAACAATGGCGGAGACGACGAAACTGCAAACCTCCACCTCTCTTCTAATGGCTCTCCTATTTGCTTACTCTGCTTCAGTACAGCTAAACGATCATGGTAATCACCGGATCGCCTTCCTTAATTTCTTTTTATTTTCGTGTAATTGAAAGCTCATTAACATTTCTGCAGATTGGTACTTTTGGCTTCCCCTCTACGCATGTGCTTGTTTAGTCAATCTTCTGAACTGGGTCTTTTCTTCGCTCAAGCTTGTTTCTGAAGCAACTCTTTGGCTCGGGATTTTCTTGTTCGTTAAGGTCGTGGCGGAAGATAACGTAGGTGGAGTTGCAGGGTTCTTCTCTCTAGATTTAGGAGAGAGAGTAGTGAGAGAAAAAACAGGGAGTGGATTGGTCGTCGTTTCCATGGTTTTACAGCTGATGTCGAATTCAGACAGAAATAATCTTAGACTTCAAAGATTTGTCGGGTATGGTAAGGAACTGAGACACCCGATCAAGGTTCCAACAATGGAGGATACTTGGAATTGCTCTCAAGACTTTGTTTTTTGTTGCAGGAAATGCTGTTTTGGTGGGATTCAGCTTCGGTCTTCCCTTCTTCTTTTTTAGGGTTCAAAAGGGAGAGATGAAGTTTTGAGATTTATCATCATCTGATTGTTATATATCTCCTCTTTCACCGATCGTTTCTGATGGAACCTCGTCTTGTCATTAACTCCTAATTGGATTCAAAATCTCGGAAAATCAGCAATAAATAAACTTCTTTGAGTAAAATTATTAATTTGGAAATTTAATTTAATTTTGATGGAATCTTATCTTATCATTTTCAATTGATACTTAAAACTTAACCATGTTATCAGCCTAAACTTTTGACACTAAATTTCGTTAATTAAGCAATATTATTATCTCTCACATTTGACATTAAAAATGGAGGGGCCAGTCGACTCACTTTGTTGGCTCGAGCTCTTCAAGCAAGCCCATGAGTGTTGATCTTATTATATCGTCATAATAACGTGCAAACTCGGTTAGCTAGCAACCACTTTTATTTATTCATTTTTTATTATCTTAAAAAAAAATATTTTTTTGCACTAATTTTAGGACTGATTATTTGTCTAAATGAACTTGTTCCGGATTCCGAGAAGAGCCAATCTTCGTCATCGGCTGTCAAGTATATGTATGAAGGGAAACAAGTAAGAAAAAATAACTATCGGATACTTCGGTTTGTTAGGTGAAGACGTGTGAATGATAAGGTAATAACAAGATAATATATTTATTTCTTTTCTTTTCTTTACATTTAACATTTAACACCTTGTATTTGTTTGAGGCACAATGGAAGTATTTGTTGAGGCACAATGGAAGGGAAATCGATGCACTTGGTCTCGCATAGGATAGTACATTTTCATATAGACCCACAAAACTCGAAACCTGGGCGTCAGAGCACAAGGACTATCTTCTTCCATGGCATCTTCAAACAGTGGTGTACTCTCTCAAGTCTAACATACTCAACACTCTTTTTGTTCGGACAATAATTTCGCCTCATTTACCTCGGAAATTGTGAAGTTCTTAACCCAAAATCATGCGGACTTTATTCATTACTTGAAATTTGGTTGTCTGTGTATTATGAGTGTGCTTGTTAAGTTGACTCGCAGCTCAATTAGGACTTCTAATTTTTGACAATTTTGAACGATAGATTCTATTGAATAAATTCTCGATCGAATTGAATTATGAAATAAACAAAATAACAAGTAAAAAAAGAGAACAAAGTGAGGATACACCCCATTATTCTTCAAGACACGACATGATATGCAATTAATTATACAACGCGGAGTTGATCGTTCATGAATTATGCAAATAAAAAGCTCTTATGACTGCATTTGTTTGGATGACCGGTATTAGATCTTATTCACCCAATGACCAATTCGTGGCTGACCTTAAACAACCATTTGGACCCTTCGATAATTCCGATGAAACCCAAAAGAGCCGGTGGACCGAGCCTGCGGTTGCCGTGTTTAGTTGAAGGGTTATGGCTGGTCAAACCAAAGTCTTAGCTGTGGATCTATTCCCTCACTGGTTCCATCAACTGATCCGACCCCGCAGCTACCAAAGAGCTGTAATAGCTGCCTAAGCGAGTGCCTTTCCAATTATAAATATATTTGCTAATAGATTACAGAAAGTCCGAATTATGTCACTATTAGGGTTAGGCCCCAACACCCCTCGGATTTCATTTTGGAGATCGGTTTTTGATTTGATATTCTTGTTTTTAGTCATTTTTTCTTCCATTTCTTATCAACTTCTTTTTACCCTCCATTTCTTAAATCATCACAATTCTTTTATGTCGCTTCCAAGCTACAGTTGTCAATATTTATTGTATGTGAATTTGTGAAACAGCCTTGCCACAGCTATACATATACCCTTATTTGTGCACAATTTATCAACACGTTTTTTGGGCTATAATAGCAACAATTCTTTAACAAAGTATTTGACGTTATATTATGACCTCATTTTGCTGCTTCAGTTGACTCCTTTGACGCACCATAGCTGCACTCACTAAAATATTTTGTAACACGTAGAATATTAACCCTACTTATAAATAACATTTACATATCTTACATAACATAAGTTCGTCAAATTTTGTCAATAAATTCGAATGATTTGTTCTTGAAAGATTGACTTATTTTGTGTGAATTTTAATTGTTTCTTTTTTTAAAGCTTATTGGGAATTTAGGAGAAGCTCTCGAATGAAAATGGAGGTCAACCCCACATTAATTAATTCATCATATGTACAACGGTAATCCTAATCTCTACCTTGCTGAATATCCCCGACCTACTCCGGTATGGCACTCAAATTAGCCACAAATTGCCTCCTCCTCTTCCTCCCGCTTCTGCCGCCGCCGGAGCCACCTCTCCGAGAAGCTCGCGTATCTTCTCCGGAGGGCGTCGCCGGAGACACCGCTCTTAGATGAGGTCCACATTTCTCTCCGACGCCGTTTTTCATGAGAGCAGAGCTGGCCTTGACGGCCAACGCCGCCATGTCCTCCGCCTGAAGAGGTTGGTGGAGCCAACTCAATGGCAATGCGAAATAAAGCTGACCCATTTGAAGCTCTTCGTCGTCGTCGACGGCCGACACGACATCGTCGAAGTCCATGTCGTCGGAGTCACATATAAAGCACCTCGGATTCTTCTGCAGAAGAAACGAAACCTTAACTGGGTAGGCAAATTCCTGCAGCATACCGTTTTGTAGAATGAGCTTGGCCGTCGATACGTGGACGGCGTCGGAGGAGCTACAGTTTCCCATTGACTAAATGTCGCCGGCGGAGGAGAAAAGGAATTCAATGAGATTGGACGACGGTGGAGGAGTGGATCTATAAATATGTAGGAGGGTGGAAGGAGAGTGCCACGTCAGCTTTTGTTTTTTATTTGGTGACGTTTTTCGAGATTTGGGAGGGACGGGGTTGCCAGCCTGTGAGTTGGTGGTGACAGCTTGGATTTGAAAGAGCTTTTGGTCTCTCTGACTTTTTGCGCAATTACCCTTCTTCGTGCCTTTTATTACGATTAAGGGACTGCTCTCTGTCAACCTCTATTTTTTGGGTACGAATAATTATGATGGTGCTTTTACCTTTTTAATTTAATATATTATCATAATTAGATAACCTATATATATATATTTAATATATATATAAATAATTTAATTATTTATTATATTCATTCTAATAAAAATTGATAGATTAAAAATACAATAAAAAATTAAACATAAAATTAACTATTAATTAAGATAAAAATATATAATATTATAAATTAAACAAATCAAACTTCTAATATATGAAATTGACATATTAAATCAATTATATAATACAACGAAACAGACTCCCGCACATAGATGCAGTTGTTCTGGGTGATTGAGCGAGGACCACCTCCTTCGGGCGAAGCTATCTGCACTTGTGTATAAATACGCCCAAGCCGAACCATGATCATAGTGCGATATTGAATTTATGTGTGAAATTGAAAACATGATTCAACTCTAAACGTTAGTTTTATGGGCTAAATGTATTTTATCTAGTTTCTATTTTCTAATGTATTAATGATTATAAAGATAATTAATTTCTTAAGATTTATATAGAATCGTGACACTTAATGACGTAATAAACAGTTCCATAATCTGACTTATTAGCTTCAATACACGTACCGTCAAACCACGACCAAGTTCATCGTACATTAACAACATTTGACTCTAGGTTCAAAAGGAGAGCCAAACCCAGCCACGTGGCAAACGTTGGACTCACTGAACTTCATTTATTTAATGAAAATCATAATGCAATTAATTAAATTGCAAAATAATCTTTGAAATCGGTGGTTGTAATTGCTAGATCAAAATGATTTTTTTCAGAGAAAATTAAAATATTTAATATTTTCTTAGCTATTTAAAATAAAAGCAAATTTGTTTAACCTAAAGGCAGTAAATTTGTTTATATTAATGGTTAAGAAAATTAAATTTTGAACTATCGTGGTTTAGAACTTTGCGTAGATCTTAACTAAATTAGTCAGACATATGACAGCGGACATCCGCATGTTTATCATGCAATCGAACATCGTACATTCATCTTCATTTATTCCGGTCGTATTTTACTCTCGATCATAATACAAATCATTTAGTTAGTCAAACTATTTAATTTCATCGGATAGGCTAAAGTCAATGCATTTTTAGTTCGAATAGAAGATTAAAAAAATTAAGCATGATCCGTCATGTTGTTATGTACGTCTAAGCACACAACATGAAGTAAGTGGAGCAATAATATATTGCAAAAATGTACAAAATAATTGCGATTTGTGTAGTCTGAAAGACGAACATAATTAATTATTTTATTTAATCATGTTTAGTTAATGCTAATGATATGATTCTCAAGCCCACTACTCATACTATTGCAAAGGCCTCTCGCTTTCCACGAAGCTTCAGCCAGACGTACCAGTTGATCATCGTCAACACCTAGGCATGCTAGTGTGTGACAGATTGGTCTATTAATTATTGCCTTTTTTTTGGATAAAAAGGTCACCCAACTTTTATTATTCCTGTGCTTTTTTATCAATTTCTACTAGCCCAATAATTATAAAAAACAATTATTTATTCAATATAATATTATCTGATTATTCAATTATTTGTATCATCGTTGATATTGATTGATCTTCACAATCGACTGAATATTGGGTTGTTCTTCGTTTTTTGTATGGTTTCCTATAATCATCCCCCGCTCGATCTAGTTAAATGATATACAATTGAATTGTGATTACATAAAAATCCATAATATAATCTCCAAAATGTTGGAGCGAACTCAAACGGCTCCGGTCATGTATCGAGAGGTGCATGCTAGGCTCAGCATTCGTCTCTTGGCTCGAAGCGATCTAAACAGCCTGAATTCACTCGAAAACCTAATATATTCCATAAGGGTTTGGTCTGTGTTTTCATGGAACCATGGCTGGGTCAACGAAACAAAGGATGGTTCCACGGACGTGAGCTGAAAATCTAAGGGTGCGTATAGTGGTCTGAAAATAAGCGCAGGAGAGATGCTAATGGGACACTGAACAAAACATTGTCGGCGAAGAGATCACTGTCTCTCTCCGACCGGCAACTGTACGTAATATTCGTTGTCATGTTGTGTATCCAAACACGAACAGATTCCTGAATAAACAAATTTAAAATTTTACGTTCTTGCTTCTTCTTCTTGTTTATTTTCAGCCGACAATCTCTTCCACTGTCATTTTTCAGATCTAGATTCAACTGAAATGAATTCTATATTTTCTATTTTATGCATGATACTGTCCTTGATGTGTTGGCCAGATAAAATATCTTGTATTTAGAGTATAGAGTGATCATCTATCAATAAGTTCTAAGGAGACAAATATAATAACTCCCTTAATTTTTTTTTAAAGTCGTGTAATCGCGCATCGTTATTTTAAGCAATCAATAACGATCCACACAAATTAGGGTAAAATTGAGTTACGAGGACTAGTTTTGTGTCGCATCTAGAACGAGAGTTCTGAAAATCGAGTAATTTGTCATACTATAGTAGTGTAAATCAACAAATTAATATGTCATCGGTTTGAGTTAGATGATCAATATCATTGTAACATATATGTGACATAGAAAGTTAGGAGGGGCAAGAAATTAATCTCAGTTGCTTCGCAGGTTGACTTAGATGTTTAGTTGACTTTCTAGACGAGTTATATTACAATGTCCCACATTTAGGACTGTATTATTTGTTTGTAGTAGTGTACGCTTACACTTGAGCATAATTTCTCATGACATTTTTGGTACTAGCTCACTCGTGTTGCTCCAATTTTTTTAAATAGGGTCAAACCGTATAAATTTGATCTCAAAATTTACCGTCTAGAACCAGACCATTAAAAAATAGAATTAAACTAGAACTGGACCATATATGGTCTGGATCTGGTATTTGACATAAATACTCATTTTTTTTAGAAAAATTAATTTAAATGAATTAAAAATTAAAAGAAAATATTGAAATTTAAATATTGAATAACATCATTGAAGAAAGTACAATGACATAATAAGTTATGTAATTATATCAAACTTATATAAATTTTTCAATAATGAAATTAAAATTTAGTAACAAAAAAAATTATAAATTTTAATTAATAATTTCTTAATGGTTTGTAGAGTTTTAATGGTTTTACTACGTTAAATCTGGAACCAGACCAATTAAGTTAGTTCTAGATAATATAAGACTGTTAAAGAACCAATATGGGTATAAATCAGACTAAAACTAGATCAAATGTGTCGATTTTTGTCTGGTTTCATGGTTCGATTCGGTTTTGAACACCTCAAACCTAGATAGATCATATCCAATTAACATAAAGTGAAATAGATCATACTCTGCGAGCCAGAGTCCAACCACCTACGAAAAGATCATAACTTGCTCGAGAAAGCATATCCGATTCACAGAGATGCCAGCAAACATCTTTAACATATAATTAAAATTCAAATAACGAAATTTTAAAAATCTTTTTCTAGAAGAGATCAAGAACAATCCAAGGTATTATAACAATTTCATATACAAGCTACATAATCAATGTTAAAAGAATCAGTCGAGGTCTTCAAATGATCAGTTAGCTGATCAATGACCAAGCATAGGCCAACAAAATCATGCCTCTTATCATCAACCATAAATTCAAAAACACATCCATCGATGTCTACAAAACTCGTACCTCTACACTTGACGATCCGTCGATCGTTCATAACTTTTCGAACTTTTTTCATATCGTCCCAATTCATTGCTTCACAATACATGTTTGAAAGAAGCACGAAAATCCCGGAACTCAAAGGCTCCAACTCTAATACTTGTTTGAGAATTTGCTTCCCTATTTCCGCATGGCCATACGTCCTACAAGCACTAAGCAGAGCTCCCCAAATGACGACATCTGCCCTCATTGGCATTCCTGCTATTAGGCGAATTGCTTCCTGTACGAACCCTACTCGGCCGAGCAGATCAATCAAGCAAGTATAATGCTCGATCTCACGTGAAATCCCATAAACCGAGCTCATTCTTTCGAAGAAATAGAGTCCCATGTCGACTAGACCGCTATGGCCACAAGCAGAGAGCAGGCCGGTGAAAGTAATCTCATCCGGGCTGACTTTTCTAGCCACCATCATGTTGAATAGCTTGATCGCTTCCCATCCATGACCGTGCAAAGCAAGGGCTCGTATAATAACATTCCAAGAAACTAAACCTTTGTCGGGTTTTTTGAAAAAGAGATCGACCGATGTTCCGAGGGCTCCACATTTGGCATACATGTCTACAAGAGAGCTAGAGAGAGAAGAGCTAATCGTTATGTTGTTGCTGAGAATGTAAGCATGGATCTTCTCTCCTGTGACTAAATCGCCAATTTGGCCACATGCCGAAAGAACGCTAAGAAGGGTAGTTTCATCGGGCATCACGGATGATTCACACATCTTGCGAAATAAAAGCAATGCTTCTTTGTATTGACCTTCATCCATGTAACAAGAGATCATCGAGTTCCAGGAAATGACATTCTTCTCTGGCATTTTATCAAATATCTCACGAGCATGGCAAAATTGGCCGTGTTTGGAATAAGCATCGATCATTGAAGTTCTCGAAACAATATTTTTCTCATTCATTCTGTCATAGATCTTTTCAGCCGAGCTTAGCTCCCCGCACTTTGCATACATATCGAGAATAGCATTTTTCACAATCTGATCAATCGGAATTCCAGATGTTTCCATGTAAAGATGCAGGCATTTGCCCAAATCTAAATTGCAGTTTTTTGAACAAGCTGAGAGTAAACTAACCAATGTGAACTCGTCTGGGTCCAACGCGACTTCTCTCATCTCTCTGAACAACAAGAAAGCGTGTAAGCAATGGCCGATTCTCGAATACCCGCCAATCATCGAGTTCCAGGAAACAAGAGTTCTTTCAGTAATATCATCGAACACTTGGCGAGCAAAGGTGATATACCCGCAAATAGAATAGAAATGAATAAGGGCATTCAGAACAACAATTTGATATCCAATCCCAAGTTTGATAGCGTGGGTATGAACGATCACGCCCTCCCAATAAGCAAGCTTAAAAGCACAAGCTTTGAGAACAAACGGGAGAGTAAATTCATTGGCCGAAAGCGAAGAAGAAAACATTTTGAAGTACAGCGAAAGGGCGGCCCCAGGGTGGTCACTGTTTGAGAATCCTCTGATCAGACTATTATACATGAACTTATTGGGCTGGATGGCTCTGTCAAAAACAGAACAAGCGTAGGAGAGATCGCCGGCGGGGGAAAGGGCGAGGAAGGAGACCAATTTTCCGAGGGTGAAATTTTCGTCGGAGAGGTCGCGGAGGAGGAGCTGGGCGTGGAGGAGCCTCAGCTCGCGCATGGAGGAGCATTTCTCCAAGAGAGAGTGGAGGGACTGGTGAGTGGGAGACCTGAATTTGGCAGGAAAGGAATGGAAAGAGATGAAACGGGGGTTCAGGCGGGAACAAAAGCTCCGACCTTTGAGGAAAAACAACATAGGATGATGGGCATGAACCTTGAGACGACAGGATCTGGCTCTACCATTTTGCCGACCAAGTTGCACCATAATCCACTGAAGCTGCAGCCAAATCCAAGGGTCCAAACTGCCTCCGACGGGTTTGGTTCGGTCCAATTTTGAGTGGTCCATCTTGATTTATATTTATATTTTGTTTTAGGATTAAAACCTTTTAGATAAATAATTCCGGTGATTTTCACGTCTTTTGGAACCTTTGCTCCCAAGTCAGTGTCCGACGGCTGCAAGCTTTCAAAAACTCCGATCACTTCCCCCGTTTCCGGCTTGCTCTTCCCCACGCTGAATGTGATTTTCCCAGTCGATGAAGCAGTGATCTTCACGTTTTCCTTTGCCAGTTCTTCCTCGTCCCCTCTTCCTCCGGCCGGCAAATCCACCGCACTGTCGTAACCGGTCGACCCTCCTCTTCCTTTTGGGTCCAAGAACGACGAGCCTCGATAAGAAGGAACCAAAAACTCGCCGCCGAAGCTCTCCGGGTTGCCGGACGCCACCAACTGTTTGACGGTGAAGAGGAAAGGAACTCTCTCACCGCGGGCAACTGGACGGTCACGGCGGCGTAGTCGATTCCGTCCTTCTCAACAAACTTGATTTGGCCATCCTCCGAGACTTCGAACGGTCCTTCGATCTCGTCGAGCGTGTAGGTCAAACGAGTCATGAGCTTGGTGTCCGGGAACTCCAGCGGCGCGTTCTTGTTCACGCCCTCGGCCTTGACGGTGAAGGAGGTGGGCTCTAAGCAGAGCTTCTTGGGCGTGTATTTGCCTGGCTTGAAGGCGAAGGAGTCGACTCCGCCGTCAATGGTGGGACACTGGATATTCAGGCCTTTGAGGCACACTCTACATAATTAATTAAATGCTGGTTCGAGGTCGGATCCACCGATCTAACCTATCCGGCTGATCATTCGACTATTCTCGGGTCAACCCTTTGACTTATTCTTTTGGTTTTTTTATATACTAAGATGGTGACTTGATGTTCAGGCCACTACTGGGCAGCCAAGGATTGATTCCCTACAATCTCGGTAAAAATCAAATGAAACTCACAATTATACACAAATAGAACTAGAAATTCTAAATTTTGAACAAGAAAAATCGACAGTAGGCCACAGACACGTAGAAGGTTGTCGGTCACTTCCACAGAGACCAATCACGTGATATTATTAATACAATAACAGCAATTTATTTATTTTCCTGAGACATAAGTTCCAAGACAGAGACTGTTAAGAGAGGTAACCCTAGATTCCAAAAAAGATTGCAATGACTATCAGCGCTATTGGTGTTCCTATCAACACTGCAAAACAAGAAGAAACAAAATGTGTCATTATCATAATAATATTCAATTATATTAATCGAACGGTAAATAATTTGAACGAGAAGGTTTCTTTTACACAATCCATAAGCTCAACACCTTAAAAACAACTACCACTAATGGGGCCGGATAACCACATATTCTCATTTTACGGCCTTAAGAGTTAATGTAGGTTTATCATCTCGTCAATTCTCTCACATATTCTCAGTTAATGTAGGAATGGGAAGACCTCTCCCCGGAATGCTTCTGAGAATTGGGAGCCGTTGACCCAAAGAGGGCTGATCACCGTCAAGATTTAATTTTACTACAGTTTGGATAATTTTATTCTTTCGAATAGATATTTGCACAAATTTTGATGATTGCCGGAAAGGGAAGATCGTAATAGAAATTTTAACAGATTCCGATCTGCCATTTATATTCCTCTGTTGTTGCTAGATCTGATCCAGCCCAACAAAAAAATTCCAAGGCTGGGTCGTCGGAGCTGTTTTAAAACAGGGGAGTCGGTCGGCGACTGACTCTTTCGGCGTTCAATGTCGCCGGTGGTAAAGGAAAAATAAGGGACCTAATTATTCATTGCCTCGAATCTGTTTTAAAAGGGAAAGATGATACCGAAGTTGTTTGCAGTAAAAAAGGTTCCTTTGACTTGCTCCCCGGGCGGTGGCTGATCGGAAGCGGTGGAGATGCCGGGCCAAGGGCGGCACAGGCAGTGGTTTCCTTGTTCTATGCCGGCGTACACCGACGGGAGGTGCTTTCCGCAGCCTCCCCAGCCGGACTTACCGCACTGTTTGCAAGCAACGACGAAGCACATGGTTCGCTACCCTGTCCCCTGATGGACTCTGCTCCTCCGGCGGAGTTAGATTGAGTTCATTTATATGCTCGACGACTTTGACGTGGTCGCCCGTCTATTGGGCGTCTAGAACAAGGGCCCTATTTCTGGACTAAATTGAATCCATTTTTGGGGTTTCGGCTTATAGTGCTCGTCTTTGGGGCTTGAGTTCTTCGTCAAACAAGAACAGAGTTGGTCAAATGTACAAATCTTTCAAAGATTCGGTAATTTTCAATCAAACAGTATTTCTTCGATGATTTGAATTCCAGGGTTGAATTAAAGCTCTTCGCTATCCAAGTCGGTCTGAATTGGTCTCCTGTTTTTGAAATAATAGTAACAAATACAACGTTGTTTTCAAATATTACGAATAAGATTCAAATCATATGTTTGTGTTCTAATTCTGTTTCAGTTTTGATATTTTTCATTAAAACAAACAAATTTCAATTGAAAAAAAAAAGATATCAAATTCGTAAATCAAATAATATCGTCAAACTAAGAATAATAATCTAATGGATTATGCAAGGGTGTCAACTTCACATAAACTTACAAATTTTTTAATGATCCAGTCCAAGTTAAATGCTTTTTACTTAAAATGGAACTAATTAAATTGACTCTGCATAATACAAGACCCAATAAACAATTGATAGAGATGCAAGAATGATCCGAACCGGATTGTGAGTATAGGTTCTTGTTAGGTTCTATGCTCAGCTTTGATTATGAACACCCTAGTTGGAATGGGCACAGCCTGATTCATGATTCTAAATAAAAGAACATCTAAATTCTTGTCATTTGAAACTCAGTTAAAAGACGATCATCGTTATTAAAATCCGACTCCAAAGCTACAACACTTGATTGAACAAAAAACATCGTATACATGTGAAAAGTCATCTAACGGCTACATCCGGGCAAACAAAGCAAAGCAAACGATAGTGTTTCCAAAAAAAAGTTCTCTCTAAGGATACCATAACAAAGCATTGTTTGACAGGCTCCAAATCCAACTATCCAGACTTGCAATCTAATATCTAAGAGTAGACCCCAACTAAGTTCAGTACTTTAGAAATCTCACGAGGTAAAATTAATAGTCTTCTAGAAGTTTAAGAGGTAGAACTATTACCACTTTTGTCTTGAGATTGGTCCAACGTTGTTTTTCTTTTGGTGTTGGGTTCTGCAGGTTCAAGGTTCATTAACACTCGCTTAACTCCTCTTCCGACCACACCAAGGTGTGTTACAGCAGATGTGTTGTCAGTATGGGCAGTGGAGACAGTTGGGGAGTCAAAATATCCATTGTTGGTAGTAGAAGTGGCCAATTGAGAAGAGTTTATCACACTTGGAGATCCATCGGCCTTAGCAGATGCTCTTACAAGGAGTTCAGACAGAATTGATTTTGGGTTCAAGGCCAGCTGCTGCAAATCTTCAAGCTACAAAGGAAAAGATGAAAGAGTTAATGGACATAGTTAAATTATTGTTTTAAGTAATTGGAAGAGCTCAATCTGAACTTACTTTCTTCTCTAGTTCATTCAAAAGGTCATTCAGAGTCACAATCTCGGCCTCTTTTTCTGATGCTGAATTTTCTAATCGAGATCCATCAGAGAGTGGTTGGACAGGCTGATCTGACTCAGAGACAGAGTTAGTTGGAGCAGAATCACACTTCAATTCGCCCATGAGCCTCAGAACCCGAGACTTGCAAATGGATATTGCCTTCTGACAATAAGGGACAGCCTCCTGAGGCTTAGAACCTAATTCTAAACACAGACACATGCGAAAGTTTCTACGAATTTCATTAAGGTCACATGAAAAAGAGCAATCAAAATCAAACATGCCACCAAATGCATTTACAGGTTAAATGAAACCCATTCCCCATTTTTCATTACCAACTAAATCTTAAGATCCATTTGTCTGTGTTCGTTTATCTTACAAACTTCTAAAGTGATTCAGGAAGCTTTAGAATTTATAGAAGGATACAGCTCGGCTATCTGTCGGCAATCCGGTTCAGCAATTCTTTCTAGGATAGATAATGCTTTGAGGTAGTCACTGCAAGAAGCTTCAATGTCCTCTGCAAGAAAACACAAAATGTCACAAGTCCATGCTTAAATAAGCTCATTCAGACGCTCATTATGAGAGTAATTGATATTCTATCGACAACTGTAAACTACAGTGCACAATTTAATCTTGATCAAACCTCTTTCTAGTGCAACTTCAGCTAAGGCTGATAATATGTCTACTTTCTCCATTGTATCATCAGGGTGCTTTTCAACTATTGCTCTAGCAACATCTAACATTTTCCATGCTAAATCAAGGTCAGGTTCATCTTCATCTGCATCCACCAAATCCTCAGTATCACTTTCTTCAACATTGCCATCTTCAGCATCTTCATCCTGAGCATCTTCTTTCAGGTTCTTCTTAATGGGAAATCCTTCAAACAAAGAAAAGTAATGAGAAAAAAATTGATAAGCAAGTGACTAAATGAGGTGTAAAACAGCATTGAATGAACAGGAATGGCTCCAAATTTGACCAAACCTCGAAGGCTAGTTCAATACCTATCAGATAATGAATACAAGATCGAATAAATTTACCTAATGAATTCTCCTCATTGGTCGTACTAAGACTTAAAGCAGAAGGTGAGGAAGTTTCACCATTTACAGCATTCTTGGCAGAACTATCTTTGTCATTGGGTAACGGAAATTTACTATCGTTCTTGGGGATGGTACCCAGTGGATCAGCCTCTTCTTGAGCTTTGTATAGTAATGCACACCCATATTTGTAGTACAACTTGACGCACTGTGGAGCTAGATCACCATAGTGTCCAACCCTGTTTTAGAATATTTTTATAATGACTATCATGTGATAGTTAGAAAAGGAACAACTATTAGAAAGATGGACCATATCCCCATTGATGAGACAATGAGTAATCACAACAAATCTTCAAGGAAATCAATCCTACCCTACTTTTTCTAACAACGGAAATTGATTTATCTATCCTGCATTTAAAGCCGGAAAGCAAAGTTGAAAAAAAAACATTCAAGAGATAAATTGTCTCACAGAATGCTGTATAAGAACAGGTTACCGTCAAAATACAAGAGAATTCATTGAGGATGAATTCCAAAAAAGAAATACAAACTGCAGTTTATAGCAATACAACACACATTTTAATGAATACACCACAAAATCTAGTTAACAAGCGCAAAATTAAAAAAAAAAGTAAGAAATACTAAAGGAACTTACAAAACCCTAACCTAATCTCAAGAGCACGGCTAAAGCAATCGGCGGCCTCGTTGAAATCATTATCTTTCATGGCCTTCGATCCCTGCTCCATTAACTGATCCGCAGACGCTAGCGTCGACACATCCGATGCCGGAGCTGAGGTTTCCCCGCCGTTGTTTAGTAGGTGGATATTGTTACAGGTAGACTCCATCCGACACAAAGAACCGGAGACAAGCAAATCCTCATTAGATTTGACATTTTCACCAACATTCGGAGCATTCATCGCGGCTGAGTCTTCTGACGCCGGAATCGGAGGTTGTTCAACCATAGCTTCAGAGTTCTAGTGAAAGTGAAACTGCCTTCCGTTTCGCTCCAAAGCGGACAATGGTATTTGTACCAGATTTGAAAACAAATCATTTTATGAAATGTCGGATGTACCCATGTAACGGGGAATTAATAACACAAATCATCCTGGAATTACTGCTCTATAAATAAAAAAAATGATCATGGTGGATTTTTGAAGAATTAAGAAGGTAGAAGCTTCCAGTTGAGTCGAAAATAGAATTATTATAATTTTTTAAATGTATAAAATAAAAAAATTATGATAAATCGTAAAATTTTTAAAAATTAACGAAATTTTAGGAAGTATTATATTACAGTATTATAAATTTGTGACAAAATTATTAAGAAGTTTCATTAATACACAAAATTTTAATTGAATTTATTATCTTATATTTGTTAGATATGTGATAAAATTTTAAATGAATTTATTTTTTTTATATATTAAAAAATTATTGTAAATAGTATAAATGTAAAAAAAAATTAAAATTTCTTAGATTATTCTCTTTTATTGTTATGAGTGTGTGATAAAATTTTAATAAAATTTACTTAATCAAATTAATTAAAAATAAAAATTTCAAAAAAAAATTAATTCCTCGAACGAAGGAGAGTGAGTGCATTTCATACGAGCGCAAGGACCCTCCTTCGAACATTCTAAGGCACAATTTTTTTTTAAGATATTTAATCAAAACTCGAGTACTATTAATATTATCATTAATCAATAATTTTCTAAAAAATCAACTTGAGTACTATTAATATTACCATCTCTAGTTATTGCGACTAGAGCCGGCAAACGAGCCGGCTCGAGCGAGCCTGCCGAGCTATTCGAGCCGAGCATGTCGAGCTTTTTCCCAAAATTTTTTGCTCGAGCGAGCTATCGAGCCTCGAACCTATTCGAGCCGAGCGAGCCCAACTCCATAGCCTAACCGAGCCGAAAACGAGCCTAAAAAATAATCATTATAAATTGTCTGAAATGTATGATCTTTTTAACCTAAGTGGGGCGGGGGGAGGGTGAATTAGGTTAATAACAATTTTTGTAAGTTCAAGGATTTAACAATTATCTCTTCTTGATTTAGTTATCCGTTCAATATGCAAGCACAATCAACAATTATAAAAGTTGAGAGAGAGAGATATTAACACCGATTTGTTCTCGCGGTTCGGCCAACACCTGCCTACGTCCGCGCTTCAAGGTTTCTCCTTGAAGATCTTTCACTTGATTGATCTTATGGGTCTCAATCAAACCTTTACAAGTTGACTCTTCTTTATCGGAGGTGTCACCCCTTTACACGAATTTCTCAACAAGAATGTTTAAGAAGTTTGCGGTTTCTAAACCGACTCTCTCGATCACACGAATGATGATCAAAGATGAATACAAGGATTGGAGAGTAAGAGAGATATTTGATAATAAATTTGGCAGAGTTTGGGCGTGTTTTTCTCTCTCAAAAATCGGTTCTGAAATTTTCTTGAAAAAATCGCTACTCAAGATGAGCTTGCTTCATCCTTTTATAGTTTGCTGTCGAATTGGGTCGACACACGTTGTTGGGGTCGACACATGCACTATCTGTTAGACACATCAAAACTATAGCCGTTAGAGATTTTCTGTCGTTGGTCCTTGATCGGTCGACATAACTTTTGTGCGGTCAACATAAATTCTTCTCTGGAATCTTTGAGGTCGACACAAACATTGTTTTTCCGACACTTTTGTCTTGAACGGATGAGTGACTCAGCTTTGAGGAGTCGACACATGAAATATTGTAAGGTCGACACAATGTCTTCTCTAGGGTCGACACAAACAGTTTGGATGGGTCGACACGATTTGCACGCTGCACTGCCTTTTTTGGGTCGACACAATTTGTATAGATGGGTCGACACAATTTGAACGTAAAGGTCGACATAAGTAATTTAGTTGGGTCGACACATTTTGTACATTGAGCTGATTTTATGGTCGACACAGGAATGAAAGATTCGACCTCTGTTTTGAACAGGGGTTGACACAATACAGTATGGGTCGACACAAAGTAAGTATGGTTAAGCTTCTAAATTTTATAAGGGTCGACACAAGGTATTATGGGTCGACACAAAACACTGCATATACTTAAAAACACTTTTAAAGCCAACATGAAATTCGATATATTATGTTGTAACATGAAGTTTAAAAAATATTCATTATAATTTGTCGAAAAATTACATAGCAATGTACCAAAATAATTATTCTGTGCATCAATATTCAATACATATGTAAACTTTAAAAAAATGTACAAATAACTTAAATAGTCGTACAAAAAATTTTAGTCGTCAAATTCTAAATTTTTGAATTCTTCCTCGAGTTCATCATCACGTTGTTGCTCTCTCACAACGGCGTCGCTCCAATCCTTCATGCATATGAGTTCTTCCACGAGATCCGGTGCAAGACTCTCTCGTCGTAAACGCGTCCACCTGTACTAAAAGCCGACTCGGAAGCTACAGTTGAAACAAGAAGTGTTAGTAAATCACGGGTCATTTTTGAAAGTATCAGATACAATCCCGAATTATTTTTCCACAAACTCAATATATCGAAGGTCGTATCATGAGGAATTTCAAAATGCGTCTCTAAATACGTATCTAGTTTCGTTTGATCGGAACCAAGCCGATGGACGTCGCCATCAACTTTCTCATTTATTGATTCTAAATCGTCATTTAGTGGGTCTCCAAACCTGGATCCACCACTATAACTACAACCGACTTGAGATTATGAAAATGATCGGGAATCACAATATTTTAATTGGTAAGATGCAAATAAATTAGCAAGTTCGGTTTTTAATGATTGTTGAGTAATGTTGGGTGCGAATGTGTCGTTAAAAACCGCAAGTGCACAGTCAAGTAATATAAAAGATTATCGATCCCACGAGGATAATGAAATCTAATATTTTCCGAATATGCAATGTAAAATAGTTATATAAATTGATAAAAATGGTTTTGATGATTTTTTTTGTTAAAGTAAAATAAAAGGAAAATATAAACAAATTAAAAGAAACAGACATATCTGATAAACGAACGAGATTCAGCGATAAAGAATGTTAGATTTCGGTTTCTCCTGTTTATTCACTCTCGGCTGTATGTTTGTGCTACAACACAGACTACAACATGTTTGACGAAAAAGATATCTATGAAATCGGTGGTTGGCGTCGCCTACCGATTGGCTTCTTTTCTCAATTCCTTCCAATCTTATGGCAATGACATTGAGATTTGAAGACATTCAGAACTAATCTTATTAGTTTTCCCTTAAGCTAACGTTTTAATAAATTAAAGACGTTTAGTTAAATTGCAAAAACACTAATTTAACAACTCAATAAATTCAACTACTTTCTAGATGATTTTCTAATGGCGTGTTAGAAATCATTAAGTACGTTATACACGATAGGAATGAAAACCTAGTTGAATTATTCAAATTACGAAATAAATACAAACCGAGAGTTCATAAAACAAGATACTTCCAAAATCTAACCAAGATAAATTTAGTTTATGCTGAAAATAAAAACAACTAAAAGATGTTCGGTAAACATAATTGCAGCACGTTTAAAAGATAATAAACGGATTCACCGTCGCTTTCTTCAAAACCCCGGTGGCGTCCCGCAAGTTCTTGAATCGGCTCCGGCTATCCGTTTCGATTTGTCCAGCGTGGCTGCGTTTCTTCTCTCTATCGTCTATCTTCCTCTCTCTCGTCCTCTCTGAATTCGTGCTCCTCTCTTTAAAATCGTGGCAGCAATCTTCTCTTTCCAAAACAGAATTCGGAATCCCTTGCTTTGTGGAGAATTAACTAAATTCGGGATCCCTTGATTTGTGGAGATTTTCTTCTCTTTCCAATCTGCCAATTTTGCCATTTAAATATCTCAAATCTTATCTATTTTTTCTTCATTGCTTTCCTTCTTTATCCAGCATAATCTCTGCAAAATAGGTAACCAATTGGCATATAAAAATAATCTCAGAATTACCGAAATTAACATAATTTCCTTGCTGCCCGCTGATTCTGTGCTGTAGCGTGAGCTGCAGCACCAAATACAGATTGCAGCATAAAATCCATCAATTCATTACTCAAAGTCTAACAATTTTCATAACTTTAATAGACATAAATAAGTCTTTTTCAAGACTTAACAAGTAACAACCGAAATAAAACCTAAGTTATGCGCAATTTTATCAAACATTAATTTACAACCCTTTATTTTATATCTCGGATGCATAATTAAAGCAAACGAAAAAATAAACGGAACTTCAAGCCAATATTTTTTAAATTTTGTTTCCATTTTATTGACTATTTCCAAAAATTCATTAATTTGTTTATATCTCGAAAAAACACCGGTTAATTTTACAAACCAAGGAAGCACAAGATGTGTGGTCGGATAATAAATTCTCGAACATTCTTTTGTCGCTTCAAAAAACGGTTTCAAAAAATCAAGAAACAAATTAG
>QAOC01018440.1:1269920-1424371 GCA_003255005.1 Begonia fuchsioides
ATAAAACATACTTCGATGAGTAATTTGTTAATGCTTAAATAAATCGTCAACACACGAGAAAATAGTTACGAGAATTGGAATCGAGAGCTTGAGAGAATTCAAGAAAATTTTTGGTGAATTTTAACACTCAAATCAACTCTATTTATACCCAAAAAATCAAACATACCCGTTTTTTTCCCCATTAAATAAATTATCAACGGTTAGTAGACCGTTGATAATTCTGCCCGTTGATGGGCGAAATGCAACGGTCATCATACCATTGCAAGCAGCCCACGTAGGCTGTTTGAGAGAGAGAGACTGAGAGAGAGAGAGGAGGGCCCGAGGGACAATCGTGAATCGCCCTTCTCTCTCTCTCGCTCTCTCGCTGACGTTGCCACAGACGCATTCACACGAGGTGAGAGCCATGCGACGACGGTCGGCGAAGCGACGGTCGGCAAAGCGACGGACGGCGAGGCAACGGACGGCGAGGCAACAGACGAATAGGCAATGGACGACGAGGCGACGAACAAATATGCAACAGACGGCGAGGCGACGGACTCTGGCGGGGCGACGATGTGAACGACCGACTTGGCGACGAGATCCGGCAAGAAGACGACGTGAACGACCGACGAGGTGCGACGACAGCGACGGCCGGCAATTCGAGCATGACGACCCTGACTCGACGAGGCGCAGAAGCAAATGAATGGGCGTACCTGATTCCTATGGCCCTAATATTGCTTACCAAGTTTGATTGAGATGAAATTCTCATAATGAAGCTCCCATAGACATAGAACTTATGGCAATTAAGGGAAAAGGACACCTATTACTACCAGAATAACTATAACATGGGAAAGTTTGGTGGTAAAAAAACAAAATTGATCCACGGACTAAAATTGATTTGAACTAGAAAGTGAAACAAAAAAGAAACATCCTTAATTTTGTATGCATTTTCAATAGCTCTAACTAAGCAAATTTTGATAGGAAAGCTAAGCTATATATGGTTTCAGAACCATAGATGGCAAACCATAGATGGCAAATTCATCCACATTCACAAATTCAAAGGATAAAGAAAGAATGCTCAACGCCTGAAAATGGAGCTACCTGCGTGGCAATGACCTGGAGAGCCGAACTGAAAACCCGGTGCAAGAATTTCCATTTAACATATTCTATGTAATTTTCGCTAACTTTCTTGGGAATGAAAAAATCCCAAACAGTTGAACTACTTGATCTGAACAAGGTTCGAAATCCATCAAATTTAGGGGCTCCACGTTTCAATTCGATAAATAATAAATACAAAATCTTTAGCTCTCTCCGCACCAAAGATGTAGGGCTGTTCAAAACGATCCAAGATAGGAGAACCGGACCAGACCGGCTCATTTGGTCAGATTCTGAATGGTTTTGCTAATCAAAAACCGTTTTTTCGCGTGGTTGATTCTGCAATAAAACCGATAAAAAACAGATCAGACCACTAACCTAGAATCACCTTTCCTTCGCACTTGCACAGTCGCAGTGCACTTCCCAGACCGCGAAGGCCAAACGCCTTCCCAGTTCCCAGACAGCTCCCCTTCGCAGCGCTGGCTCTTCTCGTAGTCGCCAACTCCCTCTCGCCCTCGCAGTTCACCCTGCAATCAATTCGGTAAATCATCTTTCATTAGTTTGCTCTCTCCTCAACCGCAGCGCCGGTTCCTCTCGATCATCTGTTGACTTGGTTAGTCCCCTTGGGAGTATAAACGATGATTTCAATTAGATTCTGAACTTTAGAAGTTGGGTCAATAGAAGATACTTGAATTGCTCGTCTGGTTTTTTTCCATAGAAGAGTACACATACGAAAATACTGAACATACAGAGAAAGATAATGGTTTTGCCAATTGTACTATCAGAAAAGAGAACCATGGATGCCCCAAAACTTTGCTACGTTTTACTCTAGCTGAGGAATTCTCAGTTTGTTTTTTCTCTGAGAATTAATAAGCTGGTAAATACGGACATTAGGGTAGCAGGTCGCAGCTGTGACTGGATGAAAGTGATCCTAAACTGTGATTTTCTGGTGGGGGCTGTATTCTTTTGGTTAAAGTGTGTTCTCTGGTTCCATCAAGCTGAGGAAAGGCCTTCGATGTAACAGGTAAGTTCACAACATTTCTTGATTGACTTGTATCGCACTCATGTTTTTGGTGGATTAATAATTGTCAAATGTCTTCAAAATTGCGATTCCCTGTAGTGTAAACTTGGAAACATTGGTCTATTGGTAGATGGAACAAAATCTGTATTAAGAAGTTCTACTACTTCTTCATTCAAACCTGTACCCTTACTTTGTGACAAAGCCTGTAGGCTTGACCTTTTGTGTTTATGGAAATATTCTTTTCTGCATTAGAACTTCAACTGTGATGATTAGTGATCCCTGGGGTTCAGCTGCCCAGCTTGTTAATTTCATCCACTCCCAGTGGATTAAAATACTCTAATTGTGTTCTAACTCTTGCAAATGCTTTAACTCTTGCGGCGGGGAAAAACATGTGGTGCTGTACAGAGCAATTTTCGTTGCAAAGTTCTTTAAAAAAGTTTTCTTAGCTATTGAATGGGAAAGAACAAAACTGGACTAGAACCGAAACCGAATATATGCTCGGTTTTAGTGCAGTTCAGGATTTCTACCGGTTTGGTTCTGATCTAAAAAATTTGAAACCAAATTTTTACTGTCCGATCTTTATTTTTTGGAAAACTAGATCAACCAGACTACAAACAACCTACGAAGATGCCCATAATTTACAGAACGCTCCATCTCGGCCACCGCCGCTTTCATGGCCACCAGCTCCAGTTTTTCCTCCGATGGGCTCACAAGGCACCGAGTCCGCCGTCCTCACCGTCACCTCCGAAGCCTCCCCAACCACCGAAGAAGTCTCAGAATTTTACATTGCACGGGATTTCATGGGACGATCAGTACAGCTGGATGTCCAATTTGAATGATAAGGTAGCCATGAGGCATATGGACGTCTGTATGGAGCTGGAGGAGAAGTACACTGAAGCTGTCATGTCTGACACTGAGCGACTCCAAAGTAAACTCCAGACTGAGATTGCTTCTCGTTTGACCTTTGAACTTTCCTCTCCTCCTCTTCGTTTTGGACCTTGGTATTTCCATACTCTTTTTCTATGGTTTATTTAGTGCTTGTTTATCTCGAAATTGTTTATTCTTTTCTCTGCTTATCAATTAAATTGTTTACTATATGAAGGGGATATTCGTCACCTCAGGTTGTACTATCGGAGGGTTGAAGAAGGAAAGCAGTATCCAGTTCTCTGTCGCAGATTAGCTAGTCTAAATGAAGAAATGTTTTCCAGTAAATCTCCCATGGCTGGGTTTGACTCTACTTCGGGAAAGAGAATTGAGCAGAAGCTGCTCGATTACAATCAAGAAGCAGAACGATTTGGAGGTACTTCGTACGTTCAGCATTTTTTGTGGCAAAAAATGGTACCAACTTGGAGGATATATTCCAATAAATTTGGACAATGACATCTTAGGAATAAAACAACTTAAATGTAAATTTATCATTTCTACTTTTCCTGCAATTTTTGTGTCCCCATCTGATTATTTTTTTGTTTCATCTCATTCTTTTCTTCACTTAGACGTTCACTTTATTTTGGATACATATTGACAACTGCAAATAATTGCAGGTTATGCTTATGAAGAATTATCAGAAGTGTCTCCTGATCATCGCTTCATTGCTTATTCTATGTACGATAAGGACAATGACTGGTTCAAATTATCCGTAAGAAATTTGAATTCAGGTTCTTTATGTAGCAAACCTCAAGTAGATCGGGTTTCTAATATTGCATGGGCCAAAGATGGTCATGCATTGATTTATGTGGTTACAGATCAAAATAAGAGACCCTACAGGTTTGTGATTGTGTGCGTTATATTTTTCTATCTTATATTCAAAACATATTAAGACATGTTATGATCGTGCTATTTTGCTTTGAGCACCATAGGGTGTATTGCAGCACCATTGGATCAACAGATGATGATGTCTTGCTCTTGGAAGAATTAGATGAAAATGTTCAGCTTTATATAAGACATACAAAAGATTTTCGCTTTGTCACTGTTAACAGATTCACTTCTGCAAATTCGAAGGTATTAATGACATTGGAAACATCAGATAGCTAACTATTGATGTTGTTTTTTTACTTGAATTGATACTGTAATGGGTATTATTTAGGTCTTTCTAATTGATGCGGCAAATCCATTATCCAACATGGCATTAATTTGGGATTGTGAAGGTGTGGCTCACTGTGTCGTTGAGCATCATAAGGGATATCTTTACTTGTTCACTGATGCTAACAAAGCAGGCCATATAGTTGATCACCATTACCTTCTTCGTAGTCCTGTTAACAGCATTTCCAAGCCCAGAATGTGGGAGGTTTGGTTTTTATTTCTTGGTTGAACAATGTTCTTTCATAAACATTTTGTTTCTCTACATTATCCTTCTCATTTTGAATGCATGTTTTTTGGTCCTTGTTGTTGCGAATAATAAATTAAGTTGATACGTCTTGCTCCCAACTGCAGGAAGTATTTATTCAAGACCCGAACTTCATCATTGAGGATGTTGATTTTAATCATACCCATATTGTGCTTTCAGTTCGAGAAGGTCAAAAACTTGGACTCTGTTCAGTTTCACTGCCTTTACTTAGTGGAAAAGTGAGTGACTAAATTAACTTTGCAAATTTGATTTAAATATAGACTATGTCTGCCTTGCTCACTTATTTATTTGCCCTCACTTGTTTGCCAGGTTGCTGTTGACATAAAAGAGCTGAATCCACATTTCCTGCCTCTTCCCAAATTTGCATCCAAAATTTCTTCAGGAACAAACTATGACTTCCATTCGTCAACAATGCGTTTCATAATATCGTCTCCTGTGGTATATGTTCATATAAGCTCTTTCATCTGAAGATTTTTTTCTGCAACAATTCTGTGACGATACATAGTTGAAAATAGAATATTCCAGTTAATAATTCAATTCATTGTAAGCATGCTATCTTAGCAGATCATACAAAAACATTTAACAAATTAGACCTTTTAGCATTATATACTGTGTTATTTATGGTAGATATGGCACATGTAGTATTTTTTTATCATACATAAAGTTGATTTGTCAGAATGAAACAGATGGGTTTTTAAAGTAACATTAATGATGATACTATTGAGGTTGATTGCTGAGTTAATTCTTCTATTATAATTGAATCTTAATGTTTCTTCTTTGTGAGACTTATTTCAACTAATTTTTGCAGTGGGCATTTATCTTATATCTTCATTGATGTCGGTGAAAGATTTAGTCAGTGGTTTTTTATGAGATTGAAGTGAAGGGCTAAGTAGGAAATGCTGTAATGAGGTGATAAAGAACTTAGTGGGTTAGTGATAGGTTATAAGCAGGGAGAGAGGAGAATGAAGGGATTATCAAATATTTTCTATGGAAATAGAGCTGTTTATCTCTTAGTGGGCGACTTCTTGGCCAATAAAACTTGCCAAAGATTTGGCATTCATATATCTTTTTCGTCATTGTATGTTTTTGTTACTTTTTTCATTGGTGTTTCTGGAATGTTTTTTTTTCTTCTGGATTTTATGCTTTTGCGAAGCAAATATAAAATCCGATAATTACAAGTTCATCATTTTTCTTCCATAGTTTCATTGGAGGCCTTGCATTTTCTATCCAACTATACACTTTTTATCCTGATTAATTTTCTAGTATTCTACGGTACTCTTTTCACAGCCAAAGAAGTGTATTTTGTAGATGTGGTTCTGCTGAAGTTGGTTTGGTTGTACTTTTTTCAGTACCAGTTAAAATTTTATTTAACATGTATTATTGAGGACGTATGGAGAAAAAGTTTCCAATGCCTCCTTTGCTCACTAATCCATACGTATAGCTCTGCACAACCTATAAGGATCTGAAAAAGATAATATTTACAATACATGCACTTGGTTTCAAAATCTTGGTGAAGACATTTTTGTCTTTTATTTTTGAATGAGCTTTTAAAAAACAAGGGCAGTGCCAGAAATTTTTTAAATGTTTTTCTTCGTCATTTTATGAATTTGGATGTTGCTTCTTGTTAGTTATGGCGAGTCTGAGAACTTTATGTGATGACATCCTTTCTACTGACATTTAATGCATTCTTAGTATCTAAATTTCTTTTCTTACCTGAGCTTTTATAAGAGACTTGCTGCAGTTTACGCATTGCATCTTTTTTAAAATTCTTTCAGGATATTCTCTATGGACGAGATATAGGAATATTTTTTCACAACAATAAAATTGTCAATGTAATATAAAAAAGTTTTACAGATCCAACCTTTAATAGATCATCTGGCCTGGTTAGATGTGCCATAGATTTTCTCCTCAGCAACATTGAATAACATCAATATTTATTATGTAGCTGTTGCCTTGGTGGAATTATTACTTGTTTAAAGTGCCGAATGCTTGGTCATTTGTCTGCTATGCTGACTGGTTATGATCATTGTCTTTTGTGATAATTTAATCATATGAATTTAAAGATGGACATAAAAAGAATGACTCAACTACAGAGTTATTACCATTTTCTTATTTTTGTGATCTCAATTTGAAACAGATGCCAGATGCTGTTGTGGATTATGATCTGTCTAATGACAAATGGACTATCATTCAGCAGAAAAATATTTTTCATGAAAGAACACGAACTCTATATGGAACCACTCCCTCAACCAAGAACGGAATGTCAAACGTTAAACATGCAAATTCCATGCATGAGTTAAACTTTGATGATAATATGACATGGAATGACCTTTCAGAATTTTACGCGTGTGAACAACATGATGTTTTATCCTATGATGGAACTATAATCCCTTTAACAGTTGTGTATTCGTGCAAAAGTAAGCTGGAGAATCAAAGCCCAGGATTACTTCACGGACATGGAGCTTATGGTGAGTTACTTGACAAACGATGGCGTGGAGAGTTGAAAAGCCTTCTTGACCGTGGTTGGGTTGTTGCTTATGCGGATGTTAGGTATGTATGGCTTTAATTTTCTTTGTCATGAATTTGTTAGCCTTTACAGAATTCAGTAGGGGGTTTCGTTGTCCGGATTGGTCTGGATTTTTTGAAAATTAGGACATGGCTGTAAACATTTGGTCCCAAAATTTACAGACAAGAATCAAACCATTGAAAGATAAGATCGGAGCAAAATCAGACCATATATTTGGTCCGGTCTTGATCCGATTCTGATTTTTCCCATCAAAAACTTTGTTCTTACAAAATTGAAAAAAATATTAAAATTTACAAATTATAATAACATCATTTAATAAAGTATAATTACATAATAGTTTATGTAATTATCTCAAAATTGTCTAAAATTTTCAATAATAAACTTAAAATTTAACAATAAAAAGTAAAAAATTAATTGAAAATTTTCTTAATTGTCCGGTCCAAGTTTAATATTTTTATTACATTAGACCTCTTACCAACTAAATTGGTCCTACATAATTGAGGATCGTTAAAGAAACAATATGAATGTAGAACTGATCAAAACTGAACCAAATGCTTCGATTCTGGTCTGGTTTCATAATCCGGTTTAGTTTTGAACACTCCTAGAATTCAGATCTTTTAATTAATCAAATTATTTTTATTTTAAGCTTTCTAGCATAAACTGACTTGTTCAGGACAATTGTGACCCAGTTAGTCACTGAGCCTACTATTTTCCATTTACTATTGTTTTGCATTCTCTATTTCAGAGGTGGAGGAGGTGGGGGCAAGAAATGGCATCTTGATGGAAAGGGAAGAAAGAAGCTTAATTCTGTGAAAGATTATGTCTCTTGTGCTAGATTCCTTGTTGAAAGGGGGATGGTGAAAGAAGATAAACTTGCTGCTTGGGGTTACAGTGCAGGAGGGCTTTTGGTTGCTTCTGCTGTAAATCTTTGTCCGGAATTATTTAAGGCTGTTGTTTTGAAAGTGTGTAAAGATCCTTGTCTTGATATATTTTATCTATCTTTGATGGTCATTTTTGTGCATTCTCATTCATCTCATCACATGTTTTCGCAGGTTCCATTTCTGGATCCAACCAATACTCTCACGAATCCGGTTTTACCACTGACTGCGGCTGACTACGAAGAATTTGGATACCCAGGTGACTTGGGTGATTTTAAAGCCATAAGAGAATATTCTCCTTATGATAATGTTCAGAGGGACGTTGCCTATCCAGCTGTGCTGGTAACTTCATCTTTCAATACACGGTAAAATTTTCATGCTTTGCAATTTTTCATCTTGTATGATTGATACATTAAATATTATAAATAATTATTTTAATTATAATTTATTGAATACACTTTTATTAGACTAATCATAACTCGAAACGTGATAGTGTACAATAAAGAGAGAAACTTAGCATTGTTCTTCTATTTAGCTTAGAAAGTGACCCAAAAAAACTAAACACCATGTGATAGTAATGATCTTGATTATTGCTTTGCATCAGATTTGGTGTTTGGGAGGCTGCAAAATGGGCCGCGAGAGTCCGCGAGTGCACGATATACGACCCTTATCGCCCTATTCTGCTCAATTTAACGACAGATATAGTGGAGGAAAATAGGTATTTGCAGTGCAAGGAATCGGCAATGGAGATTGCATTTCTTATTAAGATAATGGAGTCTTAGCCTTGGATAACTTCATCCATTGTTGTTCATCTTCTCAATTTTGAAAGCCTGTAGCCTAGAGAAGCTTAACCAATGGTTCACGGTATGCTGTTTCTTAAATTATTAGCGCAAAATGTGGAATGAAATATTAGAAAAGGGTGTAGTGGGTACAATTATTGATGATTTAATGTTGACCAAACTTTATTATATGTAAATGTCACATAATATATCACCAATGATCTTTAGAGCCGACATTCGAGTGAGTGAAATTTTTTAAAAAAAGTTTGACGAACTCTACTCGACAGACTCGGCTCGAAAAATTAGATAGATTAAACGAGTTAAATTTTTTCAAATTTGACTCGATTCCAATGGTCATCATAAAAAATCAAAAGAAGATTGATGAAATTGGATGAGAATCATGACAGGCATGATCGTGATGATGATCCACTAAACCTTGTCAAATTTTCAATGGATTGGTCTGAGTACCCACTCACTGCCTCTCTTTTACAAAAAAATGTTATTTAATTATTTATAAAAATTATTTTTTAAATGTAAGATAAGAAATTAAGTATAAAATCAGTGATCTGGTAAACTGATTTACCAATTTAACATCTCTTTTCTTTGGTCTGATTTTGAAACTCTCAGTCCCACCCCTACTTTACTAATTAGAATTCAAAGGCATTAATGATAATTAACAAATCCACGAAAATTGAAGAGAATAATGCTACACTTAAAAATATAAATATAAAAATACAAATATTCTTCGATAATAGAAGGTTACCATTAACAGGGTTTTGGACCAGCACCTTCTTCCACAGCATTAGGAGCAGCTTCTCTGCTAACAAAATTAGGATTCAAAAACTTGGCAACAAATGCCCACAGCCTGTAAACGTCTTCGAAGTTTGTCAAAAATCCTAGAGAAGCTGTCACCACTTTCACTCTCATCAACCCGTTCTTCTCATCGCCCTTCAATTTATCCATCTCATTCGACCCCCCACTTTCCCCGCTCGAGGCCTCCAAAACTCGTATATGGCTAAGGAATCCAATTCCTAAAGAAATGTCCTCTCTTTCGGCAAGCTTCTGCACGACTTCCGGGCCGATCAATCCTCTCTTTTCATCTCTCAAATTGAACGCCACTGCAGCCCCTCTTTCGTATTTGATTTTAGGACCATAGATTTGGACGAGGTTCGATTCTCCTCCTTGATCAGACATTGGAAGCCTTAGTTGAAGCAATGAAGTCACTAGCCAATTGACCAAAAACCGGAGTCTGAGGGTTGTTTTGTTCAGACCCAACATAGAAACATGATCAAGATGGTGACAAGCTATCTCGGGTTCTAGCCGGTCCCATTCTCGCCCATTGTCATCCTCTCCATCACTCTCATGATAGAGACTAGTTGCAGAGGTTGCTCCAGCCTCCAATGGCGACTCTTTCTTGTTATCTTCAGTGCTAGACGAAACATTCATTCCCTCATTATGGATTTCCCTTCTCCCCAACAATCTAAAATCGCCCTCGGTTTCTCTCCTGATCGCACTCTCTTTTGAAAATTTTGAGCCTTCCCCATTTTCAAATGCATGATTTGCCTCAGACCCGATAGTTTCGGTTTCTTCTTCGATCTCAGTTGTAGGCAGCAAGCCATGTTTTTCTTCTTTGGGAATATCTTTGACAGCATCGGAATCTTGAGAAACTGTCTGGAGAGCCGCATGGAAAGAGAGCACATGAGAATCATCATCAACATATCGACGATCATCATATAAAGGACTGCTATATATCTTGGATGTCGGTTTTGGAGAGTTATGCTTGCTCTTCTTCCTCCCTGAAAACCAGTAATGCGATTGGGGAGACTCAGTTTTTTTACTAAGTGGTGGGCTGTGACCTAAATCGATCCAAAAAGAGTTATCGGAAGACCCATCTTCGCTAAAAACAGGGCTTTTTATCACTTCTCCTATCGAAATACTCTCTGATTCCTCAAAAATGGTGCTCGTTCTATCTCTTTCCGAGCTATTTTCACGATCCATTTTGGTCTCGAAGACATCCCTGACCTGAGCGGAAGTAAAAGCACCCGAAAAGGCAGGAAGGCGCGACACTTGTCGAGTTTCAGGGCTTCTAGAAACCATATCGCCAATTTCATCATCGAGTCCTGCCGATTTGTCAAGAACATCATTAGAATCGCTAAGATACATAGGAAATTCGGGGATGATCTTAACGATTCCAGAACTGGTACTCCCGGACTGATTCTGCAACTTTCCGATCACTGATTTCTTGATGAGAAGACATCCAAAACCAGTCGGATCATACCCGAAAACCTTGTAAAATGATGTGATGATGAAATCTGGTCGAAAAAGAGAGAGGCCGAGCGAATCCATGTCTTTCGGACCGAGAGAGCCAGCATCGAGTAAGACATGCCAATTGTTCTGCTGAGCAAGAGCCATCCACTGGTACGAAAACTTAGCCCCTGTTACTCTCGACTGGACTGGAAACACGAAAAGTCCAGCAGCCGAATCCTTCTTCTTCTTCCTCTTGTTCATGATTTGTTTTCTTAAATCGTTTGAACAAAGTTTCAGAGTCGGCCACTTGAACCACGCGCTACAAACTTTGGCACCCTTTTCTCTGGCTCTCTGAGCCATCCAATTCACAGACTGGCTTTCATAATCAAACATGGTCAACAATTTCTTGTTTGTGTGAAAAGGGTACGATTCGGCCAGCAATTTAAACGCAGATCCTCTACTTACAGTGAAAACTAGGCCGTATTCGTGTTCTGGGATGTTTAAATAATCCATTATCCTGGTCTTGACATCGTGTTCAATGGTGCCTTTCCCAGCACCTCCATAGAGAGCATGATTGGTCAGATTTGAAGTAATTTCAGAGAGGCTAAATGTAGAAGACTCCCAGTAGTGAAGAGTTTGAAGATAAGAAAACAGCCCAAATCCACAATAATCAAGGCATACCTTCAGAGATAGATTCGAGTACTCCTCTGATCTCAGACGATCGATCTTCTCTGAGGATTCGTATTTGGGGTACATCGTCAGAAACTTGGAGAAACACTCGCGAAGATCAGGAATGGCGTCCTCAGATTCAAATATGCGCTCGGCGGCGAGTGCAGTGGCCCTGAGAAATACCCTCTGAGCGTGGAGCCTTGCGAGGGATCTGGAGCGCAACAAGTCCTCGTCTTCTTTGGTTTGATCCTCGTACTCAGATTCTTGCGATTTGAACAGAGAACCATCTTCGGATGCTTCTTCGAGTGCTTCTCTCAGCTTATTCTCCTGCAACTTCCGAAGAATCAATAGGTTTTTCCTGACCTGAAGCCCTGAATCGGCGTCGTTTTCCCTTTTCCCCTTCTTGTCCAAAATCAGAGCAGCGCATTGAGAAAGAGGTTTCCACAGCGAAATATGCATTACAGCTAGAACCTCAAACAAATTCAACAATATTGCCGGGCAGAACCCTAAACCCAGAAATTATACCAGTCGCCTAGAAACTCCAATCATTCAGCCGAAAAAAAATACAAAACACATTCTATCCGAAAATCCAAGATAGAGACAAATCGGAGAAAGAAGGAAAGAACTAAAAACCGAGCCCCAACCCTAGATCCCCTAAATACGCAAGAAACGCTCCATTGGAGATCGAATACAAAAGTTTCAACCGAAACCAAACGCAGATTTGAATGGAAGGGCTCTACAGGATTCACAAGCCTCACGCCTCTCTAGGAGTGTAAGAGAATCAAAAGAATCAAATCAGCAACCTTCTCCGTGAAGGATTCAGAAGCTTAGCCACTCGAGAGCAACGAGTACAGTTCAGACCACACCCCAACAAGCAATGGAATCATCTCTCCCTCTCTCTCTCTCTCTCTCTCTCTCTCTCTCTCTCTCTCTCTCCCTCTCTGCAAACTGTGAGAAAGGACAATTGACTTTCACTCACCCAGAAAAGGCGTACATTCCAGCAATATCTTTATTTCTGAAAAAAAGATCCTTTTTTATTTAAATCAATTAATTTAAATTTGTTATTTTCTTCCAAATTCTAAAAGAGTCAACGACAAAAGCTACTTTCTGTCCACTTTGGCAAATTCCCCTTTCCCCCTAATAACATTACTATTCAACCTGATATAAATAAATCTTTATTTATTCATAAAATGAAAATTAATTAAAAAAATTTATCTCATCTAATTTAATTATTTATTTAGCTATCATATTCAATCAAATTAAAAAATGTTATTGTAATATTAAAAAAATTTATCTATACAAAAAATTAAAGAAAATTAACAAAATTAAATCAAATTAAAAGGGTTTCTTACTATTAAAAGTTTAAGAGGAAACAATTGAAAATAAAACTGAAATTAATAAAAAAATATTATTATTTAATTAAAAATGAAATATGGTCAAACGGTAGAGAGTATTACAGGTTTATGTTCCCAATTTCTCTTCGTCTTCTGATGTCTGTCTGTTTGCTTCTAGTTTTTGGTGATTACGTCTTTCGATGTTCTTGGTTTTTAATTTAATTAAAACGAGAACTTATTCAAATTGCAGACAAGTCACTATCTATTAATTGGTAGCACTTGAATTGTATGTCTCTATTTTTTTAAATAATCAACCCATTGAACTTTTTTTTATAAGTTTAAACAAAATTTAGAAACCCTAAATTTAAAAAAAATATATCGATTGAAAAAAGTAATAAACTTTTAAATATGTGAATAAAACCTTAGCAAAGACAAATTACTCTCAAGCATACAGGGCTCGGCAATCCGAACCGGACCTTAAAGTTTGGCCCGAAACCGTAATGTCCGGGCTGAGTACGGGTATGTTAATGGGTAAAAATATAAATTTTGGGTTCGGGTAAACGGGTAGGGAGTCCAATCAATTTTACGATTTTTTCAATGATATTCTGTTTTTTTTTTATCAAAACAAAAAAATACTCAAATCGTCTCCGGAATACCCAGATCCAGGTAAGCAACATTTCAGAAAGGTCTAAATTTCGAGTAGACCCAAAAATACATGGATCCTACCCGGAATACCCGGATCTGAGTATTTTTCTATTTTTTCGGGTAGATCTGAATTTCGAGTACTGCTTCATACCCGATACCCGAATGGACCGAATATTTTTTTTAAAATATGCAGCACGTTAACCGTTTGCGTACCCCTACACCTTACAGGCAGAGGGCTGAGTAAGAGTGACTCAAAGGCTCACTCCCCCGCATCTTTCTCACGGGTATGAGTAGGGTGTGACCCGTGACCATTGTCACCCGCCATTCTTCCCGGGATTAGTTCACTCTCATCACAATTTGGGCTGTTGGATAACTATCGGTAAATTGAAACTTCTTCTGATCAAAATAGAAAAATATTGTTGGTGGATTCAAAATCAATAAACAATATACAAAAAGAATTGAGTTTCTTTTATTCATTAAATTATCATAAATTAATTAAATACAAAAAGATTGGGCCGTGGGACACGTGAAATGATGTTCCACAAATCACCCTCTTGATCAAAACGAGAAAAGGCTTAAGAAATATCAAAGGATGCTCTTTTTGTGTATTGTAATAATAAATGTGGACCCCAAGAATAAAAAAAATGCAAACTAAGTATCTTTAGGGTTTANGAGTCGATTACAGTTAAAGATAAAGATGTAATCAATAAATATCACACGGTTTCAAATGTTCATCTTTCTACTACTCATATTTAAACATTAATATATTTATTTTTCTAATTAACGTGACAAGTGATGCAACAAAATTAAGTTTTAACCGATGTTATTCAATCAGGTCGTGAATTGTATGGATTGAACGACCCGGATAATGCTCAACTCAAAACTATATTATTTAATCTATGCAATTAAATACCAAGAAGTTTCCTTGCACGTCCAAGTTCATATAACATAGCTTAGTGAGCAAGTTTTGCCATAGTTTCAACACGATGTAGACGTTACACTGCAACAAAAATGTACATGTATACACACAGATTATATATTGTATTGTATCATGTAATTGTACGTGTCAGAACAAGTCTATTACCATGAAATCGACTTCTCCTTTCCAGGAAACACATTTTAAATTAAGCTACATAAGAGCAACTGATTTTTCGTTTTTTTTTAAGTCGTAAGAATTTATGGAGAACCCGGCTGTTGCATTCTTGCTCGAAAGGCATGACTCGAAAATCGATTTTCGTGTTTCTTCTTCTTCTTTCAATGTGTGTAATGATTTTAGTGCTGTTTCGGGTAATCTGCTACTTTACTTTCTCGACTTCTAAAGACCGTAACGTTCTTCTCCGAGCTTATGACTTGGTTATCGTGGCCAAAGAGAGTCCTTTGATCGTGTTTATCTCGTTAAATGTTATAGTTTTAGCGATGATCGTAGAGAATTACAAGAGCTGGGAAGATCTCTTCGACAACTCGATTTCTCATCGAGAAGAATTCCAAGAAAGACGAGAATGGAATTGCGTTTATTATTTTGGCGATGAAGACATGGATGAATTTTGCAGCTCCGACGGTGACGATGAAAAGGGAAGCGACGATGTCGAGAGTGAAGAAGATTACTCAGGAGAAGAGAGAGATTATGAGCTTGAAAGAAGGGTTGAAGAATTCATCCAAGTTATGCACCGAAAATGGAGGGACGAGTTGGTTTACGATTCGATCATTGATTTTGCGTCGTGAAGTCTTGATAGTTGTATTTTTTTTATGAAACCGTCGACATTTCTGGCCTAAGTTTTGTATATTTCTTAATGACTTGGTGTATTTTATAACTGTGACATGGTAACCTAAGACGAAACAATAACAAGGTGTCCGCGATGATGCTTCTTGCTGACAATGCGGCATGAGTTTCGTTAACCATGACCAATTGAATCGTTCAGGTTCCGTGTTTGATGTAGTAAAACAATTAAATGAAATAGAGCATTAAGAAATTATTAATTCAAAATCCTAGCTTTTTTCATTAAACTCTAACTTTTTATTTGGATTTTTAAATAAATTTGATATGTTTACATGATGTATAATACTATTATATTTGGTTAGATAATATTATCTTAATTTATAAATTTTATAATTTTTTTAAATATTTAATGGTAAATTCCTAACAAGAGTCAATGAATCACTAGTCTGAAATTAGAGGGTATATACAACACTAATCTTCTAAGTAGTCTTCTATTTCAACAACCATGTTCCCTTGCAAGCCCTGCAACAAGACCATCGATTCTTCGTCCCGGGGATGTGGCCGGAGGCCACTTCCGGCACAAAATGCCGCCAAATTTTCGGTTGACTCGGTCCAACTCAATCCCGGACCCTTTTTTATCTTTTTCTCCTTCATTTTCCTCCTCATTTCAGCCACATTCTCCCATTGTCCGACCATGCCGTACAAATTGGCCAACAAGATGAGGGTAGGACCGTCTCTTGCATCCGACCCGAGCACCCGCTCGGCTGCACGTTCTCCAACATTTAGATTCTTACTCATTACACAAGAACTCAACAGAGTTCTCCATAATTCTACATTATCATCGACAAATGGTGATTTAAGAATGATTTCTTCTGCCTTTTCGAACAAACCGGCTCGGCTCAATAAGCTCACCATGCATGAGTAGTGTTTGAACCCTGGTTTAATCTCTTCTTCCTCCATTGATCTCCATAAGAACTCACCCATTTCAACCATCCCTCTATGATTGCAGGCCGAAAGTAGAGAGAGAAACGTTACTTGATCCGGCTTCAAGCCTCGACTTTGAATCCTGCAGAAAAGCTTCAATGATTGTTCAATTCGTCCATGGTGGCTATATCCTCCGAGCATTGAATTCAAGCACTTAAGATCAGGGTCCTCGACTTGTAAGAATATCGATTCAGCTGAATTCAAGTCGCCTATTTTCGAGTACATATCTAGCAGGCTTCCACAAACGGTCATTTCAATATCGTACCCTGATTTTACAGCCAAAGTATGAATTGTTTTGCCTTGTTTTGAAGCTGCAAGGTCAGCACATGTACTCAAAGCTCCACTAAGGGAAAAACTATCGATTCGGTAGCCTTCTCGATACATTTCGTAAAAGAATTTAAACGCATTTTCCCCATTGCCCGTTCTAGAATATCCGACGATCATCTCTGTCCAGAGAACATCATCTTTCTCCGACATTGAATTGAAAATTTTCCATGCAGATTCAGTCTTATCGTTTTTTAAATACATGGAGATGAGTACACTTCCAACGAAGACACTCGATTCAACACCCAATTTGATAACTTGTGTGTGAAGATAATTACCATAAACAGGAAGTTCAAATGTGGCCGAAATGATCGTTGCAAAAGTATATTCGTCGGGTTTCAGAAGGGACATTGTCTTCAGTTGGATGAACAGATGGATCGACTTGGCTTCATCCCCATTCTCTGCATACCCAGCAATAATTGTGTTCCATGAAACTAGATCTCGAGTCTCCATTCTCGTAAAGATACCAAATGCAGTTTGAATATCTCCACAATTGCAGTACAAGTCAATCAGAGAGTTTAGCAACACCAAATCAAGATAAGCATTAGAAATTATCATCTTGGCATGGATGATTTTCCCAAAATAATGATCTTCTAATTTACTACACGCATTCAAGACCGTTGAATGCGTAGATTGATCTGGAGTGAGGCCAATATTCAGCATGTTGTTAAAGAGAACAAGAGCTTCCCTTGGTTTTTCGAGCTTTAAAAGGCCAACGATCATAGAATTCCAAGCCACAACATCTTGATCAACCATCCACCCAAACACTTTCTTCGCAGATTCCAAATCCAGACAGCTTGAGTACATCCCAATAAGGGAAGTTTGAACGCAAACATCATTTAAAAACCCAAACTTCACCACCTGCGAGTGAAGCAGAGAGCCCAAAAACCGAGCCTGGAGCGAAGACGAGGCTTGTATTAAGCTATTGAGAGTAGACCCATTAGGCCTATGCCCTTCGCGATGCATCCGCGTGAGCAGCTGCAGGCAAAAGGGTGCGATGTCTACAGCTCGTGAGTGGGCTGCAATTACAGCGTTAAATGAAACGAGGCTTCTATGAGGCATTTTTTCGAACACGTTAACGGCATCGCCTAGCGAACCACATCTCGTATACATAGAGATGACGTTGTTGTACGGGTACGGGGAAACCGAGACGGCGGTCCCAGTCGTAAGAATAAGCGCGTGGAGTTGACGGGCCGCTTTCAGGCTGGCTACAGCGGTGCATTTTCTGATCAGAGCTTCGACTGAAGACTTCTCACACAAGGTTGGCATAGGATAGCCAATTAGCTGACCGTTGAACGGCCAGCCTACGAGCTTCAAATGAACCCTTTTAAGTAGGGCTCCAATCCGATGTGATGGAACCCAACTTAAATAGACTATTTAATTTATATTAGATCAATTTTTAATATAAAAAAATTAATGTGATCTTAAATTAAAATAAATTTAAAATTTTAGATAGACTTTGACTTGAATCAAATGTACGATTATAATGAGTTTATATTCAATTTTACAAGAATCGACTCGTAAAAATCGAGTTGATAATCGGTTAAATTCAAAATTTATGAAGAAATAATTATATTTTAGTTGGTTTGAGTTGATAATTCATGCGTAAGAATTTTGTGAAACCGACTGTAACTCAAATTGAAATAAATTTAAAATTTTAATTAATATGTTAATGGTTGATGCGTTTATTGCGTTTAAATTATAGGAAAAAAAATTCAATAATCAAGCTTTTAAATATTTAAGAGAATTTCAATCAAATAATGGCTGCAGAATCCTCTATTCCGAGCAAGAAACGGACCAAAAGCATTGTCCTACCGATGATCACCGGAATCCACGTGCTCCGGCGAAGATGATTCCGGGCTCTGATCACCGGTGAATGTTCCGTAAAACACTAGAATTATGTTGTCTTCAAATACATGCACGATGAAAACTAACATGTTCGAATGATGCACCACTAGTCGAGGCAGATCGACAATCACAATATCCAACTACGAGCATCTGAATCATAACAACTTGATTACACGCTACTGTTTTTCCTTTCGAGAATTCGAGTGAGAGATTTTGATTGTAATCATGCCAATCGGAAAGACTCGTGTTGCCCGAATTTTCCATGAAATTGAAGAAATTAAAATCGCAGTACCTATAGTTGTAATACCGTAAGCATCAATCCTTTGAAACTCGCTTTTTGCATTCAAAATTCGATATTTCCGCAACATCAATCCTTCCTTCTATATTTTCATCATTATATCGTTGAAGATCCAAATTCGAGCAAAAATAGGACTTATGAATTCCGCTTACTCTCCGTTTTCGACAAAATCAATAAACGATGATCTTTTAATCTCATTCGCTCATATATTGATTACAGCTTGGATAATAAATTAGGGTTTTCGTCGAAACACATAAGCTCTTTCGATAATCTTTCAATCGTTCTCCACTAATCCTTCCGTTTATATATATATATATATCGATAAACGATGATCTAGTTCACGGCTTTTAAGGAGACTCGCACGACCTTTCACTTGTTTCTATGTCTATTACGAAATACGACATGCGTGGAATAACATATTAGACGAGCACTTACGTTTGTTATTTGCTTTCGGGTACACTTGAAAATTATGATTCGAAAGATAAATTCCGTTCTAGTTTTGTCTTCCTCTCGACTTTAAGAAAAGTTCTGAATTATTGAAGGCATCCAATGAACTGTTGTACTTGTAAAGTATGTTTTAATCATGTATAGTTTTATTAAGATTTTCCAATTTATATATTTTGAGGAATAAATAATTAAATTTGAGAAAATTTCAGTGTTTAAAATAACAAATTCGCCTAATAAAGACATATAATTAAAATTTGAGAAATAAATATATTAATTTTATAATATTTCTTACTTAATTTGTTGAAGAATAATTATGAAGCTCAATACATTCAACTCATTTAACTTATTTGTCATAGTTTATTACTCTAACTATTGCAACATGTTTTGAGCTAATCCATGAACACAACTTTAAGCTAATCTTAATATATTGTCATGGTAGGATAACCATACTAGAATTAAAAAGATTTTAAGACCAGGTTTGACATAACAATTCGAGATGCGAGAGATATCTGTGACGATTTAGATGACATTGTGCAAAATTTGAAGATATTGCAACTATGGTTGGAATACATTTAAACTCCATCAATGTCATTTGCTGAGCTTACCCATTAGCGGCCCTGTAGAAGAGAAATATACATAGATGAGTTCCTTACGCCATGATTTGTTTTGAGGTATAAATTGATTATGGACTGAGCTACTGAGCATACAACATATATATTCTTAATAAAATTCATGTGAAAGTATAAATTGTTCTCTTACTAACCGTTATAAATAGTTCATAGTTTTTATAATTATTTGACACGTCAATAAATATATTTAATTAGAGTAATCATTTAATTACTCTTTAAATATTGATTATGCATGTTTGGTAAGTGTATGAGGGGGGCCCAATGCCGATTGCCCGCAATGGATGCGATGGGGTCCACTTGGACAGAGAATGTTGCATTCTCTCTCCTCGTCCTCCACTTTTATCATTTCTTCTTTTTCTCTTTTTCAAAAATAATTATAATTAAAAAAATCATATTTTTCAACATTGTTCAAAAAAATAATAATAATAAATCAACTATTTAATAAACAAAAATAAATTTAATGAGTTAGTGTTTATCTTCGTATTAATATTTCTTAAAAATATAACGTGTGAAATAAAAATTAATACAATTAAAATATAATTTAATGTCGTAAATCATAAGTGAATGTATATTATAATAGAATTAACTTATTATTAGACCAAGTATTTTTAATTTTAATTTAAATGGGCATTTTGTGGGTAATGAATGAGAGAGAGAGAGAGAGAGAACGCGCGTGGAAAGAGGGGGAGAGTAAGGAGGTCCCACGGAGCATTGACGGCGACCGGAATAGTTGGCCAAGAGACGTCGCCATCGGCTGCCCGGGAAGGGAGCAAAAAGCCGGGCAGAGGCTTGCCCGTACGGCACGCGCTGTCAGTACAGTTTGAAGCCATTAACCACGTCATCCTCTCTTCTCCACCTTTGAATTCAACACACTCCCATTTTATCAAATAAAGCTTCCAAATTTGGTCAAAAGAACTCTATCATGTTTGAATGTTTTTACTTTTCCCATTTTTTTTTCCTCCTAAATTTAACTTTTACTTTATACCCAAAAATCAAAATCACTTCTCCGATCCGACAGTTTGTGAGGGAGTTAATCACTATGATTCAGTGGCCCAGAGATGGGAGACCTTCACCTGATGTCCCAAGAAGCTACCATAACATTGAGGGTAACAACTCTCACATTATGACAGTACAAGATTCAAACATAGGCTCTTGTACCCAGTCTGTCATCTCTGAACCAACTGAGATATGCCCGTGAAATAAAAGAAAACTCATTTTATCGTCTCGTGAAATATTGTTAATAATTGCAACAACTGCGACATACTTTCTAGGCAATCTTTTTTATGATCATCAAGGAATATTGAAAAATATAAAATACAACACAAGATTTTAATGTGTAATAATTAAACAGAGGAGTTGTCGTCCTCTTTCATACGTCTGATGAATCTAAATTTTTTTTTTAAAAAAAAATTCAGGTCCGATTTGAGCTATTTATTCAAAACTCATGTCTTAATTAGGTATTTACTCAAAAATTTATAAGCCCATCTTTTTCCAAAAAATGTGGAAATTATTTATAAAAACAGAGGTGAGTGGATTGGAAGCACAATCATATACGTATTTCGATCAAAGGGAAAGAGCCATGAACTCAAAAATAGTTTTATTTTTTTATTTTTAAATATGTGAATTGAGGCTAACAAATTTCATTTTTGAATTTACAATTAAAATAAAATTATTGCGGAATTCATAATGTTTAGTAAAATTAAAAAAAAGTTGGATTAGGGTTTTCTTTTTTTTTTTTTTTCAATTATTAAAGTTTGTGATTGAAATAATGAAGCTTCCTCTAACCTACCCTCGAGGGTTTGTATTTCTAGACTCAGCGTAGAGCTCCGGTCTAAGAACACAGCAAAATTATCCTGCTTTTTATCCAACGCTGGAAAGGAGAGAAAAGATGATTCAAGAACTGTTGGGTGGATCGGGATTTCTAACTCGGGAACAGAACGTTTGTTTTAATGGCGGAAATTCCGAACCCACTCCTTTTCCTTCGCCCTCTTCATCCTCCAAGCCAGCTCCATCGTCTTCTCCGGCTCTACGTGCTGCATCTCCGACGAGCTCTGAGCAGAACTTGAAATGCCCACGATGTGATTCTTCCAACACTAAGTTCTGCTACTATAATAACTATAATCTCACTCAGCCTCGCCATTTTTGCAAAACTTGTCGTCGGTACTGGACCAAAGGCGGCGCTCTGCGCAACGTTCCGATCGGAGGAGGATGCCGGAAGAGCAAGAGTGTGACTTTCTCGACAATGGGCGGCAAAGCAAATGCCGGCAAAGTAAAGAATCTTTCGCCGGAGATCGGAAGCTCACTCGTTGGAAAAGGACTTGATCGGGAGTTTTCGTCAAGCCCAATGATGTGGGGTTCGCCCCAGAATTCTCATATTCTGGGTTTGTTCAGAGCTGCACAAAACCCTAGCCCTAGCTCTAACTCCACTGCTATTTCTCTGAAGGAAGAAGAAGCTATGGTTGGTCATGGAGCTCTACGATCTCCAGCCATGGGATTAGACTCGCTGCCTCAATCCTCTTCTCCCAGCTTCTGCAATAACTTCTGGAGAAACAATCAACTTCATGGTCAGCAACAGAACAACGGCTCAGCGACTGGCGAGGTTCAAAGCAGTGGCATTCAAGAGTTGTATCAATGGCTAAGATCATCTTCTAACAATCACTTCGATCACCCTGGTGTCGTTTTAAGAAACACAGCTTCATCGTTCTCATCTTCTGCTTCGACGGTGTTTGATTCGAACACAGTTGCAGGAGGTGAACTAGGGTGGAATCCAACGTTTTCTTGGCCGTCTGATCTTCCAACAACAAACGGTGCATTTCCTTAGCAAACTTCTGCTCTTTCAATAGATTGTAGGACGGGATGCTTGATCCTTTTTTCTAGGGTTTGTCGCGTATTCATTGGCCATGGCTATGGCTCTGGTTTAAAACTTAGCGTAGTTTAAGGTTATGTAGTGTGTTAATTTAGATTATGAGGCTAGGAAATGAGAACCAAGAACTAGGGCAAAATGAATTGCAATATGTTTTTTAATTAGCTGTAGTTTCAATATTTTTTTGAATAGTTTTCAATGTAGTTCATCGTAATCAATAGTGGTGGAATTAAATTAGTTAATTATTTTTCTCATTAATTTTGTTGAGAAATTACTTGAAATAAGACTTGATTTATTCCAATTACACCTCTTGAAACATATAAATATACGAGAAATATATGAACTCTAGGGCTAACATTATATTTTATACTCGCTGGTGATGTTTAACCGATCTCGGCACCCACACAAGATGCTACAAGTATCTTCTATCTAATAGAGCCTGCAGCAAATTAAATATGTCACAAATAAACAGTTTATTTTTTAATATTAAACAAATCTAATTGATCTTTCGTATGACCTTGTGCTTGTACCCAAAAGACGAAATCTCTCGCTCTCAGGGCCCTCACACCCCGGCCCGACAGTTTGTGAGTGGGTTAAATCACGGTGACTCAACGGCTCAAAGATAAGAGGTCTTTACCTGATATCCTAAGGAGCTACCTCAACATTGGGAGTAACAACTCCCACACTAGAACAACGCAGACGTCGAACCTAGGCTCTTGTACCCAATCTACCATATTTGAGCCAACTGAGCTATGCTCGTGCGGTGGAGATGACCTTGTGCTGGTCTTATATGAAGTTCATCCACCACACCCTCAATCTGTAAATCCATAAAAAAAAACTTTCAAAAATCAATTCTACAAGTTTGTGCATCCACATTCTACCATTGTAACAACAATAAGATAAGATAGATAAACATCATTTCATCAATCCTAACTGTTATAAGTATATAATCAAGGGAATAAGTATATAATCAAGGGAATGAATCGATGTGTCACGCCTCAAAGAGGACCCACGACATTTGACTAAACGAGAAATGATCTGATCCAAAATCTGACAGATTGTCCCAATTTTCACTTGAGTTCAAATTTTACAATAACAACGTGGACTCAAAAATAAAACTTAATGAACCAAACTCAATTTATTGGATGCAACAAATAAAAAGTATAACTTAACTAAATTCCAAGTAATTATACAATCTAAATAATCCTTGAATTGAATAAAAAATTAAAAACCTTAAAATTATAAAATCCAAGAAAAAATCTGATTCAATACTTTCATGGATTATTCTTGGAAAAAATGTTGAATGTAGAAAGCTGAATAGTGCACATAAATGAAAAGAAACTAAATCCAATGGAAGTATAACAATGAAAGAAATGCTTACTTTGTAACATACGTCAATGCTATCATACAATATTGTCTTTTTTTTTTATTGAAGTTCACACAAATTTATTGTTGCATTTATAGTTCAAATCGTGTTGTACTAAGTAAAATGTAAACTCTACTTACATACAATACAAAATTTATTTATCAAAGCGATGCGAAATTGTATATCCTTACTCATAAGGACTGAGCTTTAATAATTGACAGAGTTATTGGTTGCCTTTACAAGGCGGTTGGTCAAAATCAACTCCTCTATGTTGTTCTCGTCGGCATGGTTGTCATACTTATGGTTGAGGCAAAACTCTTCTATCATTTGAAGCTTTCTATGATGTCTTCATTATAATATTATCTGTTTTAGGTTGGAAATAGAACAAATCTGTTGTTCGTTTATTTATCAAAAAAAATTGTGTTAGACCAATTGATGAATTCTACTTATATACAATATAAATTGTACTTTCCTAAGTGATATATGATTGTGTACTTCATCATATATGAGATAAAACCTCAAAATCAACAAAATATTAAGTCGTCTTTGCTTCATCATGATAAAGTGTCACAATACACCCTCAAAAAGGTTGACGCTCTCGTCATCACGTTTGACACACTTATGTTAAGAGAAAAAGCTCGTACACCCATTTGTAGCTTCCTTAACCAAATCTAATACATTATTGTTTGTTTTACGTTGGAGTGCACGTAGATTTATTTTGTGATTAATAAGTCAATAAACAATGTATTAGTATAAAAAATAAACTTTACCTATGAACAACACAATTTATTTTTTCGTCATCTCCACCGCCGCAAACTCATTATTTAGGACATGCTCGAAATCGAAGCATTGATGGAAGATAAGCAGATATGGTATAAAACCTTTTACAGGGCTGAACTAATGTCCTCATGGTAGACTAACAATAAGCTTAATAAGGTTAAAAAAAAGCCCAAAGACAAAGCCATCAAAAATAGGTTGAAATGCTGAAAGCAACCTAACGTTACTCCTAAGCAAAGGAATGTGGTGACTCAACTGGGGTTGTAAATTCCAAACTAGAACCAAGTTACACTATGAACGGGGTTTGTGGTACGGTTTATCCCACCCCATCATCTTAGTTGCAAATGAAACCTCTTTCCCTAATAATGTGATAGAAATTTTCAATTTGATCTACCACATGAGATTTAGATTGAGGGTGACTTTAAGACATAATTTGAATTTAAATGAATGTATGTATGTGTGACTGTGTGCCAAGTGTTCGCATGCGAGGGCTCACAAAAGAGATGATTGTTGGATTACTTTCGACATGGTATATGTCAGAATGATTGTCATCTTCCGTGTTCGTGATCGTTCTATTTGCTCACAAACAAGCAATTAGTATCTTCGTAGAAACATCCAATCAGGGTTTCGACAGAATACGCCATCAGGCCAAGCATCGAGTTTCCAAAGTAAAAAAAAAAGCAAAGAGAGAAAACAAGTACCAAACATGTAATGTACAGACTACAGATAAATTCATGCAGAAATAGAGTTCAAGTCCAATACGAAGAAACGATGGATATGATAAGCATAGTTCCAAACCAAAACATCCACAAATCTTCCCTTCTTTCTTACCAATTACGTCTCCTTTCCAAATAACTTTAGAAACCAACAGTTTCCTATTATAAACACGACTTACTTGAAGAAGAAGCATACCGAAACCAAAAGGCCTGAACACATTCTTCCGTTCAGTCCTCGAACCTACTTTTGGAAGAGAAATTGATACCTCTCGCTCACTAGCTCGTTCTGCAAACACCCATGTGCACAAAAGAGACAACTGTAAGTTAATCAGATTGCATAGACTATCTCCCCACTGCTATCGATATCCAGTTCAGATTCATCGTCCAGATCATCCATGTCATCATCCATGTCTAGACCATCAGTCATGTATGGGCTAAGATTGTGGGTCCCGGCAGCAGGAATTGTGGCCTCGGCGATTATCTGCATGATTACATCAATGCTCTGCATAGGTTGGTCAGGCTCTTCAAAATGGTTGCCTATTGTCATCTCATCCATTAAGTCTGATGGAAGATTCTTTAGGAACCACTCATGGTTCTTTATCTCAGGAATGCTAATTCTCTGTAGCACATGTTAAGGTTCAAACATCAAGAAAGCTTCATAGTATAAATCATATACCAACCTTTCTGAATCGATCAAAACTTCATAGAATAAATCATATACCAACCTTTCTAAATCAATCTCAAATGCTTTTTAACTGACCTTACGTGTCTACTTTTTTTATTCTAGACAAATTAGAAATAAAAGAACCAAGAAAAGTTCTAATTTTTTAACTTTTCAAGTCTCTAAGACAAAAACTACATCGTTATCATGCCTTTTTAAACACCCTCCAATAAAAAAAATAAAATACGCGAAGAAAACTTATGTGACATGACTATGTGGAAAACCATCATATTACTATTCAATCTATTATTTAAAAAACCATCAACAAAAGCAACCAGCATTGAATGGACAATGAAAGTTCTTAAACAGATTATATCTACTTGCCAATCTCAATAAAATTAAAATATCCCCTCCGAAAAATAATGCATACTCAAAATTTTGAAGGTTGCCCTCTAATTCTTCACTGAAAACAAGATTGAACTTCAACAAAGATGACAAGTATAACTATATCCAGGTTACACTTTCACTACTTTCGGTAACAAGTTCTGCAAATAAAATAATTAAATAATTGAAGCAAATAATGTAGAGAACATACTGCTGCAGGATCTGCCACAAATATTCTAGATATCAGGTGGCGACAATCTGGAGAGATTTGAACACAATCAGGAATGGAATACTGTACACTAAGAATTCTCTGCCAAGAAAAAAAACCAAAGAAGATTCATGAGTCAGCAAGCATTTAGTTAAGTAAACAAGTACAAACAAGAAAACCAAAACTACTTGTATCGTCTTGCGGAAATCCTTAGGTTCATCAGGATCTTCAAAAGGGTATCCCCCCACAAGCATGACATATAAGGTGACTCCACAGGACCACACATCTGCAAGCTGTAGAGTTTATTAAAATAAACCGGATAGTTCAAATTTCAATTTCTCGTGACCAAATATAAAAAAAATTTCTAGGTAAGCATTTAAAATCTGATACGAAAAGCAATACAATAAGATATCCTAGATAAACAAGCACATTAGTAAAGGATAAGACAGTGTTTCATGTGTACTGTCATCTACCTCTCTGCTTTATGTTTTCACAGCAAACCCTATTAGTCAAGGTTGATCGCAATTGCAAGCTAGCTTGCAGTTTGGGAGTATGTATAGAAGGAGGGCCGAAAGCACCTTGCCTGCTTTAAATTACATTATTCCACCAACTCCTTATTTTATAAGACCCCAACGATAAAACATTGAGGTTTAAATTTCCACAGATAAAGTATGTAAAAGGCAAAAAACAGATTAAATAAAATAAACTAACACAGATTACCGTTTCCAACTTATAGCAACCCAAAATCCCAGTGATGTATGAAATACCATTGACCAGATGTTAAATTACATTAACACCATAAATACAAACAAAAGAGTTGGTTTACCATAATCTACATATCCACTCTACTGACATATATACCAATAGATGGATAATATATAACTAAGGTACTTCCAATCTCCCTCAGTCCATAACGAGTCTTCAAATAAAAGTAGTTGACTCACCATTGGCAATCTCATTTTTTAGGAAATTACAGTATTATAGTTCCACAGATAAAGTACTAGAAGGCAAAAAAAGATAAAATCAAATTAATTATCATAAATCACTATTTACAACTTATAGCAACCCAATAATGTAGGAAAAAACAGTGGCCAGATGTTAAATTACATTAACATAATAATCTACTCATTCATTCTTCTAACTGGCATATATACCAATAGACAGATACTATATGATTAAGATACTTCAGTGACCTACTTCTAAGAGTCCACGAGTCTTCAAATAAAAAATTTACTCACCATTGGAAATATCATTTTTTTAGGAAATTACAGTATAAAGTTCAAGCTAAGAATTGCAGCACTATTCTTATATAGAACGATTCTAGGTATGTGTATAGAAACCCAACAAGAAATATGTGTACTTCAAACAACAACTTAACCATTAGAAGGAATACCATTCAACTTGGACTTAAGAGTAAGTATTCTTTGACAGGTCTCCATACATCACCAGCCGATAAAAAAACCTTGAAAATCACCAAGAAGGCACACAACATATTTTCCTAAAAGCTAGCACATATATGAGCTGAAAAGAACTAGAGAATGCTAAGAAAAGAGGTATTGACTAAAAAAAATGTAACAAGATTTCAAATTAATTAGTCTTACCTTGCCATCATATTCTTGTCTCAGAAGTACTTCTGGAGCAATATATGCAGGGGTTCCAACAGTTGACTTTGGTTGTGAATGAAGCACAGAAGACTGCAACAAAATAATAAGAAACTATGATGATTCCCAAATGTCTGATGTGAAGTGCTTCAGATTGCAAATCAAGACAACAAAAGAAACTCGAATCAAATTTGTCGGGCAAAATTAAGGCAATGATGACAAACAAAAGTAGACATAAAAAATATTTTCATTGTTTCTCATAGGAAAGGGACAGTAGAAAGGAAAAATACATTTGAATATCATACCTTTGAATACCCAAAATCACATATTTTTAATCGTGGGGCTGGACTCCCATCCAACAAAGTGTTCTCCAATTTTAAGTCCCGATGACAAACTTGCTTCACCAAGTAAGCAACATCCAATTCAGTTGTGTGGCTCATATAGAGAACATATAAAATTGAACGAGAAACTTCTAAACAATTAATAACTATATTTAGACCAAGGCACGATATTTAGTTGATTACCATGGCATGGCAGTAGCTTACTCCAGAAATCAGCTGTTGAAAAAAGAAACGAGCCTGCAAAGAACAAGAAAATCAAATCACTAAACGTAAAAGAGGATCAGAAACTGTGCCATCAAAAGGGAAAAAAGCAAGGTTAGATATTCAAACCTCATCCTCACTAAAGCGCCCTGCATTACATATCCTCTCAAAAACCTCTCCACCAGATGCATATTCCATTACAATAGCTAAGTGGGTGGGTGTCAAAATAACCTTCATAGAAAATAGGCCAGAGAGAAAAGTAAGAAGTATACTGACCATAGCCCTCAGGAATCAAATTAGTCTTGAAACTAAACAAACCTCTTTAAATCTGACAATGTTAGGGTGCCTCAGTGATCTATGATTGATGATTTCTCTTTGGACATTTTCGTCAATCTGCAGCACATTTCATTCAACAAAAAGAAATCTGCATTAATAAAGTTTCAGACTCGCCAATTATCGATTCTTAGCCAAACCATCATAGGGATAAACTAATTCATCTCCAGAGCAAAATATCCGTAATTTAAAATCCACGAGTAGATACTAACACAGATTCATGATCACCACCACTTCAAAAGCATTTCCAGGAGCAGAGAGACGCTATTTCAAGAGCACTTACCAAAGGAAAAAGAACGGTCCAAAACATCAAAATATACATATTCGCAAGTCGCAGGTATAATGAGAAAAAGAAATCGCATTCAATACGATCAATAAAAATGGAAAAACCGCCATAAATCGAAATTAAATAGCAAACAAATCAAAAGTAACAATCACGGAAACTCAAATACCCAAAATAACATAAAAAGGCAACCAACTAACTTCCATTAAAAGATCAAAAAAGCTCAAAGATTATTGCCAAAAGAGCATCCAAATAGACTACATCATTTAAATTCCAAAAGTAACCTTATCGCCCCTCTCTATGTACTTGACAGCAACGAGCTCTTTGGTTTGCTTGTCTCTCATCAGCCTCGCGACTCCGAAATTGCCGGAGCCGATATCTCGGACCAAATCATATCGGTCACTGTCGTGCATAATCGGAAGGTCCATAGCCGGCCCCACAGTAAGCATCGTGCGATCCATGGTTCAGAGTCTCCGCTTTTTGCTCTGCAAAGAACTCAATCACATATGAGAATCAGGCGTTTCCCACACAATAAAGCATCGACTAGATCGAGCTGGACCTCCACCGACTCAAAACAAGTTCCGAGCCTCAAAAGAACACAGTAGAAAAGGAAGACCGGAAGGAGAAGAAGTTCGAGATTCACGATCGGAAGTGCAGAGAGAAAGGCAGAGAAGAGAGAGAAGCGAGTGCGAAGAAGATAAGACGGGTTTCAGGATCAAACGACGGCGTTTCGAATGGCGATTGCGTTTCAGACTGCAAGCAATAATTTCGCTCTCCTGTCCCTTTGTGAAATTCCCAAAGTACCCCTTTTCTGGATAATTCTCTCCAGCCCAAAGTATCCAACCGGCAGTTAACAGTCACATTCACGTGGTTCGCTTCTCAAGATATTTTAACGTGGGGACTACTCAATCAACGGTTACAGTCATATCAAATGGTAGTGAACGGTGAGGATGCAGAAAAGCAGTTAATGGATTGCTGACGCGACCACCACCGTTAGTTTTGTAGAAAGCTGCACGGCATCGGGACCGTCAATGATGCAAATGGGGCCCAATCGAGTGACACGCACGATTCTGCCTGCAGTGAGGATTACTAAATTAAGAAGATAAGGAGAGAATAAGAGGTTTAGGGCGTGTTTGGAAGTAGCAATTATAATCGATCTTCAGTTGTCAAAAGCAGTTTTTAGTTTGACCTACACTATGCTTTCCCTGCAAAAGTCAATTTCTTAGTGATGGTTGCTGGTATAATACTATCTAATTATTCAAAATTACTTGAATCCGGACATAAATTGTTATTTCTCAATTTAATAAATTATGATAAAGTAAGAAGATAATAATACAACTACTCGTTGTGATATACAAACGTCACGCGTTTTGAATTTATGTCTCAAAATTATGCGACAGAACACCATGTGTTGGCTTCAGAAGAACAAAACGCTTATACATGGTCTGAGTTGTGCCCCGATGCTCGTGTCAAAACATAGATTACCACTAACAATTCGTACCCGATTACTTATTTCTTGCCTAGATTATTATTTTTTGGATCTGTAATTAACTGTATGGTGCTAGGGTTGACTATTGATTAAAATGTTCAAGTGAATTAGTAATACATAGTGTTGTGTTTATCATTTAAATAATTTTTTTATTGAAAAAAATGAAATGACGTCAATTAAGGTAGATTCTTTAACTTTTTAAATATGTTTGAGTAAGCTTTATTAATTTTTTAATTAGAAAAGTTAAACAAGGTAATATATTTTTAAATCTTTTAGTTTAGAGGTCATTCTCGTTTAATTCGTGCAAGTTTTAGTTTCTTGTCGAGGTTCTTACTTTTGTCATTAAATTTAACAACAATTGTCACCCGACAATTTCATGATTGATGTCGCTAAAAAGGTAAATTTTATGAATACTATCGATTTTATTTTTTTAATTTTTACTGCATAATTCGTCAATTATTAATCAACATAATTAACGACTTAAAATTAAAAATACAAAAAATTTAAAATAAATATAAATATAGCATTACTATTGAAAAATACCTATTTCGATCTGATAATAAAATTTATTTGACTTCAAATCAAAGTTATCATTGAACTATCGATTTTTAACGGACCGGTCATAAAATTTGGAAATTAATGAACGTGCTAATTGTGACAGGTTACACCAGACGGCCGCGTGTCGGTGTCACTTATTCCACCACATTGACTTGTGACAGGCGAGCGTGACAGATGAAATTTCTACACTATATGTGCCTCTTATCGCGTGTCAACTGGACTCTCGTAAAGAGTATGCATGTACAATTAAATAAAAGTGATATTTTTACAAATACTAAAATGATCATCCACAATAAAATAAAAATACAACACTAAAATAAAAATACAAAACTAATCATGAGTTCATACATATACAACAATAAAATAAAAAATGCAAATACAACATTAAAATAAACATACAAATGCAATACTAAAATCTGCTAGAAGATTTGATAGGGGAAATATGTCAAGCTTCCTTCGGAATCCAAAGAACGTATTCAGGTTACATTGCATCTCGCCTGCACGAGCATAATTCAATTGACTAAAAGATGATAGATTGAGTACAAGAGCCTAAGTTATTACATCTGCGTTGTCCTAGTGTGAGAGTTGTTGCCCCTAATATTATGATAGTTCATTGAGATATCAGGTAAATGACTCTTATCTCTGAGCCGCTGAATCACCGTGATTTAACTCCTCACAAACTATCAAGTAGAGGGGTGAGAATCCTGAAGATGAAAAATTTCCACATTTAAATACAAGGTTACATTGCATTTCTGTCAACATAGGCTGAATGCGATCAATCCACATATCCTGCTGTTAATGTATCTCATTCATCATCTGTCACATCATCTGTTCTTGATGCGTCATCAACTGAGAATGCTAAAAACTCATCTGATCCATCATATATGCAAGTCTTTTAGATGATTCCAAACTTTTATATATAATTATTAAATGCGTACTTTATTTTTTGGTAAAAGCAAATTAGTTAATTAGGAATTTCCCATTGGTTGACAATGTTCACTGTAACCCCGTCATCATATGTCTAGAAGACATTCTTGATTCTTTACCCTAGTCAAAATCAAATGTCAAAATTTATTAGTTACAAGTTTTTAATTTTGAGTAATTATCTATGAACATATTTTATTTAAATTTCATACCATTACCATAAATTTATTTTTAAATTATTTCATCATTCTCGATGAAAGTATCAATAACAAGAAAGTAGAGCAAAATATTTAAACAAAACTACAAGAAAATACATAATTAACAAATACTTGACAGCACAGTGTTTGTCGATAGCACTCTGACTAGAATGCATAAATTGAAAATCCAATTCAATTAAAGTTTGCCATATTTTAAAGTGTGAGTTAAAAAACACTCTCACTTTGAAAATTCAATTAATAACATAAAAAGTTTGTCTGTTGGATACAATCAAGAAAGTTAAGGTGACATTAGAAAAACACATATAACTATAAATTGCTCATTAATAATGTCTCGTGTTATGCCAACAAGTTCTATATCTGTATCAATAACTTCATTTGTGTAATGATTATCAGAAATTATTGACAAAATAAATAAAGGAAACTTAGAAAAGATCAAGGAAATACGACGGAAAGTTGAAAGTTAAGACTCAGAGGTGAGATACTCCAGTTGATGAATGAGACCCGACAACATGCGAAGAAACAATAATCCCTTCCATCCAAATTCTCAGAAACTAACACAAAACCATGAAAACATCCTAAGAATTCGAGGGGAATCGTGTGGTTTGCAGCTAAGAATGAAATTGACAAAGAGAGGTAGAATCGACGTGCATACTGCATAGGCCGAAACAAAAAAGAATGGACGAAAAGAGTATAAAAGAATGATACAATCTGGGACTCAACTATTGGACGATGAAGGAGCCGAAATTGCAGAAAGAAGTGACAAGGACACTAACCAGAGGGACCTATGATGCTGTCGTCCTCGCTATCTACCTGTTGTTGCTGCAAAAGCTGGGACCGAGTAGGTGGTTGCGACGGCTGCTGAGGTTGGAGCAAAGGCTGAGCCTGAATCTGCTGCTGCGGTTGGAGCGAAGGCTGAGCCTGGAGCTGGTGCTGCGGTTGGAGCAAGGGCTGAGCTTGAAGTTGCAGCTGTGGTTGGAGCAAAGGCTGAGCCTGAAGCTGCTGCTGTTGATGATGATAATGGGAGTGCGGATGTTCTGACACCTCTGGGTCAAGGTGGTAGCCATTATCGAAAGTTCCGAGAGCCAGAGAAGGAGACAAAGAAGCGTCGTTCAGCTGATGAAACCCACTGCCGGAGGCCGGAGATGGGTCGAACCCATTATGCAACCGTAAAAGCTCTTGCTGCTGCAGTTGAGGGTGATGATGGGTGGGGTCCATTTGCTGTTCTTTTTGCTCGAAAGCTCTAAGCATATCTTGCTGCTCTCTAGCCACTGCTGCTGCGGCCAATTGCTGAGCCTCAAACATCTGTTGCTGTTGCTGATGAAGCTGGTGTTGCTGCAGTTGGTGAGGATCACGAATCATCAACTGCCCGGAAAGACCAGCCGGAGGGTTATAAGGCATCATGGGTTGCATGTTATAAGGCAAGGGCTGCGTGTTATAAGGCATCGCTGAGGAAGACGAAGGATTGCCTTGATGCAAATTCGCCAGCATCATCACCGGTGAAGGATGGATTGCAGGAACCATTGCCTGAGGCCCTATGTAGCCGGCGAGCTCTTTTTTGGCGCTGAGGAGATCGCCTTGCATTTCCTTCAGTCTTTGCTGAAGGAGGGAGATCAGACCCACGCAACCGTAGACTGGGTCCCGGAGCCGAAACTCGGCCTCGTACGCCAGAGAGTTGACTGCGTCTTCCCGGTGTCTGGCGTCAAGCTCGTTGAGCAGTTTGGCCACGTTGCTTGCGCCGAACACGTTGTGGACATTTGCGAATTTCTGAGGCTGATCTGGTGGAAAATACGGTGCGAATACACACTCTTGCGTGCATTTACACCGCCGTACCTTGCAGGCCGCGCACGGAGAATTCGACGATGCCATTTCGCTCTCGATACTGCAAAAATAAAATTTGAAAAAAAAATGTCAATCTCCAGTTTTTCATTCGAGACAGACTGATTGGTTTCATGAACGTGGAGTAAAGAATTTTGAAAACGAGGGCATCGAAAAGTGGTATCACATTTATGATCAGAACTTGACCTTCGAGGGAGCTTCGTTTAAAGAGATTGACCACAAATGGCTATCGAAATCAGGACGAAGTTCAACATTGAACAAAACAAAGGCGAAGAAGTTCGAAACATTCATGAAAATGGCTCCCGCTCTCCACTGATTTTAGAGAGAGAGAGTCACAGTGAGGCAGAAAGCAATAAACCAAAATCTGCATCGATGGGGTGGAAGCAAGAGGAAGAAGAAAGAAGAATAAAAAACCCTAATCACGCTCTTTCCATACTTCTCTCATAAAGTCGGAACGGATAGGAAAATAAAACACAGGATTTTTTCAAGATAAACTCACGAAAACAATGAAAGCAATCCTCTCCGAATAAATCATCAATTTCCTCGTAAACCGCGTCGCCAAGCCAGGAGATCTTTTTTCACGCGCAACGTCGAACGCTTTCACTAGATTTCTCTGCAAAAAAAAGCCGGAAAATCTCACCTCCGATCACCTCTGATCATCTAACAGGATAGAAACCAGACTCCTCGGGTCTAGGGTTTCTAAAGAGACGAGAGAGAGAGAGAGAGAGAGAGAGAAGACGCTGGATCCGATCTTCGAGCTTGAGAATCCCAACAGAAAAAAATGGAAAAGAAATAAACTTTTAATTTTCTCCTAATCCAGAGTTAGTTTCAAATTTCACTATCATTATTTTTCTTAATTGCTATTAATAAATTGCTCTAATTTTACACTAATCTTNCGTAGCGAGTTTGGACGATGTCAGTTTTAGTGTTTGGATTTGCAATAGCATGTTTCCTTCAAACAACAAAAAAAATACGATTTGTAATAGCTTGTATCATTTCAATCTTACTAATAATTTAATTGAAAGCTTGTTTCATGTTGATCATGTTGTTGAAATTAAAATAAATACAACATATGAGAGCTTAGTTTAAATTAAATTAAATACAACATATCAAATATGACATACCGAGCGAATATTATAACGAATTTTATGAAAGTGGACAAAATAAAGGTTCATTTGCAAGCGTTCTTGAAATTCGAGGAATCGATCAATTCACAGTATACGATTTCTTACACATCACAACAAAATGATGTCGTTGAAAGGCGAAGATGTCTTATACATATTACGATGAATAGACTGTTGTGTATCGATCGAAGTAACCCTACAACTTGTATTTTATGAAACCATTAAATCATTAAATATATGTTTTTGTGTGAGTTTATTATTTGCTTTTGTGTGATTGTTCGATGGAAATAAAGAGAAAAATTCATGATGATTAATGAAGAATAATTAGAGAAGATGAATCATGAATTTCTAGTTACCATTTTATTCGATTATTTGGAAAGTAATCGTCGATATTTGTAACATCGACAAACATAAGGTAAAATTTTTCTTTCTACTAACTCGGTTTTTTTATAGAGGTCTATGATATGATGCGGGATCCATCAACGGCCGTTTTGCCGATCTATATCTTAGCAAAAGCTTCTTCGAATACAAACCGATGATTCATCACGAAACGAAAGAAATTGTGTCTTATAAACATAGGCAATCCGAAAAAGAAAAAGAAAAGAGCGATAATGCGACGTATGTCATTTATAACATTAAAAAAGACAAACAAGCAAGCCTCTCTATCAAGCTAATAAAAATTAGGATATAAACGTATGATTAAAGTCGCAAAATCCTTTGGATAACCTTGATTATCATTAGAATATACCAAGAAAAGTCAAAAAAAAAAACTTGCCTTTATTGACTGGCTTACCTTAATTGATTTCATTTGTTAAATATATCAAACATAATCACAATTAAAAAAGATGAAAAATAAAAGTTTAGATAGCTTGTTACGACGATGATGCAGACGCATGTGCCGACGAAACCCTAGTAGGGTTTTGCGTCCGATCCTTGTTTACAATGTGGAGTAGCTTTGCGAATCGAGTGAGAGCTTCCTCGTTTGTCCCCGCTTCTTTGATGACTTCGTTTTGTCCGGTTTCCAAGTTAATATTTGAAACTCCTCTTTGTAGAAGCTCTTTTCCAACTCTCCTAAGATTGGTTAAGTTCTCTTCCGTTGCTATGTCCACGGACGATTCTTGGCCCTCGAGAGTATCGTTCTGTTTGGACGAAAAGGGTTTTTCTAAGACTATTAGTATTTCATGATGAAAAATAAGATTTATATCAAATTTATTAGATGAAATTTGCAAATAATCATAATATAATATTGTCCGACTTGAACCAAATGACCCATAGACCTGTCCTCGAAATCGATCTATAACGTCACACTATTTATGATCAACCTAATTTGGGGCATTGACTTTGATATCCGGGATCCACATATTCTATGATAAATTAGCTTTGAATTATCTTATTTCATTGAAATCGATATTTTTTTCTACAAGAAAATAAATTATTTTGCAATAAAACGTGACAAATTGCAGGAGTTGATTATCATGCGAATAAGGATATTACCTGAATCCGAAGGTAGTTGTCAGGGCAATCCATGCACTGGAAAAGAGTGGACAAGTGGAAGTCAACGACGTCAGCGCTTGCATCGCTGAAAACCTCGACGATGGGCGCAGAGCCGTCGTGAAACACCCAGCTGAAGATGCCCCACTTAGACACCTCCGCCGCACTGTATTTAACTTCCTTCTTCTTTGCGCCAGTGCCCAGTGATAAAACCAGCATTTTCTTGCATTCCATTGGCTTTATTTTCTCTTCCTTCTTCAACTTCATGGATCTTGTCATCTCTGTTATGGCCATTAATGTCTGTAGAAGATCGATTATAAGATTCTTGTTTTAGTCTCGTTGAAGAAACTGTGATTAGGGAAAAACATTACATGTCGAAAACTTACTGGATTGTTGTCGGCAACACCACCATCGATGAGATTGTATTGTCTAGGGTTTTCCTTATAACCAGCTTTTTGAATCTGAAAGAAATGGGCTGGGAGGTACGTCGGAGCTGCCGAGGTGCCGAGACAAACGTCGGCTAGCTTAGGATTCTTCAACTGGTCATCATTCGCCTTCAAAGAGATCAAATTTAAATCTTCGATAATATAAATAATTAAATTATTTCAACTATTTTAACATTAACACCACAATGCTTGCTAGAACCCTAATATCAAGACACTGAGGTTGATTCTCATTCATGTATCTGTTATATCTTGACTTTTCTTCGTTATATTGTTGAAATTTTGTGAATATAATAAATATTTAAAATACATCGTTGGTGTTGAAGATGACTGGTTGGAGAAGCTTGATGTCAAAAGCTGGAATGACTACGTTTGTAAGAGTGTCCTTCAGGGTTAGGTCTCCAAGCAGCCTAGTTACCAATGACTTAAGGTATACCCCGTTGTATTTAGGGCCAGTAATCTGCTTCAAAAGGTTCTTCACTGTGCTACAACACCTTCATCAGACATGGGTACGTCTCAGATTTAAACTTTGTTCATTAAAAAATCACATAAAATGCTGAGAGAAAGTGCAGAAATAACCTTGTTTGGGGGAAAATTTTGGGGCTCTCTTCTGAATAGAAATCAACGATCTCTTGTGCAGTGTACATGGGTTTCTTCTTGTTTTCCTTGTTTGGAGCCGTAAGCATGGTTGTTATTAATCCCCCTGTGCTTGTTCCTGCTATCACATCAAAATAATATGCAATTCTTGCATCTTCTCCGTCCAGTTCCTGTAAAAAAACGAAATTTAGCGGGAGAGAGAGACAGACAGAGGGTGTAGAGAGAGAGAGACCTGAAGTTTCGATTCCAGAAAGGCAAGGATGGTGGCAGGGATGATGCCTCGAATTCCACCGCCGTCAATGCTAAGCACTGTTAGCATCTCTCCATTTACCAAATCATCAGAAGCTTTTTCCATTGCTGTTTCAAATCTCTTACTTTGCAAATACTACTCTCTTCAGAGGTGGAAGATCATCCAAATGATTATTAGGGTTTTATAGAAGAATTTGAACAGAAGGAGTGCACCCTAAAACTAAAACATCATTTTTTATATCCAAATTTCACATTTTGATCTTCAATGACTTCTAGCATCCTTTGTTGATTTAGTCCTCCTTTCGGTGTGTTCTGGATTGGGTACGAAGTTTATCTCTCTCTCTCTCTCGTTTTTGCTAATAATCTACGTGACAGAACACAAAATCAAGAATTCCAAAACTTTAATATTTTTAACGTGAAAGTATGTACTATAAAATCTTTGTTTATAGTTATGCAGACAAATAAATAGCTTTCTTGTCCCTTTAAAAAATGAGCGGTCTCCTAATAATGGTGGATAAAATGTTATTATATTGCAAGTTTAGGGACAGGAGAGAAAAAATGGCTGATTTTTGGCCAAATACAGCAACCTGAGGCGCGAATCCGATAGACGTTTGACAATGATCCTAGTTGTAGTCTTTTGTTTAATCTGTTTTGCAATTTCTACGAAGGAAGATAATGACACAAACTAAGAGAATAATTGATGAAAGTTTTTCTATTACTTCCAACCTCATTGAAAATGTAAATACATCAACACGAAATTTATAGCTTCAATCGCTGACTACTTTTCTTAAAAAACCTGACCACTTTAGCACTAAAAACAGCACTATCAACCAATTCCTAAACTTTAGGATCAAGAAAAGAATTAAGTAAGAATAATAAATAACTAGAAATATGCACTAATTTGTAACACTCCCCTTTAATGCATATTTAGAGCTAACAACTCCAAGAGCTGTTCTAAGAAATTCAAACTCAGATTTTCCTAAAGGCTTCGTGAAAATATCTGCAATTTGATCACTTGAAGAAACTCTCTTCAATTCAATTTCTTGATTCAGAACTTTCTCACGAATGTAGTGGTGACGAACTTCTATATGTTTTGTTCGAGCATGAAAAATTAGATTTAAAGCAAGCTTGACTGCACTTTGATTATCAAAGAAAATTTGCACAGGATAATTAATAGCCCCAAAAATATCTTTCGTCAAATATTTCAACCAAATGCATTCTTGTGCTGCCACGTATTCAGCTTTTGTGCTAGATAAAAGTTGTTTGCTTTTTACTGCACCATGAGACAACAACAGAACCTATACTGAAGCAATATCCAAAGGTTGACTGATGATCATCTACATTTCCTGTCCAAACTGCATCGGTGAAACCTGTTAATAAAAAATCATTCCATGCCTTATAAAAAAGACCATAATATGTAGTTCCCTTGATGTATCTTAGAACCCTCTTAGCAGCATCTAAATGTGGAGTTCTTGGAGTTTGCATAAATTGAGAGATACATCGACTGAATATGAGATTTCGGGTCTTGTGATATATAAGTAAATTAGGCTACCCACAAGTTGTCTGAAATTTCTTTCATCATTTAGTAATTGCCCTTCTTCTTTTTTAACTTGATGTATGGTTCCATTGGAGTAGCTTTTTCCTTTGACTCCCCCATATTGAAAAGTTGTAGCAGCTTCTTTGCATATTTGTTTTGAGAAATGAAATATTTCTGATATGATTTTACAACCTCCAAACCAAGAAAACAACCAACCTCTCCCAAGTTCTTCATTTCAAAACGAACGGAAAGTTCATTTTTTAATGTAGAAATTTCAGCTTCATTATTTCCTGTTATTATCATATCATCTACGTACAAGAGAACCATTACGTGCATCTTTTATTCTAATTTAGTAAATAGACTAGAATCTGCATCAGAAACTCTGAACCCACAAAAAATCAAGAATTGGGCAACTTTACCATACCAAGCACGCGACGCTTGTTTTAGGCGTATAGCACATTTTTTAAGTGATAGACATAATGAGGAAATCGCTTTGAAACATAGCTTGCAGGTTGCTCCATAAATACTTCTCTATCCAATTCTCCGTAAAGAAATGCATTTTTTAGATTGAGTTGCCATAGTTTCCAACTTCTTAAAGCTGCAAGAGAAAAATAGTTCTTAATGTTACCATTTTTGCAACAGGGCTATATGTTTCTTCATAATCCAATCCATAGCTTTGAGAAAATCCTTGAGCAACCAGACGTGCTTTACATCTATCTAATATTTCATCCGTTCTTCTTTTTAAACGATAAACCCATTTACAAGTAATGGACTTACAATTTTCTGATTTTGGCACTAGCTCCCATGTCTTATTTTTATTTAAAGCTTCAATTTCTTCTTTCATTGCTGCTTCCCAGGAGAACCTTTGGCTTCCTCATCACTTGCAGGTTCTTCATCTATTCTTGCAGTGAGGAAGCATGATACTACAGTGTAATGATTTAGTTGTACCTCATAATCTTGAAGATGACTTGGTAAACTTCTCTCTCTTACAAGTCTTCTCAAATCTACATATTCTTCTTCAATTATATTTGAGTTGGTTGATATCGAGAGTTCATTTTTATTTGCAACCTCATCTTCAAGTTGTTGTTGGACATATTTTTGATCATCATCGAGAAGAACATGAGAGGAAGCTTTCTGTATCGAATAATAAGATGACACCTCATCGAACACTATATTCCTAGAAATTACAAATTTTCTTGTTTCTGGATCCATACACTTCCAACCTTTTCTACAAGAGTCATAGCTAACAAAAATTCATTTCTTTGCTTTCGGGTCAAGTTTGGTTCGATCGGACTTTGGAACATGAACATAACAAATAGAGACCTTCAATATGCCTACCGAAATTAGAAGCTATAATCAGTGAGATTTCTTCCAAAATTGCAATGGCGATATGTTGGATTTTGCTCTGATTTATATAATGAGCTAATTTCTTGTGTGGTTGGACTAATTTTTCTATTGTTGAGATCACTCCGATGTTTTAGCATAACTTTGCCTAACATGTATGGACTGAATGCAATAAGTAGAATGAAATCAACATTTTCCTAACATGTAATTAGAAATTTATCTGAGCATTGAGTAGATTATTTGAAAAAGTCGATTTAACCCAAATCTTTTATTCTTGTCAAAATCTATGATAGATGCTTTGAACTCATATCCTTGTTGTAAGTATGGAACGAAGTGAGGGAAGAAAAATATTGAAAGGTCATGACAACACTGACTATCCAGTGATTTGGTTCAATAAGGTTGTGCTATAGCACAACCTAGTGCGAACCTTGGCCGAGAAAACTAGCAAACAGAACATTAATCCAACCACTCTTCCTCCAATCAATTTTCTATTTATCTCTTTCGCAATTCTATTACGTACTTACAAATTTATTTTATGCATTTTAACTTCATTTCATAGACTTAGAAAAACCCAAATCCCTTTTGATTAAATTACTTTTGTTTTTACATTGATTTTGAGAAAAGATTATACTCGTTATCTTCGTATGATCGATATCTTTTGTATTACTTGGATTGTGCACTTGCAGTCTCTAACGACACGTTTCGCACACAATAGTTACGCCATGAAAAATCCACCAAATACTTCATGGTCCACCGAAAGATTATAAATTTCAAATTTTTTTATGAAATTTCAGCGAGTTTAATTAATCAAAACGCCGAGCAAATTGGTGGAATCTCAAGCCCTTAAAAAATTTGTCATTTGACCATAATTCTATAGCATCATAGTTTAGCATTTGTGAACTTATTTGATCAGGAAATCAAGTTTAACTTATCCTACTCGCATATTTTCAACTCTTTTAATATTTTAGTTTATTGTTGTTATTTTAATATTATTATTTCAAAAATCAAAATAGTGTTATATTGCGATTTAAACTATTTTATCTTCGATAATTTAAATTAGTATATTTTGTCGAGGAATTGACTTTCTACTTTTACTATATTGCTTGTTAGCGACACATGCACTTCCGTAACGTGTAGAAATATTTGCTAACAATAACGTCGAGCGAATGCTAAGTTTTATATCTACCAATGCAATCCCTTTACTTAACTACATATCGAAGAAGAAAACATGAAAAATCTATATTCTAGAAACACATATTTACCGAGCTTACCATTATCGCCCGAAATTACCTCGGCTATCCGAATCCAAATATACACTAATGAACGCCTTCCTTTATGTTTTTTTGCTCTTTGTTTTTTGAAGACCTTAATAAAGAATTATGTTTGTTATTCAAACTAAATCGAACGATGTTCAAACTGAACTAGATTAGCACAAACCAGAACTAACCATTACACATCGCATAACCATGATATTACACAATGTTAATTTATCATTAAAGTTTTGGTTCATATCTAGCTCAAGCAAAAATTTGTGCACGTTCGAATCCAATGTAGATAATATTACATTGTGAGCATTAGGGGACGTCACATGATCTCGAAAAAGATGTGAGATTTCTACTTTGAAATTTTGTGAATTAACAGCCGCTGATTTCACATCTACAATTTTACTCATTGTGTCGTAACTTTATCTTCATCTTTTGAGTTAATTGATAGAAATATATGTTCAAATAATGCAATTGTCGGTAGAACCGGGAATCAATGAATTAATTTGATTATAAATCTCGTTTTAATATATTAAATTAATTTATACCTTGTTAAAGAGACATTAACATATTTGGCCTTCTGAATTAATAAACACATTTAGTATAAATAGTTGAAAATGGCATAAAATTAGCAAAATAAATATTAAAGTTTAGTTTTGAAATTAAAGTCAATAATCATCGACAATGATGGTAACGACAACAATAATTTCCATTAAATTAGACATAAATTTCATCTTTTTATTGAATCCAGTTGCGAGAAGATGTAACACGCTACATGTTACACGAATAAAAAATAGAATACATTGAAATAAATAACACAATCAAGGCATCGATGAAGATTTCGATATTTAACGACTTGTCCGTCGCTTCTTTTCGTTTGATAGTAATTTGGCAAAGCGAGCAAGAGCTTCGTCGTTAGTCCCTCCTCCTTCGACTTCTTCTTGTTCTCCCGTCTCCAAGTTAATCCTAGCAATTGTTTTTGTTAGAAGATTTTTTCCAACTTCTACGAGCCTCTCTAAATTCTCTTTCGACGAAATATCGACAGATGATTCTTCTCCTGTCAAGGTATCGTCCTGGAAATCGAAATGGTTTGGACACAAATTAAAATATGTAGCATATGTAGCTAAACAATTCGATTATAGTGACTCATGATTCTACTGATTTTGAGGATCGTACGCATTGCAAAATCTCATATTGCTCGAGAAAATTGAAATTAGTGGCTATACAGTTCTCAAACTCAGTACAATTCGATCGGGAACAACTCTATGAAAAAAGAACATGTTGGTAACGTGGACAAGGACAAGAATTACCTGAATACGAATGTAGTTGTCGGTGCAATCCAAGGATTGGAAAAGAGTGGACAAGTGAAAATCAACGACGTCAGCACTTGCGTCACTGAAAACATCAATTATGGGACTGGCGCCGCCGTGAAACACCCAGCTGAGGAGGCCCCATTTGGACGTCGCCGCCACGCTGTACTTTCCTTCCTTCTTCGCCAAACCTGTTCCTATTGATAGAACCAGCATCTTCTCGCATTCCATTGGCTTTATTTTCATCTTCTCTTCCTTGTTCAGCTTCATAGATCTTGTCATCTCCGTTATGGCCATCAATGTCTGTACCATTTCAACGTTAATCATGGGTTACAGTCTAATTTACATAGGGTTCCGTTGATTTGATCATGCGGCTTCAACAAAGTTTGTCCAAACAAGGAAGGAGACAGCGATGGAGATGTTAGAAAGAACACATGATTCTCGAAAAGATTTCGACCCAAAAACATGAAACTTACAGGATTGTTAGCTGCAACTCCACCATCAATGAGATTGTACTGCTTAGGGTTTTCATTGGTATTAGCTTTTTGAATCTCAAAGAAATGTCCCGGGAGGTAGGTCGGAGCTGCCGACGTCCCGAGACAAACATCTGCCAACCTAGCATTCTTCAACTCGTTCACTTTTGCCTGAAAATAGAACCAAACACAGTGTCTGAAAAAGCAAAAAACATGTACAATTTGTCGTGGAATCATGCGAAAAATAAATTTAGAAAAGATACATGGCTGGTGGTGAAGATGACTGGCTGAAGAAGCTTGACGTCAAAAGCTGGAATGACGACGTTGGTGAGAGTGTCCTTCATCGTAAGGTCTCCAAGCAGCTCATTTACCAGCGATTTAAGGTAGGTCCCATTGTATTTAGGGCCACTTATCTGTTTCAAAAGATTCTTGGCTCTGCTCAGGATATTTCGAGGGCTAATTTCCAAGCATCCACTGAAACACCTCGACAAAAAATGGGCAACTCCCAGATTTAATCTTTGTTTCTTGAAAAAAAAAGAATTTTTTTTTGTGAAAGTCACCTCGTGAGTGGGAAAATTTTAGGGCAGTTTTCTAAATAGAAAGGGGTTATTTCTCGTGCTTTATACATCGGCTCCTCCTTGTTGTTCTTGTTTGGAGCTGCCAGCATGGTTGTTATTAATCCACCTGTGCTTGTTCCTGCGATCACGTCGAAATAATATGCGATTCTTGCATCTTCTCCGTCCAGTTCCTATCAGAGAAAAGAACAAGAGTGAGAGAGAGAGAGAGCTGGGGGAGGAGAGAGAAAGAGAGAGACCTGAAGTTTGGACTCGAGAGAGGCGAGGATGGTAGCGGGGATGATGCCTCGAATGCCACCGCCATCAATGCTAAGCACTGTGAGCGTATAATCTTCAGCGAAATCAGACTCCATAGCCTTTTTCAGCGCCAAACTGTTTCAATCTTTTGCTCTCTTCTCGTCAATGGTGGAAAATTCTGAGAAGGGTACTGAAGGTTTTTATAGTAAACTCTGGAAACCTCATCAGACTGACTTTAATCAGTCGGACCACTCTGTAAAACCATCCCATACTTTTCAAATTCAAAATTTGAGTTTTCTGGCTGATTTAGTCCTTCTTGGCAAGGGTAGAATAGAACCGATTGGAGAGTTATTTATGCTTATGAACGAAGCTCTCTCTCTCGTTGCAGAGTTAGCCCTCCTTGGAGTATTTCATTAGCTTACTGCACGGAGTTTAGATCTCTCTCCCCTTCTCCTCATCCACGTAATTTTATTTGAAAAGTATTCATTTAATACTCTTCTTTGATTTTTCTAAACTGTACTTGAAAATTAGGCCAAGTCTACGAAAAAAGGAAGTTAATGCCAAAGAGAGTTGCTTTTTTATGATCGGCCATTGTTTTTAAATTATGTAATTAAGATGGGATTAAGATTTTAATCAGCCTAATTGATTTCATCCATAATATCTAACTCATAATGTGGTTGCGACTTAAGTCACGTTTCAAGCTCCGCTAAGTGGTGTTATGTTGTCTGCTCTACGTCAAAACTTATATTTTTAGGTTTTATTCCAAACATATTGCACTTCTTGAAGATGAAATGTTGTACATAAATTGATATCGTATTACTAATTGCAAAAATTTAAGATAATAACGTAAATTAAATACAAAAAAATATCATATAAAATAGAAAGAATAATTTTAGGTTTACATGGTTAGTATATTTTCTTAACATAACTTCTGACGTATCGAATAGTTATTGATAGAATAAATATATATAAATAACTATTTTAATTATAATACATTAAATATTTTTTAATTAGACTAATTACAACTTAATAGGTTAAGAGAAGTCAAATATCCAAAAGAAAAAGTTAAAAAAAACGAGTGGTAATCGAACAAATATCCTAAACCAATTTAGAAATTTTGACTTGTGAACAAGAATTCAGAGGTTGGCCTGGTAAATAAGTTTCGTAGCATGAAATAATTTAATGTTCTATAACCTTGGAAGCTCATTCTGGTCGATCAATTTAATTAATATATTTGTTGAAAAATACGCGTCCATATAATATATTTCACTCATGCAGTTCATTTTTGCAAATTCTTCGCACGCGATAAAAGTAACGTAACTATCGGTAAAATAATCAAAGAGAATTAAAAGAATTAATAAAAGCATTGTTGAATTATGAGTCTAATAACATATCAAACTAGATAAATAAATAATCTAAATATTAATTAAAAAAGCTTGACTTAATAACTCCAATTTATTGGGCGATTCATTTTTTTAATAGTACAATTCAATCAAATTATTAATTTTCTAGCAATTATTACTAATTAGAATAATTCAATGATATAATAGGTGAATTATGCATTGTTATAAATAAACAATTTTATCACTTATTGCAATTGAATATCTAATTAGGCACTAAGTCAATTTCTAGTTTGGTAATAATTAAATGATTTAAAATTTAGACGATTCATTTTTTTTAACGTGTAGGGTGTTTTTATTGGACACGTCGAATGAACCATTGTAAGTATTAATTACTCGATTTGGTTTAGTTTCTTGGTATGGACCGGACCAATTTTCATCATGGTATTATTGAAGTTAACCATGTTTTTTTATTATAGGACTAACTATAGTAATTTAGGATAATTATAGTTGAACACCTATGTCAATGAATGTTTATTGAGTGATAACTTGAACTTTTAATCGATTGGCACATAAAAAATATTAGTATTTTTTAACTGACAATTATATTTATTTAATTGACCCCTTGAAATTTAGGTCATTATCTACTAATATCATATTGTAAAATTTAAGTTAAATGCGCATCTTCTTATAAACTTAATGTCAAATGTCTACTCCATCATTTTATCATGAGGGTCGAGAACGAGAAAGCAGATTAAAAAAAATCAAAATTGAATCGTAATAAATACATAATTTAAAAAATATTAATGTGGGGGTATGTTGATAATACTCTTAAGTTTGAGGTGGACCAAAATCAAATCGTTAAAAGATAATATCACGTTAAAACTCTTCTGTCATCGGAGAAAAACACTAGAAAGTATTATCGATCATTAGATTGGCGGGTCTTTTTTCGAGTTGGCTTTTTTTCACTTCCGTTATGGTTTCTCTAGTCGCATAAAAAAATAGTACTGCAATTGAGAATGAATATAACGGTCGGGTCCGGATTGACCATTGTGGACCAAGACGGGTCTAAAGTTGTTGGGGTCGGTCTGGTTTTGTGGTCCGGATCACTGATACAAATTACAATTACATGCGCTCACAGCGCACTTTAGTGCTTTGTTCTTGTTCTGATTTCCCGTTGCTGTCGCTCTATCTCTGTCATTCACGCTTGAAATCTTTCCAAAACACAAGGATTCTTTGACTCGCCCAACGATTTTTTCACTCAGCTGCCATTAGGATCGCATGGCCGATTCCGATTGCGATTCAGCGTTCGTTCCTCATTTTTCATTTGTCGTACCATCTCGTTCTTCTGGCTGTTTCTTTTTAGATTGATAGTTTTTGTAGTTTTAATCAATCAATGGATTTTTTATCAGTAAGATTTTATAATCGATTTTGTGAGTTAAAATTTGAGGTTTGGGGTTTGATCGTTTTAATCTGAATCTACTGGCAATTGGGATCTTTAATTTCAGCTATGTAGATTCTACGGCTGCGGAAATAATAGTTGTCCGGCATGGGGAAACAACGTGGAATGATGATGGAAGAATTCAGGTTAAACTGTTCATTATTTGGTCGAACTCCCTTTTTAATAGACATCAATCATTAGTAGAACTTACTGAACTAACGTCATGTCATGGTACATGGTTTGTGATATCCATCCTAAATCATTTTTCTAACTTTTTTCCATCAATGTTGGGTGCTCTGTACAAGTTTTTTCCTGAAATTCTACTCTTATGATTTTATTTCTACGCTGGACATAATAGTTTTTTTCTTTTTTGCTGGCTCTTCTTGATTTAAAAGCGACAATACCTTGTGGCGATTAGTTGTATTACATGGCATCATCTGCATGGGCATTGCATATCCTTGATCTTACGGAATGAGATGCTAAGTTTTGGCACATAAAAGTTCTCATTTGTTTAGCAATCCTATGAAAAGAATCTGATAAACCTTCTGTTCTTGATTTCTCAATATTGGCCTTCTTGCATCTGCTCCAAAGTTGGGCTCTGATCTGCAGCTGACTTTATGAATTACTCTAATCAAACAGGGACATTTGGATGTGGAGTTGAATGATACTGGGAGACAGCAAGCAGCTGCTGTAACTTCTGAATATTTTTATTCAATCTATATTCATTATATCCTCACTGTCACACTGGTTCACTTTCTGATCATTATATCACTTAATGTAGGTTGCTGACCGATTATCCATGGAGCGTAAAATATCCGTCGTGTACTCATCAGACTTGAAGCGTGCTCTTGACACAGCAGAGGCAATTGCAGCCAGATGTGGGGATTTGGAGGTGTGATTTCATAGAGAGCTTTCTGGATTTTTTGTTTTTTCTGTAACTACTCTTACAGAATAAAAGGCATAGATTTCACATTTATATCGAGACAACCATGAGTCTCCATCAAATTTGGTAAAAATAATATATAAATAGCATAGACATTGAAATGATATTGTTGTGAATTATAGTGTTTTTAGATCTCTTCCCCTTTCTTGCAGCTCTATTTTGTCCTTCAGTGTTCTTTACTCTTGATATTGTAGTTTGATGCATCTGTGAAGCCGAACACAGTCAGCTCTCGACAAAATTTACTATTATATGTGTTACTTCCATCTTTCAGGTTATTATAGATCCTAATCTACGGGAAAGACATTTAGGTGATCTTCAGGGCCTAATATTACGTGAAGCGGCAAAAGATAATCCTCAGGCCTATAAGGCTTTCTTGTCTCGGGATTCAGATAAAGCACTTCCAGTTAGTACTTGTTTCTAGACTCTTGAAATAACAGTTGATTGATTTTTTTCTCAAAGTTGAAAACACTCTCTAATGGAAGGCCCTTGCAGTGGGCTGCTAATCTGCCTTTTTTATTTGACTGTGGCTTAAATATGAATTTGATTTTTCTTTTGTCATCCAAGTATTAGAACAAAAAATATGCAATAAGGCATTACAATAAAAAAGCGCTCTACCTATGAAGAGACTTTACGAGAAGTTTCTCCACTACCGACAAACTCCAACCGATCAAAACAAGGTTTGATTGAAGAATCTCTTAATGTTCGAAATCCAAACTTTCGTTGTAAAAGTATTCTACCGAATCAATTCCTTAAACATAACTATGAGGTGGAGCCAACCTACTACCTTTGCTCATTTTAAGAGAATATTAAGGCTAGTTCATGAAGAAAGCATAGAAATTAGTTGTATATATTGAAAAATAATCTGATTGAGCATGGTACGCAAAAAGATTGCAAAAGAAAATATAAAATTTTAAATGCAATAAATCTAAATCCCCTTTGAGGTTTACTTATTCTAGAAAAGTTGAGAAACATATGGTAGAAGTTATATTTTCATCATCAGTTACAATTAGATAACTCATTATGATAGCTTTTTTCTATGGTAAGGAGCCTTAGTAGAGAAGAAAAAATTATTCTTGGTTTTGGTGAAGTGTTCAGGAAGTACTCCTTGGAAAAGTGGTGTGTGGACTGCATTGTAATTCTTTTCAATAATTCTTTTTAATCAACGACGATGCGAAATCAGAGGTTTTATCATTTTGGTATAGAGCACTAGAATTGGAGTAACAATGGCAATAATGGTGGATTGGCAAAAGGAGATGACAGGAACCAAAGAGTAATAGAAAATAGGGACGATTTCGTTTATACGAACATATAGTGTTATTTGTGTCTAGGTCTGATGTAGATCATCCAACAATGATTTCTAGAAATGGAGAACTGGGAAAGAAGTTATGAGAGATTAAACTAAACAATGATCTTTTTTTCACAGCCATGATTGTTTACTGTGGAAGTTGGAATTGCCGATCTTTAAAGGAGTTAATTTGGTGATCTGATCAAGGTGTCCCCAAACTCTACCAAGAGCCAAGATCCATTACAAAACTTAGGATGATTCATGACAAGAACAAAGACAGAAAATGAATAAAATCCTACAAATTTTTTTTATCAAAGTTTGATTGTAGCTTGCATCATGATGTTTCACTATGGACTAGAACTGGTAGATTGGACGTCGTTTCCATGTTCAAAGCACATGCATTACTTTAGAGATTGTGTTCACAAATAAGCCCAGCATGAGCCCCACATATGATCTTTGAAAATTTGCAATTGTTTTCTATTTTTTTATATTTAAATTTTCATGCATAGTATTTTCACCATTATTAGGGTTTCCCATATTTTCAAATACATTTAGACTAATTACCTCTATCTTTAGGTTCATTTAAACACAATGGTTTCAGTCTTTCATGAATTTTTGAGATTTATTAAAATTAAGCTTTTGCTTTAGTTGATGAGATTCTCTGCATTCTCTTTTTAAATTCTTATAAAAAACTAGATGTTCTTTGAGTGCTTGTATGAAAAGATCAGACAGTTTAGTTAGTGTCAAATTTCTATTAATAACTACGGCTATTCCTTGATTAGTCTGCATTGATGTCGGGTCTCGGATTGTAAAAGATCTTAAGTTCGCATCATCTACAAGGTTGGGTTGATAGAGAAGAAAGGTATTTCGTTGTTAACTGAGTCTGAAAAGTTGGAAGCAGCTGTTTTATGTTTGGAAGGAGCCGCCTCAGCTCTTGGTTCCAATGGGAGAACAGTACCAAAGTTTTCCAATCAGGACAGAAATTAAACCATTTATTGCTGGATAGATTTCGTCTAGGGGGGTCTGGATGCAGTATTTTGTTTAAGTCCAAACAAGGGGGTACAGTTGGAAAATACAACATCCAATTTGAGGCGATTGTTTCAGAGTTGGTGAGAATTCCGGAGGCAGTGCAGGAAAGTGTTTTCTTTATTGGTTTGAAGAATGAAATTGAAGGTGATGTTAGTTTGGTGAGACCATCAAGATTAAGAGATTTGATGAACTCAACACAACTGGCTGATGATCAAATTTGTTTGGTGGGATCAGAAAGAACAGCTGTGAACAGAAGCATTCCTTAGACGTTAAGTTAAACGTAGAAGAGTTAACCAGTAAGAGTTTTGAATTGATACATACAAAACCAGCAAATCTTGTGGAGCTATACACAAAAGCCTTTCAAATATTATTTAATAAAATATATTGTGGTACAGAGAAGAGATTTGATTAATATTTATTGGCTGTTCAATCTAATGCAGGGTGGGGGAGAGAGTCTTGATCAACTTTATCAGCGTTGCACATCTTGTTTGACGAATATTGGAAGAAAGCACAAAGGTGAAGCTGCATATAAAGAACTAATTTTCTCTATGATTTGTTAAACATTATCCATACTATTACAATACAAGAATGAAAACCGGAAGGCTGAACTCCTTTTACATTTACTTTTTTTTTTGGCAGGCAAGCGAGTTGTAGTTGTCACTCATGGAGGTGTTATAAGATCATTGTATAAGCGAACTTCTCCAAATAGAAGGTCTGCAGGCAAGATACTGAATACATCTGTCAACGTGTTTCATATATTTGATGGTGACAAGTGGGCTATAAAATCATGGGGTGATGTTAGTCATCTCAACCAATCTGGATTTCTACAGTCAGGATTTGGAGGTGATAAAACTTCTGGTTAGTTAGTCCGGAGCTAAATTAAGTCTCGAGCACTTACTAGAATAAACAGAAATTGATTGATCAGTCAAACTGGTTGGAAGAAATATTAAATAAGCTGTATTATTGAATTGAATTCTTCATTGAAAGTAATCTGTAATCTGACTAGAATTAAGTTGTCGAGTTTGGAGTTTCATATCTCGCTATTACAGTACGAATCGAAACATGTTATAAGAGGATAAGATTTTGAGATATCTTTGTTAGTTGCAAAGAAGTCATTTTGGGAATTCCATTTTTTATTTTAGATTGGCTTTTGCTTGAAAACAATATATATGCATATCTGTGTTTCTTGTAGATGTGTTCTTCTTTCTGTTGTCAACTAAACCTTTTCCTGGAAATTCCCTTTCGGGTCCATCACACCCATTGTATGTGCTTATGCTTTGCCAAATTCTTGAAGCTCCTTTGTTTGGAAGGTGAGAAAGTTCAAATCTTAACCACCCTTTTTTCCTCTGATTGATGAGATCATGGTTGAATATTTCAAATTGTATTTCTATTAGCTGATTTATTTCCCCTTTGGTTGCTGGAACACCGAGTTGTTGACCGATCTCATCTGGGTCGATTTGATCATTTACAGATTATGGTGTATCGTTGTTTACGCTAGTTTTTTTCATGAAATGATTTCTCGATCGGTTCATTTAACTTTTTATGCTCTTGTGTTGCTCGTTTAACTTCATATTATTGATAAATTGTGTTACTCAAACTCAGTTAGGAAGTTTTAGATGATCTCATTTCACTTGCCGCTTTAAGAAAGTTAAAAATTATTATACAATAAATATAATAAATAATTATTTAAATTTTAATACATTATTTGTATTTTAATTAAACTAATGAATGTAAAATATTAGTTCTAATTTCTAAATTCAGCGTGCATTATTGTTTTATCAAATTAACTATGCGTTTTAGCTACATTTTTAATCTTGCAATACGATTTTGAACGAGATGTTACATTGGACGCAATAAAGTTTGAAATTTAGTTAAATTTATCATCAAAGTTGTAATTGAATGATAAATTGATTATTTATTTAGATTTAATATTCAAAAAATTCAGTGGTTAACTTTAAAATTTACTTTAATGGGTTATCATTGATTTTTTGAAAGAGAATTGAGGAAGATCTGAAGAAAGAAGGATTAAAACCATTTCAAACTTTTGATTAAATAATTTAAAAAAATAAAATTCGAAAGTTTAAAATCAAATAACTCCCCGACTGATATTTGTTACACAAGTTTTTCATGCTCACTGTGTTACAAAGTGGGCCCCAACGCTTGTGGGGGAGAACTGTCACTTGCAACTCGCACAAGCATAGCTCAGTTGACTCAGAGATGATAGATTGGATACAAGAGTCTAGGTTCGACGCATGCGATGTCCTAGTGTGAGAGTTGTTACCCTCAATGTTAGGGTAGCTCCTTGGGATATCAGGTAAATATCCTCTATCTCTGGGCCGTTGAGTCACCGTGATTTAATCTTCTCACAAACTGTCAGGCCGGGATGTGAGAGCCCTGAAGACGAGAGATTTCGCCTTTTGGTAACAAAAATTGTCTTTTGCCCCTGACAATCACAACCGTCAACTTGTTTATCCAATTCAGATCAACTATATTGTTTATCCAATTCAGATCAATTATATAGATGACATTTGATTAGTTTTAAATTTAAAAGAAAATTAATTTAAATCTAAACCAAAATTAATTTATAATGTTGATAGACTTGACCATTGGATCTGATAAATTAATCGACAAATTAAAATTTTATGAAAAAATAATTAATTTAGATTGATAATTCGTAATTTTAAATTTTAAGTAACTGATTATAACCACAAATTAAAAATAATTTTAAATTTGATTTAGAACGAATTTATTTTTTATTAAAAATTAATTTGAAGTCATTATCTCACCCCACTGTACAGAGTCTCTCAATGAATTTACTTGCATGGAATTACGTGTCCAGAATCAGATCTCTTTTAGGTTTCTTTTGCTACTTTATAATTCTTGAATTAATTTATTGTCTTAGTTTATTATTACACAATCTGACATACTTAATGGGTATAATAAAAATAAAAATAATGATTTAAATTTAATATTTTAATTAGAATTATTAATATATGACATATCAGAATTTAAATTTTAACTGATTCATAAAATATTTTAATTAGATTTTATATTTATATATAAAAGCTATTAAAATATGTAATTTAATTTTGGATTTTTTGGATAACAAATAATAAATGGAAAGAGGACCAGTCATATGGGGAATTAATTGTCCTCACTAATATCATGGGCCCCACCATATTTCGTATTATAATCAACAATATCAATTCCGATTCTCTGTTGGCCGTAAATCTCCACCATCTTCTTTCTCTTTCCTCTCTCTCTCATCTCACTCCTCTCTGGTGTTTGTCCAAGACGCTGAAGACAACTATGGGAAATCCCATTTTTTAAGTTTTGATGTTGCGGGGAAGTCCGTGTGGGATTTCAAATCTTGTTTAGGATGATCTGAATCATAATTGGAGTTCAAAGTTCCTTTTTTTCCTGTGTGGGGGGAGGAGATTAATGGGTCTTTGCAGCTCCAAACCTTCCCCGGAATCCGACCCACATCCTGCAAATTCAGATTTTCAAGCTCACGGAGATGGGTTCAGCTCAGTTCAGCAAAATCCCCAAGGGGGTGTAGCCGCGCCACCTCCGAGCTCCGTCAGTGGCGGAAACGACAGCGATGGCGGGAAGAGAGGGAAGAACAACAAAGATTTGGAGAGCGTCAAGAAATCTCCGTTCTTTGCGTTCTACAGTCCCAGTCCAGCTCACTACCTCTTCTCCAAAAAGTCACCGGCGAGATCTCCGGCGAATGCGAGCTCGAATTCCACTCCAAAACGGTTCTTCAAACGGCCGTTTCCGCCGCCGTCACCAGCGAAGCATATACGAGCGGTGTTAGCTAGGAGACATGGCTCGGTGAAGCCAAACGAGGCATCTATTCCCGAAGGTAGTGAAGTAGAAGGGTTGGCCGGGCTTGACAAGAGCTTTGGATTCTCGAAGCATTTTTCGAAAAATTATGAAATTGGAGAAGAGATCGGAAGGGGACACTTCGGATATACCTGCTCGGCGAGCTTCAAGAAAGGCGAGCTCAAAGGCCAAAAGGTTGCAGTGAAGCTCATCCCCAAAGCTAAGGCATGTGATTATCAATTTCTTCATTAGATTTTTAAGTGTGTTATTTTCTGATTGTTTTGAATTTCGAGTTATAGATGACCACTACTATAGCAATTGAGGACGTCAGAAGAGAAGTGAAGATATTAAAAGCCTTGAGTGGACATAGCAATCTTGTGCATTTCTACGACGCATGTGAAGATCGTGATAATGTTTATATAGTAATGGAGTAAGAGCTATGTTCTTCATCTTTGTAACATCCGAACAAATCAGATTCTGTCTTGCTTAGACAGCAGTTTCATTCTTTTCGATGTAATTAATTTTGTGTATTCCATAGGTTATGTGAAGGAGGAGAACTCTTAGATAGAATACTCTCAAGGTATTTTAATTTTGAACTTTCCATAATAACATCGTGTTTTCTAGCTCTACTTCGCATTTGTTCATATGGTAAATTCCCTTCTTCTTTCATGCAGGGGCGGAAAATATTCAGAGGATGATGCAAAGATTGTAATGATACAAATATTGAATGTTGCTGCATTTTTCCACTTGCAGGGCGTGGTCCACCGGGATCTTAAACCAGAAGTAAGATGTTTTTCACCCTTCATAAAGTACCTCAAATTGTCTGTTGTAAGAATTATCAAAGATTGTCATATGTTTTATTTTTGTGCTCATGAGCTCATGTTAATCGATGAATTCGTTGATATTGTGTTTTTTTCTACCCCTTATTTCATAAATACTCATGCATTGGGCCTTTTTCTTATGTGTACAAACAGAATTTTTTGTTCACGTCCAAGGATGAAAATTCACAATTGAAGGCCATAGATTTTGGGTTGTCAGATTTTGTAAAACCAGGTTATTTGCTGCTTAATTTTGTTGAACTCATTATTTTAATCGTCTTACAAATAAGGGTTAACTTCGAGGAACACCCTCAACGTTTAGGGTCTTCCATCAAACACCTTGAACGAATTTTTCTAACAACCGACACTTCAAATCTTTTGATTTTTCATACAACATCCTCGAAATTAAATTCATGTAACGCTAATTTATCGTCATTTATCACTTACCAACTCTGCTCAATCATAATCTCTCTTGGTTGCTCGTCAGTCGTGTTTGTTTATAAATGCAAGTTTAATTTAAAATTTTTAAATTGAATTTTTAAGTTTTAAATTGTTTTTTCAAGTGTTCATATCAAATTTGAAACAAGTATTTAATTTTAAAAAATGTAAACTAATGAGGGTTTGCAATCGATAAATTTGCATTTAAAAAAATTAATGTTGAGGGTGTTGTATGCAAAATCAAAATATTTGAGGTGTTAATTGTTAGAAAAATTTCTTCAAGGTGTTAGTTGGAAACACCATAAATGATCAAGGTGTTTAGTGACAGTAACCCTATAAATAATGATCGTTTTCCTTTAACTCATTTTCAGACGAGAGGCTTAATGACATTGTTGGGAGCGCATACTATGTTGCTCCTGAAGTGTTGCATAGATCTTACTCTACAGAAGCTGATGTATGGAGCATAGGTGTGATTGCTTATATACTGTTATGTGGTAGTCGTCCATTTTGGGCTCGAACCGAGTCTGGGATTTTCAAGGCCGTTTTGAAGGCCGATCCAAATTTCGATGAGCCACCTTGGCCATCTTTGTCTCTTGAAGCGAAAGAGTTTGTTAAGTCCTTACTCATTAAAGATCCGAGAAAAAGAATGACTGCAGCTCAAGCGCTCGGTGAGTTCTGATGTTTATTGAGAGTTTTTTTCTTTTTTTGTTGACGGTTTGCTCATAGTTTCCTTCAGTGCACAGGTCATCCTTGGATTAGAAATTTTAGTGATGCAAAAGTGCCTCTAGATATACTTATATTTAAACTCATGAAGACTTATATGCGATCATCTGCGCTTCGAAAAGCTGCTCTGAGGGTGGGTATATGATTAAATCGCAAAGATTTTTTAAATAACGTCTAAGTATAAACAATATACTTATATTTTTTATCATGGTTTTCATTTTGTGTCTTTGACAGGCTCTATCTAAGACATTAACTGCTGATGAACTCTTCTTCTTGAGAGTCCAGTTTACCCACCTTGAACCAGATAAGAACAGCACAATAAGCTTAGAAAATATCAAAGCAGTAAGTGCACATTCTTACCCCTTTTCCATATTTGAATGGTTGTTTCTCTAATCTTTTCATCGACTATCTTATATTAGGCTTTGTTGAAAAATTCGACGGAAGCAATGAAGGAGTCTCGACTTCCTGAATTTCTGGCATCCGTTCGTGTCTAAAGACCCGTACTTGATTTTTTTTTCAATTCATCGAACATAATTTACTCGCGTTCTTTCTATGCAGCTTAATGCATTGCAATTTAGAAGGATGCATTTCGAGGAGTTCTGTGCGGCTGCTCTTAGTGTTCATCAACTAGAGGCTCTTGATCGATGGGAACAACATGCTCGTTGTGCTTATGAATTATTTGAGAAGGATGGAAACCGAGCTATTGTCATAGAGGAACTCGCATCTGTAAGTTATAAGACTTTTTTAGTGGATTGGATCTTTCTACTTACTACTTTTAAAATGATATATCCCTTACCTTTCAAATGAAAATTGAATATATATGTATAGCGATGTTTAAGATAATATGCCAATAATATTAGAAAGATAATATTAGGTTTACTTTCTTAAAACATCTATTGTCGTGTCGAGTTATGATTGATGTAATAAATATTATAAATAATTATTTTAATGGTATTACAATAAATACACTTTAACTTGACCAATCATAGCTTGATATGTCAGCATTTATAATGAGAGGGTATGTTAGAAAGGAAACTTGGTATTACTTATATTAAAAACGTAAACGTTGTGGACTGAGAATTATTAAATTATTTATATTATTCTTCTCATTCATCCCACGGTCGTTATTTTTTTATTGGTTTTTTTGGTTATGCTACCATGTAAAATTACTAGGAATATTAAAGTGTTGAGTTTATGAAAATTATTCAATCATTCAAATCATTGAATTGACCATGTTTTTGAATTTTGAATTAGCTACAAGTGAGAGTAGTGATGTTTTTGGGATTTTTCAGGAACTTGGTCTTGGCCCTTCGGTTCCGGTCCAGGCAGTTCTTCACGACTGGGTGAGACATACTGATGGAAAACTAAGCTTTCTCGGGTTCGTCAAATTATTGCACGGCCCATCTACCCGTAACTTCCCGAAACCTCAGTAAATGTTTCTTGAGACAAAAAGTGAATAACCCAGGTTTGTGAAGGAGATAGGTGTTTGTTTTATAGTGATGATTACTGGTTGTAAAGCATGTTTAGCGGAGATGAGCTTACTTCTTAATGGATGTTGATTTAGGCGTTGACCGTTGATTGTTCTTTCTGGTTTTTCCGGGTCTGGTCTGGTCAAATTATTAAAGGTTGAAACTGATATTGAGTTGGATTTGACCCAGGATTGAGTCAAATTCGGTTTTAAAGATGTGACGAAATGAGTTTGGTTTTGGTGAAATACCAAAAATCAAACAGTGGTTTAAAATTGAACCGAACATAATGCATCGTGTTGGTTTGGTGAAATCTGCGAGCATCTTGACTTCAAAGAAGCCAACATTTTCATGCCTTGTTTAACATGATCATTACAGAATTTACTCAAAATATTTGGTCTGACAAATTCGATTTGTAATTGTTAAGAAACATTACAACCCAACATTGTAAATTCTTTGAATTGGTGGTAGTTTATCAATAATTGGAGATTGAATTTGGACGACATAAGAAAACAGAAAACTAAGTATTTAAAAAACACAAAAATGATCAAATTGAAACATAACTATCGTTATATATAATGGATTTAATAAAAGGGTACATTTATTAAGATTGCTACAACCCTTTCACTTTCAGGACCCTCTGCTATCTCATCATGCTCTAAAATTACCTGAAACTTTGATTACTCCAACTTTATGAACAAATGGATTCCCAGTTACAATGATCTGTCGACAAACACGCCCAAAATTCTATAAACCATCATGTTTCGACGACATTTTGTAATTTGACGATGAATGTTGGACTGAATTCGCATTCAATTAGCTGGAATTGTAGATGTTCATCCAGAAAGCTAGCTTTTGGTTGGTATCAAGACCCTCTAACTCTAAGTTCATGCTGGGTAGCTTCCCAAGAAAGTACCTGGATATAATTCCTATGAAAAAATAAATATAAACATCTCCAAGTCGCAGATTAGTCAGATTATTATTGAAATATATGCAAACTTGAGCTTACTTTAGCTGACGGATTAGTGCAAAGGGATTAGCTTCTCCTTTACGATCAACCGAACAGGCTTCCTTATACTTGAAATTTGAAAATGCATTGTAAGGATCGAGCGAATCTTCGTTGCAAGTTTCTGAGCCGACGGTTCCGTGAGTTGATTTGCTTGTGATCGTGTAAATGGTTGATAAACACTTGACAAGATCGTCGGAGATTTTGTTTTGTGAGGTTCTGGGGGCTTGTTCATCTGACTGACTTGAAGAACATTCATGTGTTTGCTCTCCATTCATCATTAATCTGCAATCTAGCTGAGAAATAATTTGATAAACTAAGGTTAAGATTGAACAATTTTCAAAAAATCTGCAACTTGAGAGAATTCAAACCATTTTTCACCTCTAGAGTTTTGACTGGAGATTTCTTTGATGGAGTAGTTTTGACACCTTTCTTCGTCGAATTAGAACATGAATTATTATCTCTCCCTCGCTCTTCAGCCATGTACGACGAAGCCGAATAGCAACTAGATTTTCTTGAAGCTTGTTTTCTTAAAACAGGCCTCGCTGGATCGGAGACATTATCGACGGACAACAACTTTCGAATCGAAGCAGTTCGAGTGAGAGAAGGCTGAAACCTGGCAGTAAATGTTTCTGAATTGAACTCGTTTTGGGACATCGACTTTGTCCGCCTGTGTTTCATACTTTTTGTCTCAACATTCTCGAATGATTCAATAGAATTCTCCATATTCCTCTTAATGGACACCAAACCTTGTCTGAAATTCACCACCTGTTCTTCTAGCCAGATAACCTCTTCCTCTAAAACAGCAACCTCGGCAAGAAGTTCCAGTGTCTAAAACCAAACATGTCGATACATTAATCACTCGAATTGGGGAAGTGTATGAACATTGCTCTAAATAGAGAGTGATGCTAACTTGTGGAGGGAGATAAGGAGGAAACCGAGGTAGAGCCCCGAGCGGCCTGGTTATCGCTCTTTCTAGTGCTTTATGAATGTTTTCTTCATGTCTGAGCCTCTTTTTGAGCTTATCAACCTGAAAATTGCCACTAATTTAAGCCAGATGAATGTGAAAGAACAATACTTCACTGATTCTATGAAGAAATTTGAGATAGACGACAAAAATTAGACTTACATCTTGTATCAAGGCGATCTTCCTTTGTGTGTTTGATTTACATCGAGCTGCATTACTTCCAGATTTCTTGCCAGTTGTCTTGGTTCTCTCATCCTCTATGTTCTCCTCCTTTGGAAGTTATGAAACGTGAATGAAGAACGCCAGGAAGAGGAGAAATTACAAGCTCAATCAGAAATATTGAAGAAAAGACGGAATCAATAGTTGGATTTTGGGATTCTTGAAGTATAATGTAAGAGATAAATCTCATTCAAAGCATGTCAGTGAACCAGAAAAGTAGAAATCGCTGAAAAATCGAACGGAAACTGGGAAGAAAAAAAAGGAGAAGTTTACTTTATCATGATGTAGAGCTTTCATCTTCTGCAGGTTAGTGCGGAATCTGGCATTCATCTTTCACACACAAAGCTGCGAAACGAAACAAATAAATGAGCGAACAACAATCGCGCTTACGAGAGAGAGAGAGAGAGAGAGCACGAGCAGCATAAGAAGAGAGCGACCCTGAAACAGAAATGAGCAGAAGGAACAAGTGCTGGACGGGCGTCTTGAAAAGAGTGAAAGAGAGCGAAACTCAGAGAAGAAGAAGACAAGGAGTTTTAAATGTAAAGCAAAAGAGGGTGTTCGAGAAAGGAAAAATGGAGGTTGGAGGGAGAAAGAAGCCACCGAATCCTCCTCTGTAAATCAATAAAAAAAAATGGAGCAGATGATTCAAATTTAAACCAGAACGACAAACAGACACGCATCGTGCAAATCATCAGGGCTGAGAGAGAGAGAGAGAGAGCTTTTCAAGGTCTGTGGTTCCTGGTTTTACAACCTGAAGACTGGAGCGAGAGAGAAGATGACGACGAATCATCCACTGCGATTCTTCTGCTCAGCTCAATCTTCTTCTCTGGCTTTCGTCTCACTCTCCATTTGATCAAGTTTTTAACAAATAATAATAATACGCTGATCAATAATAAGTATAGCATAGAATTTACGTAGTTGGAATTGGAATCTTGGTGGCCACCAAAAACAAAGACCGAACCCACCGTGTTCGGAAATAATTGTTTAAATCTTTGTCTGTCGTTGACATGGTCACTTGAAAACTAACATTATAAATTCAAGAGAGATAATTAATATGAAAATTTAAAATTAAATTTGTATTTATTGAAAAACGCAGCTGAGAAAGAATCAAGAGAGATTAAGGTTGACCGATGATAAAAGCCGATAAAGCGATACAAATATTTGATTTCAAAGGTGTTGTATGTAAAATCGAAAGTTTTGATGCATTTAGTTGTCAATGAAATTGTTTCAAGGTATTCGATATTCTGAATATTCAGTGAAATTAACCCTTTAATAGGTTGTATTTGATTATGAAATAAACTCGACTTCCAACTCTTGCTAAACAAAATCAGATCACATAATTACTCTAACAGTCACTGGAACATTGTTCTTTCTCATCTTCCAAACTTGTCGACATGGAATCAGAGTCATTGCAACAAATCGATACATAACCAATGCTTCGGATGCAGCAGATAAGGAGAATGTAGGCACGAAAAAGGTTAGCAGAAAATATCAAGTGTCGAAAAGCTCTCCATCGAAGCATAAAGCTGGTTCATCAAATCGGTAGCAACTTGGAAAGAAAGCCATGGCAGAAACAATGGAGGATGGACCATGACAGCGTAGAAAAGAAAATGGTGGACCTGTGTCTCGCTGGTCCATCTTCTGGGCCGCGGCAAGACAAACACAGATGCAAGAAAAAGCTTATCCATGCCCATTAATGGCTCTCGCTCTACCCACTTGTGCGCAGAGAATAAGCTTAAAGCCAGACAGCATTAAACTCGTCAAAAAAAGTACAGTTTAGGAGGATTAGCTTCAGTTTCTAGGTTTGAATCATCACTTTCAGCTCAGCTGCATATGATTATGACCATCTTTCAGACCCACCTCTAAAAATGGTCCCTTTTTTCAGCTCACTATAACTCTTATCTTCTTCGATGGAGGAACTCTATGAATGCCCACCATGGCAAAAGGGTCTGCTTCGTTTGGTCATTTTCAGGCATCTCTAGTGGATTCAAAGCTGACCCAGTTCGGGTTTTAGGCTCTTCAATGGCTGCAGTGTCGTGTGAGGCAGAGAATTATAAGCCTAAGTCTTAGGACACTCGGTCTTCAGGAACCCTGGTATTGCTAGATTGAGGATGTCAAAAGAACGACCATTTTAAACTGCCTCTGGCCTTTGAAGAATTTTAACATTAACAGAAGTTTAATTGATAGTTACAAGAAATTCGAGTAGAACACAAATATTTCACTCTTTTACAGCTTCTGGATTTCGGCCCTATCACACTTTTACTGCTCAGTAGCTATATTCAGTGGACTACTCGATCCGCCCTCACGAGCAGATCAATCATTACATCACTAAGATTCAAAATGTTCGCTCCTGTCTTTCGAATTTCAGGTACTAAAGGCTAAAACAATCCAATAAAGAAGATCATATTCAAATCCAAAATACAAGATCAATTTATGTCGATCAATTCGTGATAAACAACATGGAATTTCATGTCTACTATCTTTGTCACAAAAACCATCACTAATAATTCAGATGTTAGTTAACACTGCATTTGGACGAAATAAACAACCTAAGCTAGAACAAAATTCTGTTATGAACTTAAATTGCCCACATCTTCCTGCAATTCAACAAACCAGTAATTCCAACAGAGAGATACTAACATTATAAACTTCAGCAAATGGCAAGAAAATTCAAACAAAGAAACAAATGAGAAAACAGGAGGAGAAAAAAAAAGATTCAGAATGAGGAGATAAGGAAAGAGAGGCAATGAGGAAGAGGAAGAAACAGTAAAGTGAGGAAAATAAGGCAAGAGAAAATCAGAGTTATCAGCTTTTTTAAAAAAAGAAACCATTTCAGACTTTGCAGATGACATCAACAACAATGCATGTTCTGGCTTGTTTATTTGTCAATCATATGCTCTTTACTAGCAAAACTCCTACTAGAGAATGATTTATTGTCTTTGTCAAGAAAAATAATGTTTTTTTTTTTCAAAATGAGCAGGTATTTGACCTAAAGATATATTATGAACTTTTAGAATATATTGCAAGCAAGATCATTAATTGGAAAATAGAGAAGAAAGGATCGAGGGTGTTAAACTAAACCAATTTTCAAAATAACTAAACTATCATTCCAATTTCGTACAGAAGCCATGTTAGATTTGCCCGCTATCATTTTCAAACTCATCTATCAACTGTGTATTGATAAACACAGCACCAGAACAGGCAAAAAAAAACTGACCAAAATTCAATCATCAATAATTTAAAAAACGACTACTTATCTGCGTGGAGAAAACTCTCATAGTGCGTCCCGAAAAGAGTCTTGTTAACATCATCCCAGTTCTGAATATGATCCCACAACAATCCGTTGTGTATCTTCACTTGATGGCTCGTCAATTCCATGAGTGGAAGATCGAGAAATTCTTGAACATCTTTTAACTTCTGCAACAAAGATAGGAGAGGATAAGTCAATATAATATTCGCATTTTCAAACAATTACATTATTAGCATGTGTTTATTTCACTGGACACCATAAACGTTTAGAGTGTTTTCACCTGACACCTTGAACTATTTTTTTTACAAGTAACACCTCAAACCTTTTAATTTTTTGTATCATACCCTAGAGACTAAATTTTTTAACTCTAATCTATCGATGCGTATCGCTTGTGAACTCTCTTCAATTTATATTTTTCAAAAAACAAATAATTAGTTCAATTTTGGTATGTACACTTTAAAATAAAATTAAAATTTAAAAATTTGACAGAGAAACATGAAAATTAAAATTCCCTTTATTAAGAGACATAATTGATGAGCAACTAGGGAGGCTAGGGTTGAAGAAGGCTATCAAGCAATAAATTAGCATTAAAAAAATTGTCAATAGTGTTGTAAAACAAAATGAAAGGTTTGAAGTGTTGGTTGTTAAAAATATTTGTCCAAGGTATCCAATGAAACTAACTTCTACATTCAAGGTGTCCAGTAAAATTAATCGTATTACATTTTGAAATGTTTCTAAAGATCTCACCGTTTGATTCTTAATCAAGTCTTCGTAGTACAATATCATATGTCTCGAGGTATTGAAGTAATTTAAGGCCTTCAAAGCCGTTGCATTCATTTCCTCAAGGTCGTTTATCAATGAAGAGGTGTTGATTATAGGCTTAAAATTGGAAAGGGTCTTCGCCTAGAAACACAAAATTCAAGGCTTCAGTTATTTTAAAGTCAGTGTGATAGAGATCGAGATAGAGAGAGACCTCTTCTTGTGTATGAACATGGGCTTTGTGGGTTCCATTCAATGTCTTGGCATATCTATCATAAGAATTTGCGAGAATGGATACCATTCGTCTCAATAAATTTTTTCTGAAAATAAAAATTGCAGAAACACCCATGCGATTGAAATATTCAGCCATTATGTCATGATGCTCCATCAATCCCTGCATGAAAAAAGATAAAAAAGAGATTTAATCTTCAACAATTAAATAAAAAATGAAACAAATCCAACACAATTCAGAATATAAATATGCAATTTGACTGAGGGCTTATTAATATCGCCTTCACACCAAGACTCGGCGAACATGAATTTTTTTCATCGATACTATCCTATTCCCAATCTATTTCACGTGGCATAATTCTATTTCATTCTTCATCCTCTGCAATCATTATCTTCAATTCCTTCTAACAATTTTACGGCCACCACATCTAAAACATAATCCATTTTTCCTTTGCCTTGCCACCTTCAATCCTTTAGTTGGAAATCCATGCCTTGTATTTAGAATTATTTCTACTAATGACACTGTGTTTGAAAATGATTCACCAAATTCGTTTCTTAATTATTTACATTAATATGATTACTATATTCATGTTATTTTAATACTCCAGACATTGAGCCACATCCATAGTTTGGTCCAACTCTTGAGGACAGCATGCTCTCAAATCTGCAGGAATTTCCTGTTGTAGAGCATTGATGACTACTTTCAAAGCCGCACCGAACTTCAATTCATCCGAACCCCCAAATTAAATTCAACCTAAAAACCAACATTTGTTAGTTCTTCCGCTTTATCTTCTCCTAATTCATGCCCATTCATTCATTCTCCACTTGAAACATCTCATTTAGTCATTGTTCATTGAGTTTCTTCCGTGTACTTCCATATTTTACCTACATTTATCATCAATTGCTATATTAATCTCTCCAATTCTGAAAAACACTAGAACTCATGCATCACATCTGCCAATTCCTTACCCCTAGGATTCCCATTTTTCTTTATCCTTCTTCAATATCGTCATGAACTGATACTAATATGATAGGTATCCACCACATAATAGCATATATTTACATAGTTTTCCTTAGAAAACTTGTGTACCGCTACAATTCTCCATTCTTTTACATGATTTTCCCTTCTTTCCTAACTTTCTTATTTATACCTTGTACAAAGAAATGTTTAGAGGTGTCCATTCCAAATTACAAATACAAACGAACAAATAGACAAGTGCCAAAATATCAAATGGCCAACATTTACATAAGGCCAGAACTAGGTAGTGCCAAGGAAGGTTATGGAATTAGATTCCACTCTTAAAATCTCCTCTCCATTCTTCCTTTGTGTTTGAATTTAATTGGTAGCTTAACAGATTTACATATACATATGTGTATGTGTATGTGCACGGGTATATTTTAATGCCTTAATCTAATACGTCAAACTAATGCTTCTAAATAAAGCCATTACACCTTACTATCTTAGGTCTTGCATCATGTTCAAAGGTTTTAGATGAACCCAACTACGAATAATAAACTTCAATTGCTTAAGAGAATCTAAGGAAGCAGAAACAGCTCTCAAATGCTTGATCAACTTACCCAAGGATGGATAAAAATCCAATTTTGGAGATTCAAACAGAAGGGGTAGATGACTTTCCAACATAAAGAGTTATTTAACCATTCAAGATGAATAACAAATGGAAATCTGACTTTGGGAAAATGAATTGCAAGACACAAATCACAAGAAAGTACAATAACTCAATGAAATAACAGAGCTTCAAATTGGGTGGTAGAATATTAATATTTTGTTGGACGATAATGGTCATAAGTTACAGTTAAACACAAATTACAGTAAGTTTCCCTAACTCGAGATTATAAAATTGATACAGACGGAGAACATGCAACTATCATCTGAATAGAAATGTATGTTGATTCTGGATTGTGATGTTTTAGGAAAATAATATAATATATTGAGATTATTGTATGATACTTTTCATTTGTTTTAGATATTTTAGTTAGTATTTACATATTTTCCAAATTAGAGATTTCTATAATTCTTTTATTTTTTTCTTCCTATTCTGTTCTTTTATTTTCCCTTCTTTCCATTTATTTAGATATTTTGGTTACTATTTATATATTTTCCTAATTTAGAGATTTTATAATTTTTTTTATTTTCTTCCTATTCTGTTCTTTTAATTTCCTTCCTCTTTATTTTTCTTCACCAATCTTGATCATATACTTCATGCATGCATCAAATTATTTAGTGAATAATAAATTAACAAGCATCCTGTAAATACACGAGCTTCCCAATATCTCCCCTTAGAACTGAATATGAAGATGCTCAAACCACAAAACACAACTGATACAAGGTTGCAATCAATAATCCAACTTCACTCACCTTCAATAAAATTTTCTAAATAAAAATTTTATTTTGAAAAATCTTGACAGTTTCTCCACTGTTAATTTACTTCAAACCACTCTACCTAACAGACTAAAAGGACATGAAAAAAAGAAACAGTGGCAACTTTAAGGAAGAATCGTTAAAAATTAACTCTCAGTATCATACATCGTATGAAAAAATGGCAATTATTGATTGATAATTCGAAAGGTCTATGACAAAAATATTCTACCAACAGAGACTTTGTTATTGAAACTATCAATTTCTACTCCAAAACACATAAAACATATTCGCAGAGAATTGCACCTGATTAAGCATCCACTTGAAACCAACAGCAGCAGAGCACTGATTCTTGGAAGCACTAGTGAGCCAGTCCAAATTATAAACCTTATCGAGAGTCTGCATAATAGAAGAAATATTTTTCCTCCTATCCAAAACTGAAAAAATTTCCCCATTTGAGCTTATATTAATATGACTATTTAGTAAGCTTTCAAACCATCCGCTTCCAGATCTCTGCATTGATACGATCACAAAAAGGCTTACAGGATTGCGCGCACATTCAGCTCTGCAACACAGAAGAATGAAGATAAAATACAAAAATAAATAAATAGAATGAAGCCCAACTCCAAGTCCAATTTTCAAGCGTCTCATTACCTCCTAAAAGTTTTGGGAATCGGAAAGTGCTTGCGATAAATATCTTTTGGGTTGGTAGTGTCATGAAGAAAAGGATTTCCAGTCTGTTCTATGCTCAAAAAGTTTGTTGTTATTGGGATGCTTATCTGCTTGAGGCAAATTGAGCATATATAAACTCCGAAAATGATTGTAAAGATAAATACTGCCATTCTTGAAAACATAGGAGATCGTTTAGAGGGTTTTGGAATTTGAGTCTCCTGCAAATACGAAAAGAAGAATGTAAAGGCTCAAAGTAGTCCCCCTTTTTTTATTCAAGCTAATAAAATCCAACAGACTATGATCTCAGCAAACTAAATCAATGGATAGCAATTTACTTCAGAAACATTCATTCAAGAGGCGACATCACAATTCAGCTGACATATTGAATAAATCAGATAAAAGTTAATAAAGAACTATCACACAAATATTTGCTTTATAATTCGACGTGGTAGTGAACACATAAACCCTGATTTACAAGGTTATCAGGACAAAAGTACAATGCAAGTGTAATGACTAATTCCCATCGGCCATCAATGTCATACTACACTAAATATCGACGAAACATTTGCCAGAAACCTTGGCCATCGAACCCATTACCGATTTCAGACAAAAATCGTCGTTTTTCGAACTAAAAGGCAGAAATTTAAAAAACAAAAACATGATCCAGCATACCTTGGAGTGCAAATAGATGTATTCCGCCATTACTAAACAAAGACCAGAAAACCCCACTCAGGGTTTCGCACCCATCGCCCCCCTGGACCAAACGGGGCGAACACCCAGAAGAAAAAGAATAATGGGCTTCGAAGCTGACTTCTTCTCTTGGGAAAGGCAGGCTCTAAGGTATGAAAGCTTTCTTATTCCGCTCTGGTCGACGCCAAAAAAGCACCGCCAACCTCGGTCGCTAGTAATGGTTGATCGACGAGGGCGAACTCACCATCAACGAATCTTTGTAGTTTTTATACATTTGTCGAGAAAGCGAGTTTTACAGATGTATGACTAAATCCATGGAGGAAACAAAAGACGACAGGTGAGGTCGAGGAAGCGGTCAAGTAGGGAAACATCCACCGCTGACCATTCTGATTAAGATAGTTTCACCCCTGCATTTACACTAGTTAATTTTTGTGCTCAAAGACCAGTCCGAACCGAACCAATTATTTTAATTGGTTCGGTCTTTCCTGACCGTATCAAGCCAATAGTTTTGGTTTTTTATTTTTGTTCAAATGCACTCGCTTTTATTCTTGGTTTGCACTTTGCAGGACAAAAATAGAAGGAACCGATAGCAAACCAAACTCGCATCATTGGTTCAAACTGGAAAACCGGTCCAAACCAATCCTAAAATCAAGAACCAAACTAACCCAATTTTATCAATACATGATAAATAATATTGATGTAATATGACCAAGCTCATTAGATCAATCGTCATTTTATGTTGTTAGAATGTAATTCTTGTCGACTTTAAAGTGCTCATAATTTTCGAACTACGATAGTTAGAGGCTATGCTATATGACTGCTATTTTTAGCAAAAGTGACGAGTTTTCCCACCTCGAAAGTCGATCTTTTTCTAACAACAGAGTGTCGTGGATAACGAACATGAAAAAACGGAAAGGAAGTTGTTATAGTAATCCGAAAATCAAATGTAATCAGTGTGTTCAAGATTTGTAGAACTATGGAGATTTTAGCCAAATGTAGAAAAGGTAGTGCAAACAACTAACAAGATTTAACGTCTTTGTTTCAAGAAAGCCATTAATTTGTTTATAAAAAGTGCTTAATTAGTCATTAATGAGAATACCAATCACGTATTCTTCTTGAATAAAGTTAAAATTATACTTTTGTCATGTCATCTTGTCATATTTTCTGACGTTTTTTATATAATTAATTAAAATATCAACATCAACTAAAAACTATTATGGTATTTTTAATGTTATCGGTTATCACACCTCAAAATTTGACGTGTTAAGATTGTACATTGTGCCGTTGTTTGTGTCCGTTAAACTTTAATAATGATTGTTCTAATAATTAATTTTTTTTATAAATCATATTTTAAAAATAATTTATTAATGAGTGGATGGTCTGCTTTTGACGTGCATAAAATAAGTATTTTAAACATATAGCGAATAAAAACATTTGAGGTAAACAACATTATTGTTTCCAGGTTTTACTAAACTAATTCAAGTGAGTCATCTTGTTGGAATCACCGTTCATTAATTTAATGACAGCTTTTAATGTTCGTTTTTAAAGACATTGTTTTTAAATATTATAATAAATAATATAATTTTTACGCAGAATATATAATAAAATTAATGAGAACAACATAATAATCTATAACTACAAGAGTAAAAAAGTAAAAGTGCATTTCTAGGATTATCCATAATAATTATTGAAATAAAATTAAAATTCATCTTTGATTTATTAATTGAGTAGATTTTAATTTAATTATACACACTCCACCATAATCACTCGCCCAATAGTAAGCAGCAAAAATACAAAATTAAAGCGCCTTAATTAATTTCAAACATATGAAATTAAATGCAAAAACAACATCGACAGACAAAATATCATGGGTCTGGTCGTTGTCACACCAAATGTTTCAATAAATGCAAAAACAACTAGGCCCCACAGGCCTCCTCCAATAGGCTATAGTTGTTGTGTGCGATCATTAAAGCACAAAAGTAACTCTTATCTAGTTGTTCCTGCCCATGAATGATGAATCCATAGCCACCTAGGTAAACTCAAATAAAACACGTCATGTCTATTCTATGTTTTCTTCCCCAAACTACAACAGCACATTAAGGAAAGCTTACGGATTGCTTTAGTCTTGCTACAGTTTTGCAACTCATTCAAGCAAGAGATGGTCACAGTAGTTTTGCAACAGCTCATGTACATTGAGGTACATCGATTGCAATTATATAGAAAATCAATAAACAAATTTATAAGTTTGAATTTAGAACAAATGAAATGGAAACTGCACACCAGATTATGCAAATATTTGTTGGATGACCATCTCAGCATTGCCGTTGTACTGTGCAAGAAGATGGATTGCGTCTGCTCTAGGCAAAGCGAGAAATTCCTGCAACCGCCGAAAAACCTCAGTAAAGTACCAGCTTTAGTCCTTCACTCCAAATGATTACTGATTTAATAACTTGTGATGATCATCAAATATAACACACCCTTTGCAACGAACATTCAAGTTAAGGACTTTTAAGACTAGATTTTTAACCAAACACGTGATAGAACATGCAGCTACAAAGAAAAAGTGAATGCTCAGAATTGAGAAGTTAACCCACCATAACTTTAAGTATGGCATTTTCGTCAGAAACTATGTCTCGAGATGACACCTGGGCTGGGCTGCCATCTTCTAACACCCTCGCACCTGAAGATGTAGTGACTTGGGAAGAACCGTGGTTGCAACTATCAGAATTTGACTTCAAAGTTGCAGCAGCCAGAGGGGCAGGGCTAACTTTTTTTAAAGAATCAATCTTCAGAAGACTTTCAAATCGATCTTTGCACATCTGAAGTTTGAACCATTCACTGTGAGAATGAATAGTTGTTCTCATTATCTTCATTAGTTGGGGCTCTTCGATTCCAAGTCTCCTACCAACTGCGACCTGTGAAATAATGTAAAAAATGTTTGATGTTAACACATATCACCAAGATTAAATCTTGGTTTGTAGTGTATGATGCATACTCAATTAGCTAGGTTCCAGCTGAGTTCATGTAAAGGAAATTCAAAATAAATCATTATAGTCAATCAAACAAAGAAAAAAGTAAGCATCAAAATGTTAACTTTCTATCACCTCCCAAAATTCATGTTGAAAAATTACAATAAGAGATTTAAGCATGCACCATACCTGAAGAGAAGTAGCAAGAGCATGCAAAGGCAACCCCTTCTCAAGGGCCTCTATGTTGGGTCTGAGCAATGCCAGTAAAGTCTCTTTCAATGGCTTCAGCAAAGTTGGATCACTTGATGCCAACGGGCCTAAATGAGAGGATGCGATCCTCAGAGCACTAGAATAATCACCTGAACCAACCAACTTGAGAAATTCAACCTGAAGCAACAGGAAGAGTAAGAGAACTTTCATAAAACAAAAACAAATCAATTCAAGCATTTCCTTTTCCGCTCATTAAAGATTTTGAGTAATTCACCTGCTTCAGTTGGAATAGTAAAATATGGTTGTGCGAGAAAAAATTTGGATCCAAAGCATTGATTTCTTCTATAACCTCCATAGTCATCCCTCTACAAGTGAGTTCCTTCATACCAAGAACAATCTCGTATTTGCAATTCCTGCTGGTAGATTCTGTTTCTATTGAAGCTTTTTCTACATCCTACCATAGCCATATTTGGTCAACAGTATGTTCATCAAAAAGAAATGAAAATCTACTGCCAATTAGATACCTGTTCCAAAGAGATAATTTTGCTGGCTGCTACATTTGGAGGAGCCAATTCTTGCCTAAAACAATTTGAAGATACATCCGGATATACATCATCATGTCTTCCCCTCCATCGTTTTCTTTTACCCCCTTCTCCAGTCCCAGGATTTCTATTTCTTTGCAAGGGTCTCAAATTGCCGACTTGAATCGACCCACTAGTGCTACAGTCCTCTGAGGTGACAGTAGGCTCATTTACACATCGCAATTCAACCTCACCACCTTGTTTGCTGGTAGCATCAGTATTAAGTTCTGGGGAGCCACTGACCTGAGCATTACTAACAGAAGTCTCGCCATCTGAGAGTTTACTGGTTACACAGTCCATTTCAAGAGAACAATTCCGCGATGAGCAGTATCCAGGCTCTGGTTCATTACCTTTCAACGTTTCAGAGACTGTTTGATTGCCTAATTATTAAAATGAATATGTTTGATGAGAACTTTACAAAAATTTAGGATTAACAAAAGTATAAACACGTGTTAAGAATTTTACCAGGAGACGCAAAAATAGAGTCTACAATGCCCCTATAGATGCAATATTCACGAACAAGATCATCTAGCAATGAAATATCCAATTTCATTCGACATAACTCATTCTGCACAAAACATGCCACCATAAAACAGAGTACTTTCAAAGAGAAGTAACGGTTGCGTAAAACCCCAAGACATAATTAATCATCAGTCTTCATTGAAATATATTTGACATTTTACAATTATTAATAAATGAAAATATGAAGCATTTCTTATTAAGAATTAAAATGCTACAAATGGGAAATAGAAAGACCTCATTGTGTGAAATCCTAGTACAAATCGTACTTTTTCTATGAGAAGAATAGATTTACTACTTATTCCTCACGTGGCTTGCATAGTGAGAAGAATTTTGATGCAAGACAATCAAGTCTAATAAGCCCATCAGATAAGATTTAAGATATTTTATTTATAATTTATTCTTCGATTTGAATTTTTCAGTTTTAGATTCTCAGATAGAGTTTATTTTTTAATACTTTTCCATCTATTTGTACAGTCGTAATCTTAATTCATCCTTTTATGAACAAAAAGTAATCTGGGGATGCTTGTTCTCGTTTTGTATACTTTATTGGAAAAAAATAGTTATTTATAAAATTACCAACTAAAACAGTTAGAATAACTAAGCACAAAAATATGACATTCAGACTTTAAGACAAACACATATATTCATCTCTTCCATACTGAAAAAAAAAAAATCTATTAATTTCTCAATCTGAAATAAGCACACTCTATGGTGAAGTACGGAAAATGACATTTCATATAAAGTTAAGAGTTTTGCAATTTGTAAGCTTAAGTGCCCAAGTACACTAGTTCTAAGGTAAGATGATCAAATCAAATCATTATCTATGTCTTAGCCTTAAAAAGCCTAGAAATTCAATATCATAGCAGGTACAATCACATACCTGAACCTCCTAGAGCACAAACTATCTCAACAATCACACTGACAACAATTAATTTCCAAATAGCTAACCTGAAATGCTTGAAATAAATCCCCCTTGGCAAATCTCAAACTATCAATGGCCCCTTGTCTGGTAAGCTCCACAGCGTGAGCAAGGGCTTGTATGTCAACCTAAATTTCAATATCAAACGCAATGTTGAAATATACAGCTATACCTTTAGCAACTGAGACCTTCAAACTAGTAACCTTACCTCATCAAATGGAGGTGCTTCATACAAACTCTCTTGTGGGGTAGCAGGGAGATCACGATCTTCCAAGAGCAACCTATCTGTGAGATCTGATATGGGAGATGATGTACCTTGTCGAAAGCAAAATGCTTTATGTATACTGCACAGTGAGAGAAGATCTAAGTGTATTAGATCAAGACTACAAGGAACTACCTTGAGAAGCACCAGAAAAATGGAGATTGACCTTATTAAATATCTCAAAGCCATTGAGAAGACTGGATCATATGCATGCAAATGAGCTCTTAAAATGGAGGACATAAGCCCGGCTATTTCAAACCTCCTTCTTTCAGACCACTGAAAGATAAAGTACACCAAATGATTCGCAATAGTGTTCTATCAAAGATCTCATAAAATTTAAAATTTCCTGTTAATAATACCCTTGTAGGACAGGCCACAGATTCTCTAATAGTCCTAATCCCATGACTAGCAAAGGTACCCGGAAAGAGAAAATAGATTATCAAATATGCAAGGGAATTTATGGCAAGACAAGAAATAGGAAGTGCTAGCAATCTTTGTCCCTTGAAATAACTATATAGCAAAAGAAATATTTGCATTACATATAAATCAACTACCCAATTTACATAGTCTTTACTTTTGAGAATGAAGGCTCAAACTAACGTTGTAATTTAACTAGAATGCCATAAATGGAGCATCATTGTTAGTATATTGAGTATTTATTCTCAGGTGACAAACCTAAAATCAGATGGCAAAAAATTATTATAAAAATTGTACTGAATCATGTAATCCATAACCTTTTGCAGTTCTTAAATATGTGCTTTGAACATCTTTCCAGAGAGAAGTATAGCACACTCTTTTTTAAGTAAAAAAATTCTCATGCATAATGTCAAATCTAGAACCATGGAATTTACATTTTCTCTCTTAAGAAAGAAGGGAACTGTTCCACGCAAAACTAAACTACAAGCAGTATAATTGAATGAGAAACAATCTGGGATTCCAATTCATTATAAATTAGAACCAAGTTAGAATTGGAGACAGAGAAGCAAGATACTAATTAACACTTTCATGTTACTCCTTACCTTAAAGGGAAGAGAAATGCATCTTAAAGGAAAAAGACAATAGTTTTCTCATAAAGATAGCCACATTAAGACATTAGCGTCACAAACCCACAAAAGCTAAACTTCATTGATCTTTAAAATGTATTTCTCTAGCGTCACATTAAGACAATAGTTTTTTTCATATACATAGAATCAATTCAATTACATCTTATTGTATATAAATTGAAAAAAATATTGTCATAAATTGAATAAATATTGTTATAAATACAAAAAAAAAACAAGTTATTATAAATTTTAACTGTAGAATATTGAAAATAATGTATAAATATTTATATAAGATCATATGATTTATGTATAGGCTAGGGTTAATTTTTTTTTGTTAAGCTCGTTAAGCTTGATTCGGCTCGTTTGGCCATTCTAAGGGGATGTAGAGCCATTACACCACGAGGGATGAATCAGATTTTTTTCATTTTGTCCAGCAAAAAGCAAAGGAATTCTAAGAATCCAAGGAATAACATATAAAGAGGGGGAAAACCCTACCTCGCTCGCCACCGGAGAAGCTAAATCATCTTTGTCATATATAAAGGCAAGAAGGACATGTTTGAATTCCTCATATGCTTCCTTCAAAATGAGTGGTAATGTCAGTCTTCCATATAAAGAAAAATAAGTTGTAATAATAATTGCAAGAACTCTAAAAATACAAAATCTTCTGGAACAGCATTATGACTTAGGGATTAAAAGCAAAGATTTGAAGACTAATACTTTGGGATTAAATTGAAGATTTGGAAACTAAGTTGGAGATTATGAATCACTTATGCGTATTAAAGCAAAGATTTGAAGTTTGGAAACTAAATATCTCTTTTTTACTCTTCTTTTTTATGCCAACAAAATGAGATAGCTATTTCCAGCACACGTTCAAATGAATAAAATGTTGATTAGGTACCATTCAACTAAAAAAACAACTCAATCTACCCTTTTAACAGAAAATGATAGAGAACGGAAAGACATATACTCAAGTACTGGGTACAACCATTCCTACGTAACCATCAGTTTTGAATAAATCTGTAGCTCACATCTTATTACGATAATAGACTGTTAAATCTAGTAAAATCAAGCATTTCCTATTTCAATTTCACTAAAAAAGAAAGTTTTAAAAAAAATCCAAATGTTAAGACCATATTACTAGCTGAAAATTTTCCATCACTTGTCACCTGTGAAAATACAGCATATAATAGTTCAAATATTTTACTAGCTTTTAGAAATTTTAGACGAAAGGAAAAAAATTAACTACAATTTAATACAGAATTGTAAGATAACTCTGATTAGAACAAAGAAAGAATAATTTAAATTTACTATACGTACAGGATAGGCATCAAGTGCACAGGGAGCAAGTGCTGTTCGCAGGCAATGAATAGCAGAATCACGGTCCTCTAAAGTTCCCCTTCTCAGAAGCTCAATAAATTTCTTCACGGGATCACATATGAAACATTAGTAACGACGATAATCAGTAATTTTATCAAGCCTTCAAAATCTAAATAAGAACTAAAGTCACCAACGGCCTGATCCAAAGACCGTTGCAAAATACTGAATCAAGTTCAAACTGAAGGAAATTAAATCCGATTCTTAATTTCTGAGCATCGCACTAACGATTAACCAACCAAAACACCAGAATCACCTGTTTTTGCAATCGGAAAAGAATCCTATGGTCATCGAGAACGAAAGGCGCGTGAAGGCGCAGGAGATCGATTCCGGCGTCAATGTCGCCGCTCTCTAAGGAGCGTCTGATGTGGCGAATCAATAACCTGGCCTGGTAAGTGGAGGAGGAGAGCGAGGAGGAAGAGGAGGGAGAAGAAGGTGGAGAAGAGGCAAACGAATCCTCGATCAAGTTCTCCGACTTGGCGAAGTCGACGATCAGAGAGTCTAGGGTTTCCCAGTTCACGGGGGTGGAGTCCATGAGAAATGGCGATGAGGATGGAGAATGTGGAGGAAAATGGACACCAAGTGTTCACCGTTTGCGACGAACTGTGGCTGACCAGGAAAAGCGGCGTCGGAAGTTAATTCTTGAGGGCAATTTATATCCCACGTGTCTCACTCGCGCGTTGTTTCTCGATTTCCACGTGTCACCGTCTAAATTACATCTGGAGTCTCAACTTTTAATTAATTTGAGGTTCAACTCATCCTGCTAAAGGAAAATCAAAATCTAGTCCAGACCGAATCGAAACGAAATTATTTTGAAATCGGAACTAAATAGAAATGGAATGAACCGAGTAGAACCGAAACAGAAATTGATTTGAAATTCATTTTTACAAAAATTCAAGATTTAATTATTTATTTGGGGGATTCAAATCCAACTTTGGCCTGGTGGTTTAACCAGTCCTCTAATTTCTACTTCATTTCTTACTTTTGCAGCTTCCTCCCATCTACCTTCTTTTGAGTACATGTTCGAAAGGGTCACATAATGTACGCTATACTCCGGTTCTAAAACAAACAACTCTTCTGCAGCCATTTTCCCAATTTTCAAATCCCGATGATCGCTACCCGAAGCAAGAATCGCACCCCAAATACGTTTATCGGGCCTCAAAGGCATTTTTCGGACAAATTCAACGGCACTTTCTAGCCGACCGGCACGCGCTAGCATATCGACTATACAAGCATAATGTTCCATTGCCGGGGCGAAGCCAAAGGCTTTGGTCATGTTGTTGAAGAGATCGAGACCTTCGTTGACCAAACCCGAATGGCTACAAGCCGAAAGAACAGAAGTAAAAGTTGCGTGATCCAGGCGTTGGCTGAAAGTTTTCATGCTTTTCAGAAGCTCGAGAGCGTCTTGGCCCCGTCCATGCATTCCGAATCCGTTAATCATCGCGTTGAATGATATATCGTCTCGATTCGACATGTCAGTGAAGACAGAATATGCGGATTCGACGCATCCACATTTGGAGTACATGTGGATTAATGAGTTCGATATGGAAATAATCTCGGCGAAGTTACTTTTTCTGACAAAGCTGTGAATTTGTTTACCCGATTTCAGATCACAAACCGGCAAAACAGTTGATAATGTTGTTTGGTCGCAATCGATTCGTCCTCTTTGCATTTCTCCAAAACATTCAAGAGCCAATCGGCCGAGTCCTAGTTCGACGTAGCCTACGATCATTGCATTCCAAGTAACAACATCAGCTTTATCCATCAATTTAAAAACAATTCGTGCATCTCGAATCTTGCCAGCCTTAGCATACATTGTCAACAAGGCTGCACCGGCGGATCCGTAAAATCTATCTTCGAATTCGAGTTTTAGGCCATAACTATGGATTTCTCTACCATTCCGAAATGCTCTCGACTGTCTGCAAGAGACGAGAGCAGTAGAAAGACAATCTAAATCAGGCCGGATCCGGCCACCGTTGACCATCTTTCTAAAAAGCTCCAAGGATGCATCATCCTGTGTTAATTTTGCATAACCCGAGATCAAAATCGTCCAGGATACGATATTTGGCTCTTCCATTTCTGCAAGGATTTCGGACGCCTCCTCACATCGCCCCATTTTGCAATAGGAATCCAATACGGTGTTCCACGTCACAACATCCGGCGGGAAACCGTTGATTCCCATGCGATTAAACAACTCAATCGCTGATCCATATAGCTCGTTACTTACATACCCACCAACCAAGGAATTCCAAGACAACAAATCTCTATCCTCCATCTCATCAAACACCTTCCTAGCACTCCCGACATCGCCACACTTGGAATATGCATCGATCATCGCGTTACAAACTTGCACATTAAACTCCGAATTGAAAACAATAATATCTTTATGGACCGAATTCGCCAAACTCAGCGACTCGCACTGAGAGCACGCCTTTAAAAGCTTAGGAAACACATATCCATCAGGCGCAACGCCCACCGATCTCATTTGACAATAGGTGGAAACACATTTTGCCGGCATTCCGTGCCTTGAATAGAATCCGATGATGGCCGTCCAGGCAAAGACATTTGGTTGCGGCATTTCATCGAACAGGCGGCGGGCGGACGTAAGATCATCACATTGTGCGTACATTTGGATCAATTTAGTAGCCATGAAACGATGGCGGTCTAGCCCTCCAAGCATCAATTGTTGGTGGAGCTGCTTCCCCTGATTCAGAGCTCTCAAATCGCTGCAAATCTGAAGTAGGCGATTGAGTTCGAGCGGAGAACGATTTCTTAGTTTTGTGGAGAAGCTTGACATTGCTCTCGCCCACCTCCATAAGACCATCTATTCTATGTGATTGTTGCACTCAAAGGCACGCCAAGCTACTAAATAACAAACGATTCATCGACTTCTATTTCGCAAAGAAAATTATATTTTCAATGAGAATGCAAGCTCTGATGCCATGATAATAAATTAAGAACGGTTGAAAAAATTAAACATTAATTCGACATTCAGATTTGTTCCGAATTTGAGGGCCGAATCGATACTAAATTACAACGTAAAAATGAAAAAATGAACCACTTGGAGACATGGACTTCCTGCTCCAGGCTTTGCTAAATATATGTTCACATTAGCACTGGGTTAATATCTTTGCTCCATCTTTGGTTAATAAAATCGTGTGTTCGAATTGAGCCGAGAGGCTTCTGTCTTTGGTGACAACCGTCCAGTCATCGTCCCATATGAGAGGGTTAATGCTACCCATCGTCAGCAAAATGAATGTTCAAAAGTTCATCGTCGCGATGATAAATTGCGGGGTGAACTACATTTGACGACTTTATCGACACTGAGTATTAGACATAAATCGAATTAGTTCTCGATTTTTTGCATGCTAAATCCAGACAGCATAAAAATCAAACTCAGAACAAAACGTTCAAAACTTAACGAATTTATTACCGATGGTGAAAGTCTGATTAAGCATCATACGCCCACCCCTTCATTGTTCCCTACAAAAGTCCAATTGATGTTATTTTTCAAATGGTAATTTCCACTTCAACAAAAAGAAACAGAACAATAAATTTCAGAAGAAAACGGTGGTGAACACCAAAAAATGTCACAAAATGGCTACAATTTTCATGGCTTGTGCAATTCCAACAATTTTCTTCGGTCAGTTGTAATGAACTCTTCAATTAATCGCCTACTTCCATTTCACTGATGCCTCAAATGCATTTGAAAATAAATTTAAACAAGGAAACAAGTACAATTCCAGAAAAAAATACTGTAGTGAAGAATAACTGGATCTGTATGAAAGACGCTTCCAACTCCATTGTCCACATACTGTCCAACAACACCGTAGCGATGTTCATCTGCAAGGTCACTTCACAATAATAATGCAAATACGATGAGCTCAAGTCATTTCCATGACAAAGAAAAATGAGAAATTGGTGATGTCTCCGGTAATTGGTATAAGATGAAGCTAGAGGCTAAGATGGAAAACTTAAGAACCCCATGAAATTATTGCCCAAGAATAAATTGTTTCCAAAAAGTAGAAAATGTCGCTAGCAATGCAGAGTAAAACAAAATGTTGTCACAGATGCAAATTTGTTTCTTTAATACTACTTTCACCCAAATGGTTTAGTTTCATTTATTCCTCTCTATTAAAAGGAGAATCGATAAAATATATACTAAAATTTAGAAAGATGCCCTATCATCAGATGCTTTCCACAGCCAGGCTGTGGAAGAAAGTCGACGAAAAAGATACTTACTGAATGGCTTTTCCAATTTTTTCAAACTCTACTCTGTGCCCGCATATTGATATTGCTTTATCCAAACATTCTTTGGTTACCTGAAGCAAAAAGAAACAGGATGATTTTTTTCTTAATTAAGAAGGTTCTCGATTTAAACATTATAACTTCCATGTTAAATTTCTTTGAGGAAAACAATAACCATAGAATCAATGTTAAATCAGTCTTCAGCAAATAGAATGCAATCACGATTCTGATAAAAGTGCAGCTAGGATACCACTTACATTTAACTAATAATGTGAATAATATTGTCTACCAAGTCAGTTTAAAAAAGAAGCTCATTACAAGATTCCTGATTATCACAGTCAGTCCAACAATAGTTGGACCAGAGCAATATAAAAATCCTAGCTAGATTAAAAAAAATATAAAGCCAGTGACATGTAGACCTTCAAGAAAAAAAGAACATTTATTTAACAGATAAATTTGATGTAAAGCCTGATTTGATTTATGCTTGTACATCTACCTTAACCAGGTTTCTAGCCTCATCATCAACATAGCCACAAAAGAAAGTAGCAGATCTGTCACCATGATACCCCTGCATCAAAAGATATCATGTTTTTTCAGGCTTATTAAGTCTAAAATTGACCAGTTAGAAGATATACAGAAAGAAAATGAAGTCGCAGAGCCTACTTCAAGCAAATATCATAAAATAATAATGCATAACATTCTACAAGACTAGTGAACAATGTTGAACTCTTAAAATCAAGTAACAATCCAAAATAAAAGAATGAACGCCTAAAACATAATGGCTATCACAGAAAAAGGGTGCAATAGAAATAATAGAAACAACAATGTGCAAGCCTTTTAAGTAAATAGATCCTTACGTTCAAGTAGACAGTAACATCAATGTTGATTATATCACCATCCTGAAATGAAAACCACAACAGCAATGAGCCTGTATATCATATTCAATGAACAGTTAGCAGGTAAGAAATTATGAGACGATAAATAACTGAAAAAAAACCTCAAGTGCACGTGAATCTGGTATGCCATGGAAAATATATTCATTCACTGATGTGCACACTTTTGGGAAACCCACCATATCCAAGAGGGGAGAGATAGGCTCCATTATCAATTATCATCTGGTGAACAGCTATGTCAATTTCATCTGTCTTTAAGCCCGGCTGCGACACAAAAATTTGAATATTGAATGAAACTGAAGGTGCAACATTCAACATCAAGTTATTAGAAACACATCACATAACAGAAATCTAATACATATCTTCCTCTTTATATTAAGTTATATCTGTTAAAATTGCCATTATTGTTATAGTTTAGATTGCTAACTTGATATCATAAAACCAAAAAAAAACTAGATATCCTCAACAGCGTAGAAAAAATTCTCCTTTGGGGAATGATGTCTTGACAAAATGGGACATAAATGAGATGTCTGAAATAATGAACTTGCCGATTAAAAAAGCATCCAGTTACCTTAACCAAACTCCCGGCATATTCCAGAACACGTGCTGCAAGCCTTCCAGAAGCTTTCATGCATAAAATACCATTCTCGTCATGCATCTCAGGTCCACTACTTATTCCAGGAGGTTTCTGCGAATTAACAAAAGACGGTTTCCTTATCTCACCTAGCATAGGTCGACTTGGAGACACTTTACCAGGCTTTAATAGTGTTTGGAAGTTCATCCAGATTTCTGCTGATTGGAACAGCAAATCTCAACTATATAGTCGCAAAGATGGGCAGATATATTAATGTGCTGAAGATGTTATATTAAGTCATTATCTTAATTTTGGCCACAGCAGAAAATGTTTAAAATGGACAAATGATTATCTTTGAAATATTAATTTCACAGTTTTTGATTCCTATGGAACAGACTAAATACGAGCCATGTTAATACGTTATACCTTCTATTGAACTAGAGATTGTTCAAGCCGGAAAATTTCCTAGATAGTTGCATTGAGACATGGTTGGTTCCTACATTTGGAGACCAAAGGAAAACAAACTTTTCAAAAATGCCAAACAACAATGATGATGGGGCTAACCCGAGAACAACATCATTAGCACCATTTAATTTCTCCACATCAAAGCGATAACATCAGGAAAACAAACTAGCCAGATGAAAATGTTAAATACATAAATATGAATTACACGATTGGTTCAACTTAAAAGTTATAGTTAATCGCTTATTCACTTGCTTACGCTACTTTAAGCACTTGTAGGCTCGTATGGCTAGCACTAAAAAAACTGCATATGCTAAAACAAGCAGAAAAAAATGAACCACAGCTCAAAATTTGTATGCATTCGAATAAATTACTTCAAAAAGAAAATAAATAAACTTTTTTTCAATCGTCGGAGTGAAAAAAAGAACACGAAAGTTGCCAGAAACAGATATTTACTAGAAATGGAATACGATTCTAATCGAAAGGAAACAAGAGCGAAATAGAAAAAAATGTGCCTCGGTCATATCTGAAGAGCTGGTGAAGGGGCTGCGACGAGTGAAGAAAGTGAATTCTACCACCGTGCAAAAAGAAGGGGAGCACGCCTGGTTTCGCTGTGACAGGGCCCGCCATTTTCTCCTCAGTAATGAAGATGTCGTTATCTGTATGTATCCGATAGAAAACTGGCCCTTAGTTTATATTCTTTGGGCTTTTTTACTTGGGCTTTTTTACTTGGGCTTTTTTACTTTGATTTGATTTTGGGCTTTGCTCTCATTTCTATTGGTGGCCCAACATTGAAAGAATCAAAGACCAATAGAATGATTTTACTATTAACTCTAAAATTATTTTTTTATTATAATGTCTTTTCCTAAGGGTGATCGTGGTCTTTATTAGTCTAATTTTTTTCAAAGTTAGAACCGAATCATTAATCTTCGGTCCTAAATTTTTTGGACCAAGATCGAACCATTGACCGACTAAGACCGAACTATATATTCGATTTCTACTTTGGTCCGATCATGATAGTGAATTTCAATAGCTTCATTAGTTTCACTAGCATATTGCTTTTTACAGTTGTCTTTGTCTACAAACTATAATGATTATGTACCGATGTCAATAGTAAATTTACAATTGTAATTTAATGGTAGAATAAAAATAATTAAATAAATTATTGGTTAGTAAGTGAATGAGTCGAAAAAGTAAAATATTGAAATAGATTTATGATTTGAATGGTTTGATTTAAGTCGATAGTTCTAAAATATTACGAATCAAGACTGGATCCATAAAATAAATCGGTTTTGCCAATTAAAATATCCACTACCCGCTTATCTTATATATTTTATCTTCTATTTTTTATTAAAATGATCTCGTAATTTAATAGATTTCTTATTTTTATTATTATATTTCAAAATTCATATATTTTACTAATTTATTTTTTAGCAGGCCTAACAAGTAACAACATCTAGCGGCGAGAATCAACAATTATTATTTTGAAAACTCGATGACTTCTATGTTTTATTTATACATTTTAGTTATTATGAGTTATAGCGGATATGTGTTTCAACGAATCGGTTCAAATTTCCAAAACAAAAAACTACTCGATTCTGATTAATCTTTTGTCAAAACCAAACGGAACTAGGTAAATGTTCATCTTAGTTTTTACTTAAACAAATCGAAAATCAAAATTTTAATTTCATGCAAGACCGATAAGAAATAAACCAACTTTATCCGTCTCGATCTAGTCTTGTGATCTGGGTCAGCTCTGCTCATCTTTATCTTATCGTAAATGCTGACTTACAAAACATCGATTAATGACAATGTACAATAAGAAATTAAATCTATCATTTCTCTTAAATTTGCTGTCCAATTTTTTGATCTTTGTTTCACTTTGAAATCACAATTATTAATTTATGTAATTTATAAAATTGAAAATGAAGTAATTCTAACCTTTGATAGGTGTCGGTCATGACATAAAAGAAAAGGTCTAAAAATAAGTAAATTTTGCATTGTTCTAATAGTAAATAAAAAATTGCGTTGCACTTTAAAATGAACTAAATGAATGACTTGTGGAGATAAGCTTTAAAATGATATCAATAAAGTTGCTTTATTTGTTTTTCATATTTGAGAGCTTTATCCCTTGAATAATTGGGAAAAAAGGGCATTTAATTTTAGCAAATAAAAAGGTCATTATGACAACTTGGCTTGAAATACTTCTTCGATGGTCTATGTTTCTTGCTTTGAAATTTTCTTTAATTTATTTATTTATTTATTATTTCAATATTCGATAACTTCGTGATAAAGGAACCAAGATGCTAATACGATCAAAATTAAATTCGCCTCCACCGTATTTCGTAATTCATTATGGTGTAAAGTTTGATTTTAATTGGACAAATTTAGTCTTGTGTTCTACGTTAAATATAGAAATGTTTTTTTTATGTTACTCTTGGGAGAATTCCTTTGTCGGTTTATGGATAAATTCCAATTACTGTTTACAAAGTTATCAAATTAAAATTAAAAAATAATGATTTGGGAGAAAATGATGGAAAGAGGAAGATAAAAATGCTTAACACACTTGCGGTTTGAAAGAGATGGGGTCCCTACATGACTTTGAAGAGAGAAAAGATTAAGACCATTCTCTCTCTCCCTCCCTCTCCCTCCCTCTCTCCTCCTCTCACCCTCTCTCTCTCTCTCTCTCTCTCTTAGTGTCTATTATATCATTGAAATTTGAATTCATAAACTTGATCAATTTCTACTCGATCAAAATTAAGGAAGACGGAGATCATGGACACAAAAGAAAGAGAGAATATTCAAGCAAAGTTAGAAAACAATTATGAGTAATTAAATAGTATAAAAGATGAAAACAAAAAAAGTAAGGTTGATTAATAAATAAGATGGGTAATTATTATTAAAGCAACCCCTTAATCATTCACTCGCTTTTTTCCCAATTAGAGAATAAAAAAGTCAAATTTCACAAAAAAGCACTTTAATTCGACTAAAAAAGGGATCTTTATGGCCCAAAGCCAACCATAGGTGGGTACACAAGAGGGGTGCCAACTTTTACCAAAAACTCAAAAATCTTTCTTGGGTTTCCGCGCCCACTCTTTCCTCGAGCCTCCATGTGCTTTTGTCTACCCTCTCTATATTTATAAAATATAACAAGTTAGTATATTATTTATTTTTCATCATTTTTTTATTTTATAAGAACACTATATGTACTGTATTGTTTTGAGTAATCATGGGTAATTAGAAAAATATGATTTTGATGAGATTAATGTTGGATTGGATCAACCAAAATAGAGTAGAAGGTGTACTTCTTTGTGAGTTCTTGTCCCTTGCTTGGAACTTAATTCACGTGTTGGTGTCTTTTTTTGAGTATTTATTGTCTTCTTTTTTAAGTGGGTCAGTAAGGATTATCCTCAATTTTATGTCGTTTCGTAAGAATTATGAATCATATTTTTCATTTGCTCCGAGAAGCAAAATAAATGAAATAAAACTGACGAGTTTTTCTTTTTAAATTCGTGGTCATAGCTTAGCGATACGTTTCAATCAGGAGTTCCGTGAATCCTTTCTATTTCATATTTAAAATCATTTCGGTTTCCTATAGTTTGAACGAAAGAAATGAAGTAGGGGAAGGAAATTATTATGGAAGAATCTACTTTTTCACTTCATTAAATGTCTTAAGATAGCCAAAAACAACACTATTAATTCATGACCACTCTCTCGACTGAATTGGAAGAGATTAATAAAACCAAGATTAAGAATTATTCATTCATTCGAAAGGCGTTACAAGTCAAAGACGATCGTAAATGTCTTCATTTGACGACTCGCTTCGCTGCTGTAGTAGAGGAATGTCCAACTATCACATTGCCCACGGTGAAGTCTCAGAACAATTCACAGATGAATTCTTTATTGTTAATAAACTTAATACATTTCGAGCATAATTCAAAAATAAATGACTTTGAATTAAAACAAATAATATTATGTATGCTCTGCTTTTCGCGGCTATTTAGATGGACACTAGAATTACAGACCAAAATAATAAAGATAAAAATAAAAATTTAGAAACTAAATTTAAAGAATGTCACAATGGGGTAAGATCTAAATGTCACCTACAATTTGGACAGTGTCCTAAAAACAAAGGGCACCCCCACGTGCATGTGCAAGATGCCATTAAATTTAATGCCCCATGTGTCCCTATCCCATTCCACTTATTCCCTCTTTTACCCTCGCAACTAAAATTCAACGAGGGCTACGAAACGCAAATACGGTGGGGGTATAAGCGTAGTTAAGGAGTTCGTCGCCCGGGCAGTTAAAAAGAATTATTCTAACCGCATGATTCGGGTTTTAACCTAACCGTACGGAATTGTCTGTCTTCCGATCTCCTACACAATCATTCCCCTCTGGTTAACTTCACCATTTGGATCGTGCGTGCGCACACGTGGCGTTACAGGATTGGTTAATTGTTCGGCGGAAAACTTCCAAGACGTCTCGATCTGCGTAACGGCCCCGTCAAACCCCGTCACTGTTAACGGGGTCTGAACCACCGGCAATAAGCTTCACATCCCAATTGTTTGGTGAAATCGTCGTACATCTCTTCTCTTCTCTCTCTCTCTCGCTGGGAATTGGATTTGAAGAGAGATGGTGAGGAAGTGTAGGGGAATCGCAGAGGTGGCGGTGATGGAAGTGGCTCGGGTTGGTGTGAGGACCAGAGCTCAAGCAGCTTTGGATGGAGAAGCAGCGAGGCCACGATCGGCGAAGCGAAGGAATGTCGGCCGAGGAGAATTGAAGATGGCGAGGACGCCGTATGTTCAGCATCGCAGACGGAAACGTCTGGTGAATTGTGAAGATAATTCGCTGGAAAGAAATGCCGGAGTGTCAGAGTGCTCTAGCCCTAGTTCTGATGAGCTTCCGGCGTCCTGTTGCTCGAGCAATCTCTCCAATGGGCCGGTGGACGAGAAAATCAACTTCGTGGAGCTGGAGGTGAGAATTGTGCTCTGGTTCATCCATCTTACGATTCTTGAGTTTTCGTTTCCTCGCTGATGGTCTCCACTTGCGTTTTGCATTATTTTAATTTTTGTGGAATTTTTTTGGCCGCAGAATGTCAGTGCCGGAATTGAAGCATCCACGTATAATTGCATTTGCGGCCGCGGCAGGTTTCTAATAATTTTATATGTTTTTATACTACTTTTTGTTCTTCTCTCGCTTCGATCCGAAAACTGTCGACTCGCGATTCCTAAATTCGAAATTCAAAAGAACACTGCGAGCGTTCTGCAGCTGTAATAATCAATTCAGTTTCACCTCTCTCTCTCTCTCTCCACCATTTTCATTCAGTCGCACCATATAATCGCATTCTTCTTAAATTTCAGTCTTCGTGCATGCTACTTTCTCACAGGAGAGAGACGACGCCGACTAGTCAGCTCCCAGCGGAAGACATGTCCAACGACGAGGTATCAACCGCCAGACCAACCGAGGAGACGGCTCGCCGTAGATTAATACTGGAAAACACGGCAATTGAGTCCGAGATCGAAGAATTCTTCACCGCGGCCGAGGAGGACCTACGAAAACGTTTCGCGAAGAAGTAAGTCCGACAAAAATACTCACATGGCTGGTTCACATTTTGTGTGGAGAAAAATCTCAGTGCAAAAGATAAACTCGTTTCTTTTTGTTTTTCTGGTAATTATAGTTTTCAGTGCAGAAGAGCTTTAAAAAACTAGAGTAATCCACCCGTTACAGGTATAACTACGACATTGTCAAGGACGAGCCATTTGAAGGACGCTACGAATGGACTAGATTGAAGCCATAAACTATGAAGAAAGAAGCAAAACAAGTAAGGAACATACACAGTTGGCCAGTTATTCTCTTAGCTAGCACTCCCTGCTTAGATATTACTGTTATTTCCTTATTAGCTCTCTCTCTCTCTCTCTCTCTCTCTCTCTCTCTCTCTCAGTTGTCCTTGCTTTCGCTATGCACAGCTTTTTCGCTATCGGTATTTTTGTGGACATTAAGTTGCAGCAGAAGAAGGAGAAGCACAGTTTGTTCTTCTTCACCCTACGGATTCTACGGAGGGAAGACACTCCTGCAAGAAAAACTGTAAAATCTCTTTCGGGTAAAAAACAAACCGTTTCAATCACAAGGAGAGATAAGCTGAAACCCTCCCCCCTAAATTTCGCGTCTTTTTCTCCCACTTATCAATTCTCTCTCTCTCTCTCTAAGCTGTTTCAATGGCGGATCAAAGAAAAATGTTCCCCCTTTCCTGTCGTGTTGCCATTTTTATTCCATGATCGACTGCTATTGTCGAAGTAATTAAGATAGACATCAAAATTGGTTTCTAATCTCCGAGATTGGTTTTGAAAAAGTGCAATATACCGAAGCTTTCATTCAGCTTTTGGTGGGGGGTTTCAGAAATTCACAGGAGTGAAAAAAGCTGAAAGCCATGGGTTTTGTTTGGGTGGAGGTGGAGACTAGAGCTTATCCTTTCCTCCTCCTCACGTGGGAGAGTCACTCTTTCAAATGTTAACCCATCCCCACCTTACTTCCCTTTTCCTCACCCATTACAAATTACTGATCACTAATTAAAATTTTGATTCCATTTTTTAGAGAGAAATTATTGTTGTCTGGGTTTATGTGTGGGGTCAGAGCAAATAAGTATAATTCATTTCCACCTAAGGATCAGTCGACGTTTTCCACAAATTTTACGACCTTTCGTGAGTGGAGACAGAATAAAACGTAATTACACAAGTAGATACTAATTCTACATTTTGAGGTTGCGTTCTACCAACTTATTCTGTGTTTTTATTGGTTGATACGATTCATTTATCATTAAGCATCCCGTCTTAGTCCATAGCATTTAAGTTGAAAGATGACGGCTCCTACGGTTCTACATGTAATCCAATCATAGAGATTGGAGGGAGGTGAGGATGTGGAAGGGAAGAGAGAAGAGAAGACTGTGGAAGGTGGGAGAGAGAGTGTGTGTGTGTGGTCCTGTGCTGTGCATATTGAGTTTTTGCACGAAACGTGTAGTTTGTCCATACAAGGGAGAGTGATGGCATTAAATTGTAGTATTAATGAGATGGGTATGCTATGCCTACGTTTGTAGCCCCCCTCTCTCTCTCCCCTCCATCTTGTACCCCAAATTATACCAAATCAGAGTTGGAATAAATTGTAAGAGTAGCATTATCAATTTTCTAATGTTCCATCACTACAAAATGTAGCATTCCCAGTTTGGATCTGAATTGCAACGAGATAGTGCAAATATCGGGAATACTCGGGATGAAATCAAAGGAAACTTATATTTTTTGGTTCTTCTTGCAACTCGCTCTCCTACCTTAAATGCAAAATTAAATAGAATCCTGGATTTGAACACAAATAAAATGCTAAGATTCCTGTGTCAAATATTTAATTATTTTGGTAGAACAGAGGCTGAGGTTCCGCTGTTTTCTGCTGGAATTAATCATTTGGGGAAGGGGAATGAGATTTTCCATCATTCTCTGACCTCTGTCTCTCTTTTTTTAGTAATATTCATGTCTAGTATTTTTCTTTTCTGTAAAAGATTAATTTTTTATTTAAATTTTAATTTCTCTGTATTTTAAAAAATATATAACTTTCTATGTAAATATTCACAGACTTCAAGAATTTCATTTCAAATTACAAAAATTTAAACAAAATCTACCAAGAATCTCATCTCGGAATTTCTACCTCCATCAAGAAATAATAAAATGAAGAAGAAAGGCAGTGGAAAACATCAATTCTATACAGCTTCAACCAGGACAGAGCTTGATTCAGAGTGCTCCTCCTCCATGGAAGCTACCAGATTCTTCACAACCTGTCGGTAAACTCTTCGATAAGTCGGGAACTTTGATACGCTTCTCACCATCCCGATCATCCTGCAATCACATTCCCCATTGTCAACAATCGTAATTTGAAATCGCAAAATGAAAAAAAAATTAAAAAAACCTTCGACTGATCCCATGAATCTGAGCTGTTCTGACAGCGTCTTCCGGAACAAAACTGCCATTTTCCCAGGCCTCCATTCGGCGCACATTGCCACCGAAAAGAACTATTTTCTCCAAGAATCTCGTCTCGCTGTCCGTTAATTTAATGGCTTTTATCTGCTCTTTGAGAACTATTACAGGGTTGAAGAACCAGTCTAGCAGTCTGTCTTTTGGTCTGTTCAAATGGGTTATCTCCACACCATATAGCAAAACTAGACCGTCCGAATTCGCCTTAATCGAGTACAAAATCGTCTGCAAAAACGAATAACATGGCAGCCCGATACTTATAATGGACTCTTCATTTCCGTTCTTCGTCCTCAACCATTCATGGAGATCGGCTACTTTGATCATGCCAGAATCGAGAAGTTCTTTCCCCCTCAATTCGCAAGATTTCATCGTATTTTCCCAGACCTGACCATAGGAAAAAGGGTAATTTTTATTTCAGAAATTAGTTGACACTTGAACGAACAAGAGAGATTAATCATACTTGAACAAGTTTCACTTCTTGTATGGTTTCTCTAACGGATCTTGAATGTGCGAGACTCGGTACAAGCATGGCCGGTGCTTCCATTGGAACAGATCTCAATTTAAACCCCCCTCCGTAATTTCCTCCTACCGATATTTCAGAGGATTGAACCAATTTTTTCTTCCGATATCGAGGCCTGTTCATCATAACATAACAAGTCGATCAATCTAAAAGAGATTCCACATTCTCGATGAAGTGAGAAACGATTGAGAACACTCTAAGATCAAATTTTAAAATAATTCGATGAAGCAAATTACTTTGGAAATAATGTTCCCTCTCGAAGATAGAGCCAATCGTTTGTATACTCGTCGAATTCCGCAACCATGGCTATTACATAAGCCAAACCTCGACGGAACGATCTTTCCTTCGTTGATAAACAAATAAGTTTAATACATTAAAACCCACAAGAATAAGAAATGTTAAAAGTTAACAACACAAACCTGGTAAACAACGACGGCGGCGTATAAACTAACGAAAATGCTACAGAAAATGGCCATCAAGATGCTTGCAATGACAACGATTGGCCAAGTAAGAATCGCCAAACCGGCAATAGGGATACAAGCCGTTTCTAGAAACGGCCGTTCTCGGCTAACTAGATCATGGGTGAGACGAAACCAGCCTTTGAACAACATGTAAGGACTCTTAACTATAGCAATGGCAGCATAACAAGGAATTTCCACAACCAATCCCATTATCACAACCATTACACACGCAGGTACATGAATTAACCTACAGGATGGATATCATCGAAAAAGTATAAGTTTAGAACTATTTTTTTATTGAAGAAACCAAATGTGTTGAAAGAAATACTTAACATTAATGGAGAAAGGGGATCACCCCTTCTCAGAGAGTAAGAAAGGAAGAGAAAAACTTAATAATACCAAAAAGATAAAAACTATGATATTATCCAAATGAGTGATGATTTGCACTTTCATTCTTGAAAAAAGATAACATAACGATGAAGCCGGATATTCTAAAAACTTGTCAAAATCTGATACGATTCCACTCAACGATGAATCTGATAGACTGAAGCTAGATATTCTAATAACTTGTCAAAAACTTGCCAGATATTCTAAGAGAGGAATTTCTTATCGTTCCCAAAGGTTATTCATCATCGGACGTGTTAAACTAAACAATTCCGATTTGAAAGGGATGTTAAGATGGATAGAAAATGATTCTTAAAAAGAGCAAAGTTTCATATGAGCTTAGAATATAACTTGAATTTAAAGATTTTCACAAGGGGAATGGGTAAAATTGACCCTCAAAATCATGGAAAAGAGGTAAGATAACATCATCCAAATAGCAGTTTCAGTACCTTAGTGTTTGAAGTTCATTTGAAGAGGGAGACTCTCGAAGCTCCTTGAGAAATAGTGGATATGAGTGATAACACAGGTCTGCAAAATCTCGAACAACTGTACAACTTCCTTTAACAGTTCCCCATGTTCCATCCTAAACAAACGTTTCAAAGAAACAAGAAAACAATTTGAAAATGGGAAAGAACTCAATCAAAACATCAATGATCAAATTACCAGAAAACTATGCAAAAACTTCTGAGACTCATCCCCATGTCTAAAAGCCTCAAAAGCTGAAACCCAGGGAGTGAAAAATCCATATCCAACGCCGACAAGAACACTACCAGCAACGCCCAGACCCAACCACAAACCAAACAACGCAGGCAGAGCAAAAATAATTGCAACTTTCAGTGGCATGTCAAATCTGTCTGTCCTGATGTTCGAATCATAAACCCACAAAGATGAGGTTTTGTAAATAAAAAAAGGGAACTTAGAGAATAGATACGAGCAAAAATTACTTTAAGAGGGTGTAAACTGTCCAGGCAACATGTGCAGAAAACAAGCCCAGAATTACTCCAACATTCCCTGCTATTATTATAAGACCAGCAACAGGACCCACAAGCAAGGCTGTAAAATGGATGAAAATGGAGACAAATTTTCAGTTCCAGACTCCATATTGAGATGAAGAATCCAGCAGAAATATCATCAGTTCAAAAAAGCAAAAAAAAAAAAAAATCAGCTGTGTAGGAAGAGAATAATTAGAACCTTTAAGAGCACCCAGTAAGAGAACAGAGCAGAAAGCAAAAACCACATACATAATCTTCAAGCAACATCTCGGAGACAGCGAAAAATCCATACCCAGATAAGATCATGGAAACAGAAAATCACCCGAAGCGATTTAATCAAACTAAATCGACTTCGATGAACAGAGTAAACACAATCGGAGGCTTAGAACACAATAAGCTCAGACCAACAGAGAGAATAGCTTGATACTGAAATAACAAAAACCAGAGAGAGACTTGTGGAGCAAGGAGAAGAGCATAGAAGATGACAAATCTGAAAACTACGACCCGACACCCAATAAAAAACAAAAAAAAAACCCCAGAACGGAGGAGCAAGGAAGGAACTATTGCAAAGAATCTTCAGCGAATCAATGATCGTACCCCAACATTTTTCTCTCGCTGTAATTCTGACCCGACTTTGAACTTTCCATATCGAACACGATACAACAGACAAATGGAACACCCAGTCTGAATAATGATTTCAACCATTCTGCTGACCATACGGCTTATCAATGAAACATCGTGTCTCTTATTTCTAGACTTATTTTCTTATTATACCATCTCAATAATTAAATTAATTTAAATATGCTTAATTATTAAAAAATAAATAATAATTTATTATTTAAATTAATTTATTTACACAATAATAAATTCAAAAATATGACAAAAAAATAATGTTAGATAAATTTATTTTTCATCCCTTAATACATTTGAAATTGATAAGTTTTTATTCATTTTATTATTTTAAGCCTGTGTTTAGCATCGATCATTTATTCAAAATTCAATCATAGCAAGTAAGAAACGATAAAAGTTCGGAATCATCGAAAAGAAAATTGTTATTGCTCTCGAGCTTTCGTGCGCATTTTAATTAGTTGTAATGGAATTTCTTAGATATTATTGATTATATAATTAAAATAATGAAAAGTCAAAGCGAGAGAACATGCCTTCCCATTAAAATTATCGAGTATTTGGTCAATTTCTAAACTTTTCTCTAAAATTGAATTTTGGCACGTCACCAATGACCTACCCACAGTTCGATCAGATTTTTGGTCATATCCAATTCACCAGAGAAGGGGACTACGTGTGACACTGACAGTCATCATCGGACCAATTCCAATACACTACTAGACCGGGTTTGGCCCAATATCCTAATTTTGTATGTGATTCCAAGTTCCACCCATATTGGTTTTTTGGGTAAGTATCAAAGTTCGAGATATATGTCATAACTTTCCTCGTAGTCAAGGGGTAGATAACTATTTTACTTTTTTTTATGCATTTTCAATAGCTTATCTTTTAGTTTAAAAAAATAACGAATGTGGAAGAAACCTACGTATAATACGATGCTTTATAATAATTATATTAATTAATTATTTATATTTTAATTGAAGCAATATATGTTCGATATCTCATCATCTACAATATGAAGTACAAGAAGTTAAATCTAAGTACTAATTTTACAAAATTTTCAAAAAAGGATACATTAAGGATGGATAAATCTATCAACTAATCTCTCGATCGATTGAGCGGTGTCTAAATTACCATGGTCGATCGATCCGATTATGGATATTGGGTTTAAAATGGGACGAATATGATCCAATATTGTTTGTTGGGCCTGAAGGGGACAATCATCTTCGTGGCCCAACGCGGGCTATAGATGCTCTTGTTGTGAAGTCTTCGATTGAAATCAATCTCTCACCTCTTGGACGGGTTCAGATTCGTTGCGTAGATCTATGGTACGTTGTTAGCGTTTTCTTTGATTCCGAACTTGTTTTCCAATTCTGTTTTGAGTTTTCTTTTTCCTTTTAAGTTTCCATCGTTAATGGTTCTCAGAGGAAGCTCGATTGATTTCTGTAAACTTTGTGATTATGGCGGAGACTATATAATCGACTATCGAGATTTTAATCAATGTTTGATTTGTGCCTTTACCTTGTTTGGGGTTGTTGGGATGGGGGTTTTTATTTTTGGAGGAATTAGGTTTCCGATGTAGGATTCGAACTTATGTAAATCTCATCAATTTCTTTGGTTGTCGCATTATGGAAGTGAGTATAAGCAACCAGTAGAGTGGGACAACCTCTTGCAATTGCTGGTTTAAACTTTATATACATTAAATTTTTTGGTAAACTTGGCTATTTAGTTTTCTTCTTGAATAATGACTTCTATATACATTAATATGGACGCAATTTGTTTTCCCTGCGTTTTGAAGAATTCATGTAGATGCAAATTCAATAGGGAATGGAGTATGATTTGGCCATGATAAAGATGAATAATTACTTTTCGTTAGAATCATGTCTTTAATATTTTGATCGTTTCATTGTTTTTTTTTTACTAAATATGTTAGGCGAGTCTTTATCGTGGGCAATCCAGGAAAGATAAACCTAGGGGACGTCATCATGGTTTAACAACCCAAAAAAGACAAGAAATAAAGGAAGCATTTGATTTATTTGACACCGATGGCTCAGGCATGAGAATATTCTTATCTTGTATCTTTAACAAGAGATGTTTTTGGTATGTATGAGTTCACTGTTTGTTTGTGCTTTCTTTCTTAGGGACCATTGATGCCAAGGAGCTGAATGTTGCCATGAGGTTTAAATTTGAAATGGCGAAGACCTTTATTTTTATGTTCAGACATGTAGCTATTTTTCAGTTAACATGACCATTAATATATTTTTTTGACAGGGCACTTGGTTTTGAGATGACAGAAGAGGTACTTCCTATGCTTTTTTGCACAGATGATATTGCGCATATGCAAGTCTCCTACACTCTTGGACGTTTATTTAAGCAAAATGAAAATTCATGCGTATTCTTTTATATGATGGCTTTTTTTGGGAAAATTGGTCCATCGTTATAGAGAAAGGGAAGCCAACCATCCTTTATTATTCTTAACGTGCATGTCCACAATCAGTGGTTTCTACTTTCTAGACCTAGTGTTTTACCAATAGTGCGTATTTGGGGGTATATTTAGTCTAATTAAATGAATATAAACAACTTAACTTATGTCACCCTAATGGTAGGTTTCCTCACTTACAACTGACTTATTTGTTTCTCGCGAGCTCTATCATAACTTGACACTTGCACATTTCCAAATTATTGTTCTTAATGCTTTTTTACTACGAATTCTCTCAAATAGAGGATGTTTCTTGTCTGTAAATTGCCTTTCCTCTGATGTCTGAAGTTACTCTAAGATAAAAATAAAGGCTAGTTTCTTCTTTTTTTTTGCTGTTAATATAATATTCTTTTTTGTATCTCTAAATTATGAAGATGCATATGAAAAGATAAATTCAATTAACTTTTCATATATCTCTTGAAATGTTTCTTTGTTCTATATTTTAGCAAATCAATAAAATGATTGCCGACGTGGATAAGGATGGAAGTGGTGCCATTGACTTTGATGAGTTTCTGCATATGATGACATATCAATTTGGAGAAAGGGATTCCAAGGAGGAACTCATGAAAGCATTCCACATTATAGATCAAGACAAAAATGTATGACATTGTTAAATACTTTTTTTAAGGGGAAAGCAAATGATAAGAACGATTTTTGATGCTTCATAAATCTCCGCCGTCTCTAGGAAGTGGTTTAAAAGAATAATTTGAAGTTTTAAGTTGGTTAACATATCATAATGTATTCCTTTTGTTTTGAAATTTTGGAAGAACTTGATGTCCACAAAAGAAGCTTCTAGATTTACAGCATCCCCTAATTATTCTACATCTGTAAATCCAGGGGAAGATATCTGCCTCCGACATTAAACTTATTGCAAAGGAGCTTGGTGAAAATTTTACTGACAAAGACATAATTGAGATGATTGAAAAAGCAGATCTGGATCGTGAGTTTTCCTTTTCTTGAATTTGATGCATGGGCTTATACCATTGTTCTTTATAATCCACTGTTTGATTTTTCTCTCACTAGTATGATATGGGATGGAAGCTCCTATCTTTATGAACCTAAAGAGCTCGTCAAATAGCTGTATAGACGTTACAATTCAAAATTTGTATGTTGGACACAAATATTCATTTTTAATGTAAAAGCGTGTTTAACTCCAAGACAACTGGAATAAATAGGTCGAGGTGGATATTCCATATACAATGTAAACCACATGAAAAATCCAACAGGCTCTTTTTTGGCCAAGTTTGACACTGTCAAAATTATCTGGATCTCGTCTATGCTGTGCGGTTTCACCTACCTCCTGCAGCGTTGAATAATGTTTTCATTATATTGTTTAGGCTTCTCAAAGGGTTCTATTTTCTTGTTTACATTTGGTATATGTTATGTTTAATAAAGATAATTTGTTTTGAATTATAAAAGGCTTTAAACTCGCTATGCATTGTGTGGATATATTTATGAACGTTGAGATTGGTGCTGAAAATGCAATTCATTTTCACATCTTCAGATGATGGCGAAGTAAACGTCGAAGAGTTCATGAGAATGATGAGGAATACAGCATATGGGTATTAGAGCTCAACCAGTATCAGAATTTTGAACGATTCTACTTAGGTATGATTCCAAATGTTGTAAAAAACTAAAAGAATCATGTTATGATAATTTATGCACATGTCTAGTTTTTTTTATGAGGTATATAGTATTTATTTGGAGACTGTGTTGTGTGCTGGTAAAAGTTTCATGTTTCTATCATCACACTGTGCCAATATTAACTTATGTTGAATGAACCCATTTGTTGTTGTTTCACGTCAAGTTTAGAGATGTTGAAAATAAGCTGAGGAATATAAGGTTTAGCCAAAAGCCGCATCTAAGGTGGGAAGAAGAAGAATAAACTAGAGTAATTGGTTAAGTTGATCAGCTTGAACTTGGTTCCTTTCCTGCTTTGTTGAACCTTAGATTCATATTTCTTTACTGCATTTTCAGTCTAAGTGGATTTTAGGAAAAGGGTAGGCATTAAAATCTCAAAAGCCTATAGATCCACTTTACTCACTACGAAATTTGAAAAATTGGGCTTAGAATCTGAAGGCAAAGCCATTTCTATCAGCCTTAGTTTCTCTTCAAACCTAGTCTCGACCAGATGCTCCCTTGTATAGACAAGATTTCAGATAGTTTTATGGGGATGTTGACAGCCAGGGAGATTAAGAGTGTGCTTTGAACGTGTTTGATTTGGATGGTGATGGGAAAATAAAAGCAGATGAAGTGAACGGTGATTCTGGGTAGGCCTGGCTGGGGAGATCTCTGGGCAGCGATGGAGGTGGTTTGATTCATCCTCACTTTGTTCTACTTCCAGTCTCTTCTTCTGTCTTTTGTTTTTTGTTTTTAATGCTCGGGTTTGAATTTGTTTCTAGTTTGTAGATTAGTCTCTGCTTTTAATACCTGGGGTTCAGCTGCTCTGAGATTCAGACTTTGACTGAGTGGGGAAGTTTGACTTGAGCCTGCCAGGTGTCCAAACCCTATTTGGTAATCTGTCAAAGGGGATTGGAACCATTTGGACCACGTTGGGGACATCGACTGGAACCAGCTTTATTGTCAGATCCTAAACGCATCCTCTCTCTCTCGTGTTCCTCTCGTTGGACTAATTGTATTTTTATTTTCATAAATATGATCAAAAACCTTTTCTATGCAATGAAATACGTCACATTTGCTCGAGTTGAGATTATAGAAAGCAATAGAGCATTTCTCTAAATTTTGATAAATATTCACTGATACAATTAATGTAATAAATTATTATGCATATTATCACGTGGTGTCTTTTGATAAGTCGATATCGCCAGCCCATTCACTGCCTTATTTACTCACAGCTCACAAGACAAAGCTTGGTCAACCTCGCTGCATGCTTCGCCACTCTCTCTCTCTCTATCTTCTCTCTCCTCCCTCCTCTCATCTTCTATTCTATGCTCTATTTTAACGCGGCGCATGCTACAAACTTGGCCGTGCCACATGGTAGGATCAACGCTAACATTGCTCTCCCATAATTGTCTCATCAAGCACACAATCTCTGTCATTTTGCTTCTAACTTCGATGAAAGAGAAGTCTTTCTCATCCCAAAATCTGGACCGTCGAGCCGAACATCTGGCCAGCAAGACCATCAAACCTAGTAGTCGGTCGAGGGAGCACTCCCTCCGTTTCTTTTTACAATTCTCTCTTTCTCTCTTTCTCGAACATCCGAATCTCGGAGTGCATGAATTGCGGCATTTTGTGGCAACAATGGAATCTCACATCCAGCTGCCTTGGCCAAACCAGGTCACATGAAAACACCCACTCTACCTTCATTCATTTCCACCATTAATATTGTCCTTTTCCTTAACCCTCTCCCTTTTTCTCATTTCTCCTCCTTTTTCTTATCATCTACGTGCCAACTGGTTCTTAAAGTTGCGGAAACTCACGATTATCAATTTTTTTAGGATTCTGTATTACGATGACGTGTTGATATGCATGGTTTATTTACTAAAAAGAGGTTTCGACATCGTATGCAAACACGTTTTTGGATGAAACCTAAAAACAAGCTACCGACAAATTGCCCGAAAAACTATAAATTTATGTGAGATGGACATATCATTTACATGTAATGAAAAAATGGTTGGTTAATGCTGGAAATTAATTATCATAGGTTATGAGAGAAGTTCAACTTTTATTTAATACATAGGTTCGCGTGACACCTTTTGTTTACTCTAATGATGTTGAATTAAGAACTATTTATGTTACTTTGCTTTTACTTTCACTGACATAGACTATATAGATAGTCAAAGCTGCACCAAAAAAGGCTTCGATTGTATTATCCTAATATAAAGGCAAGTTCTTAGGACCTTCCTCGGGGATATTATATAATCTTTGAAGGGTTATCTCATCAATCGGATTCGAGACAAATTTATGAAAAATATTCAAATAAGAAATTCCATTTAAGCGAATGACACCGCATTTATACGACAAGAATGATTCTATGTTTATTGCGTTATTCTATTACCTAAAAGAAAATATTGATCTGCATACATATTTAGAACGTAGAATAAGAGAACACGCGTATTTATCAATGGTAATAGTAAAGAGAAAAACATAATTTTATTCAAACCTTTTTATTTCAAAGTTTGATTTTTGTTTCAATTTTCATTTAAAACTATTGAGAGGGTTACACGAATGAAGCCAACGGAACACGTCGTGACAAAAACTATCAAATCATGGCATGCAATGCAACGCCATGCATGGACAAAAATAAGAAATTAATGAAAAGAAGAGAAATAAATAGAGTTGATTATGTCAAGATCCGCACCCGTTGTGAGATATAAATACTATCTTATGGTGTAGGGTTTTTAACAGTCGAAATCTTTTGTAAAGTTTCTTTCGTCTTCTTCTTTCCATGTTTCTTTGAACTCTAATGGCATGCTTAGCAGCCATGTACAACTCAGACCACAATGCTCACTGCCCTCAGATCAGCCCCAGAATCTCCTTCTCCAACGATTTCGGCGACGCCCAGCAGATTATCAAGCAAGAACGAAGCTCGAGGGAGGCTCCAATCTCTTCAGATTTTGAGTTTTCAGTCACCAGTTACTCCATGATGAGCGCTGACGAGCTGTTCTCCAAAGGCAGGCTTCTTCCCTTCAGGGACAACTGTAATAACCAGATGCAGAGAACTCTGAAAGAAGAGCTCATGGCCGGGGAAGAAGATGAAGTATCGGCGAGGCCTCCCAAAGGGTACGCTACCAGGTGGAAAGGGTTTCTAGGGTTGAAAAAATCGCACGGCTATGGCGGAAAGAAAGGTGATAAAAACAATGATGGGTCTGTGGACTCGTTTGCTGAAGGTAAAAGGTTGAGCTCGGTTCAGGAAGAGCCGTACAAAACTTCACAGGTGAGTCTCGAAACAACGTAGGCAGATGTAAGTGGTTTCCATGGCTGACGTTTAAGCTTCTGGTTTGGTGCAGGAAATGAGAAATGGAGAAGGGCCGAGTTGCAGAGACGAGGGGATGACGAGGTTATGACCGGATTAGTTCGACGACGGCGATGGATCCTAACGAGTTTCTGGAGGTTTTTCTTCTTTTTTTCTTTGTGGGTTGATGGCATGGGGGAGTTATGGATTCAATATGTAGAGAGAATCTCGAGGTGTTTTAGGTTATTGTTTACAAGATTCGAAACTTTCTGCCATATTTTGTTTGAATTTCTCCACTGTTCTGCATGTTTCTTCTATGATCTCCGAGGAGATTGTTGTGGCCGTTCACTGTACAAAAAAATGGTGTTTGCAGTGGAAGAATCTTCTTCTCTCGCTGTCTCTCTCTAGAACTCCATCCCTACGCTTGCGAGTTTCAGCAGAAGAAGTGGAAGGATGGTGAAAAGCGAAGGTAGGGAAGAAAGGAATAGAAAATGCAGATAAAATAAATGATCTTCTTCAATCTTGGATAGTGTGTCGTGGCTTGGCTGACGGGATATTAATGAGACAGCTAAGGGAGTGTCGTTGGGGTTGCAGAAAAACATGTAATTTGGAGGAGAGAGAGAGAGAGAGAGAGGGCATATATAGAATTCAGAAGACTTGAATGGTCAAAGCTAAGAGTCACAGAAAGAGTAAGAGTCAGTAGCTTTTAAAGCATGCACCCAACTTATCTTCTTACAACTCTCTGAATCCTTTTCCCACCATAATCACAACTCCATCATCACTCTCTCTCTCTCCCGATTTAAGTTTCCATGTCTTTGATTCAAGGCTCTTTCCGTCGACCAAATTGATAACGTATACTAAGTTGTAACTATCTTGATTTGTTTCATTTTCAATCCTATGTCGAGACAAAAACAACTAATGATGTCTCATGTTCATGTTTATTGCACAATTTCTTGCATCCCGGCAAAATTCATCGGTGCTTTTCTGAAAATTTTAATGTTCATGCTACATGCTCAAATAGTTCAAGAGGTCTGTGAAGTCCCCGGCCAAGTTTCAAAACCTGATATTACTGACATTTCACGGATAAAATCGTATGAACGATACCCTTTTTTAATGATACGATCATATAGTTTATCGTGATAAATATCATAATGTTTTGCAAAATTTCATGTACATGCTATGTCACAAGGAATACAATGAAATGTATACAAACAACATAAGTGGCTTTTTTTAAAATTCTAGTCTTGAGATGAATGCTGTTCATATCCAATTCACAAATTACCAGAAGATATGTGCCAGAGGAATCTCATAGATTGAAAATAAGGATGAACCTGGATTCTCCATGAAAATAGGGGCAAATATCAGGCATTTCACCTTATAAATACGCTGCTAATTGCTTCTATAATTCGATCGGATATTTCTTTCTCAAACAACCTCGGAAAGTTTGTTCCCAAATCGATCTCAATTGTCTTTCTCCGAATCAACTCATCTCTTGTCTTCAAAGCGGCTTTCTCTGTCTCTCCGATCTCTCTCACCCCAAAAGCACACTGATCCAACCAAATTTCCATAACTTCTTTTGCAATGGGATGAATGTGGTTCTGGAGAATCTCCTCCATGCGTTCAGAGCCACCTACCTCTGTTTCTATACGAGCCATGATGGCAGTAGGAGATACAAGACACCGAATGTAAAGAGATGAAGAAGAAAAGGGTCCAATCTCTTTCAATTTCTCGAATATTTTCTTCCGTGAATCCAGTGGTGGATCTTCATAAAATGTTTTGAGATAGTTTGGATTGAGTACGAGATCCTTCCGCGGTGGCAAATCCAAAATGAGGATCATACTTGTTGGACTGCTTTGAACAAGTTCAAGAAGAAAGTTTGGGGCATCTGTTGAGCTCTTTAAATAGGCTGAAAGGCTTGTTATATTCAATGCACTACCAGTTGGTAGCTGACAGTGCAGCCAACTTCCCAGAATAAAATCGATCTGACACATTATTCAAACATTTTACAAATCCAACTAAGTTAAAAACAAAATTTGATACTGAAAGATCATACTTGATTAATGAGAAAAAAGAATGCTTAATTATTTTGTATATAGATCAAGGAAGGACATAGTGAGCAAGTAAAAAAAGGATTCTACCACTTTTATTCTAATACATGCCAAGCAGGAATATAAACTATGTATCCTCAAAATATCTTAAAGTATCACCGACTAAGAACTCACCGAAGATGTAATATCGATAATATAATAATTATATTACTTATTCCATATTGCAAGAGAAAATTTGGAAGTAGTAATAATACTAAAAACACTATGCTGATGGTCCAGCAAAGAGAAGCAAGCTATAAAAAGCAATGACCAGGATGATCCCTTGATTCACATTGTACACTGAGAAAATCGTGGAAAATATAATTGCCAATTTTTGGTAAACATGAGGGCTCGATAATGAACATTTTTTCTGACACTAAGCATCTTTTACTAGTCTAAGCTTGCACGTTATATTTGTTGTTTTTTGACCTAATTAGAATTCCACATCGGGAAGAATTGTTTTAGGGAGATGGGGTACACACTATAAATTAACCTCTCCTCCCTTCATTTTTCTCATCCCATTCCGAAATTATTTATATCTCTTTAGTAATTTTGGTCTTATTTTTTCTCTCTTTGTAATATTTTCTTGTGAAATATATTTTGCAGTGTCCGAGGACGTAAGCATATTTGGCCGAACCTCGTTAAATTTTGGTGTTTCTTTTATTGTTTTATTTAATAGCCGTTTGTTATTTTGTCGGGTATAGTTGTTGTTATTTATTGTACTATTAAATTACTAGAATAATTCTGGCTAAGTACGACTTGGTTTTTAAGTGGTCCGTTGTGACTCACTTCTCTTACCTGAGAATCTATCTAGTGTGATTTTTAGTACAATAGCTTACACGCTAATTGAAATTGTCTGAGCTTCCGCAACAATATTGACTCTTGCTATCCTGATTTCACTATTGTCCATGGAAACAACTATTTACTACTGTTTTATGCATCTGTGGATTAAATCTAACCTAAAAATAACGGTACGCAACCCGTCCTTTATGTTTACCGATTGTAACCTCAGCCATTTGTCACGGTGCCAATGGCATACCCTATGCTTGAGAATATAAAAAATTTTGAGATTGAGTTCATCAAACAAATAATCCTTTTTTTCTATTTGAACTATTTGTAGATTGAGCAAACTATGAACCAAAGTAACCAAAACATTTTTTAATGAAAAGTCGCATCTATCTCAGGAGGTCCAATATTTCGACTTATTGATCAAATACTATTTTACTTACACACCATTATCTCATAATTGGATCACTTTTGAAGATTAGCAATTAGAGTACTCAATCATTATTTATTGAGTACTCGAGCATCATTTTAACATCAACACCCCTAAGTTAACATACCCGTTGCAGATAGACCATAATAATAATAATAAAAGAAAAAGACGCCTACCTCCTTTCCTTTGTGACGTGGGATTGGTATTATCTCAAATCTCATTAGCGTCAAAAAATTTCAAATCAAGCCCATAATTATAATTTTGATGCCTTATAACACATGACTTCAAAATGAAATAGAGATACAGCTGATATCTAGCGTATAATTAGAAAAACATGGAAATAGAAAACTTACATTGCTGGACTGGTGACCGGATCTGATGTGAAGTGAGCCCTGAGAAGTTCCAGCATGATTTTGATAGTGCTTCACATCTAGTGGGAGAGAACAAGGAAAAAGGTGAGAATCGAGGCGATTCTCCATGGTGGATACGATATCAACCATAAGGTTTTTGTGAGGAGCCGAGACAAAGGGAAAATCCATGAATTCTCTTCTCTCTGCAGGAGTAGATTGCATAGAAGAGGGCGGGGTAGAAAACGCTGTAGACATTGGAAGCCGCTTCGAGAGTCTTGACGGTGGCTTGGAAGCCGAGAGATTAGGAGAGTGAAGAAACTGGCGGAAGTTAACAGTCATTGCCTCCATCTTTCTAGAACCACGCCACGATATTCATTTTGGTCTTCTTATTATATTTTTCGCTGTTCGGTTTGATTCGGCTCAATTTTCTTAAGAGTAATTGGAATAAAACCACTGAACCGTTCAACGAGATAAAAACTTAAGCATTTTAAAGGAAGACCGAACCAAGCCAACGCTAAATTTCAGGTATATTCTTGTTGGAGCTAAAAAATTATTTTATTAAAATTAATTAATAAAATAAATTTAATACATCATAAATAAATAATTATTTATAACATTCATTACATAAATTATTACTCAGTCAGTACATCGACATATATGATAATATATATGATAATTGCTGAGAAAATAGCATACTATTACTTTTTTTTATTAAATATACAAATTGACAAAGAAGAAAAGGGACAAAATTCTATGCTTTATGAAAATTAACATACATAAATATATAGTTATAAAAAAGAAATGTTCATATAAAATATAGCTTATGATTGAATTATTAAGCATCACTAAAATATATTATTTATGAAATATTGTAATTGAGAGAGAATTAAGAAATAACAACAGTTAATTACATTTAATTTAAGCTATAATTATAAATGGTAATCTGGGTTATAAACGTCATTTCACGAGGTCTTAGAAAGGCGCTTCGCGCGCCAAAATCCTGGTATTCCCTCCGGCCTCCAGCAGCGGTTGCTTGAATCTGAACCCCGAATTCAAAAACGAGGGTTCATTTTGAGAGGCAACGAAACTGAGGTACTATTCCGATGGCCGACGAGCAGTCTACGATCGCCGGTCGACGGAGGAGTCGCGGCTCCGAGGCAGTGGCCCGTGCTGACGCTCTTCAACTCCTAATAGCCCTGAGAAGCGGTGGCCGACGGTCTGACAATGGCGGAGTGCAAATTAAAGTGGAGAACCCTATTTATGATAGTGTTCCTGAAGATGAGTACGATGCACTGGTCGCCAAGCGTCGGGAAGAAAGGATTTATCGTCGACGATGACGGACTTGGGTACTGCGACGAAGGCGAGGAGGAGGATTGGTCCAAAACGGGACTTCCTTTGTCTTCTGATGATTCCGATGGTGAAAGGGAGAGACCTAAGAAAAAGAAGGTGGAGAAGAAAGAGTCTAAGCCTAAGAAACAGTCTTCTCTTTCGGCAGCTGCAGCAATGATGGGGAAGCAAAGACTTTCTTCTATGTTCACTTCATCAATTTTTAAAAAGAGTGGCAGAGATGATAAATCTAAAGGCTTTGTATGCGATCCACTTGTGGACGATGTAATTGCAGAGTTTGCACCAGATGAGGAAGATAGAGAAAAGCGAAGAAGGGGACAGATAAATTCCATGCAGATTTCGAAGAATTTAGTGCCAATTGCTGGCGTTAAGAGAGACAAAGCTGGTGTTCGAGCTGTTAATCCGACCTTTATTCATGAATTTTCAAAGACTGCGGACATTGGAGAGCTCAAAAGTAGCAAGATTAATACAAAGAGAAATTCGGACTTAGTTTTTGTTCCGGCTGACGTGGAAGTCAAGAAAAATAGTGTAAATGATGAGTGTAAGGGAGATAAAGACTTCAGTTCTAAATATAGTGCGGACACATTTGAGCATGAGCGTGTCTCGCCAACCAAAGAAAGTTTAGTTGAAGAGCAGTATCCGAAGATGATTGAAGTGAAAGCAGAACAGGTGGTGAAGGACGGAGCTTCTACTTTGAATGCTAAAATTAGAGAAGAAAGTAATCCTGAATTGAGTGCCATTAATGGATGGCAGGCTGTAAGAAGTCAGCAGAATCTGGATGTTGATGTTATCGCAGAAATCAATAACAGTACATGTTCTGAGGAAAAATGTGCATTAGATCTGGACTCTGCCTTTCTACATAGTTGATGCGTATGAGGAATTATACGGTGCTAACGCAGTCAATGTGTATCTTTTCGGGAAGGTACTAACATGTCTTTGAAGACATTACTTTGCAGCTCTCAGAGAACTGTCTGAGGATTCATATGAAATTTTCTGTAAGCTATGAAAAAGCTCAGTTTACTTATCAATCAACAAAACATTGACTTGATTTTGAATTACTAGTACACCTTCACTTAAAAATTATGTTTTAGCAATAAAGAATAAAGGCTCATTAGGTCACTGAGCTATGGAGTGATTTTCAGGTTAAAAGATAGTAAACTCGGTTATTTTTATTAGTAAATATTTAATTATATGAGAGATAAAATGCAGTGATTTTTTTTTCATTATCTTATATTATGTACAATATGTGGGTAGTGTTAATGATAAGCATCCATTGGCAATCCAGCTATGTGCCAAGCTACAATTACCCAAAATGTGAGATTTAAAGGATTGATACCACTTTAAGTTGTCTTTTAAGTTGCATGAAGTTTTTGCACAAACTATTTTGCTCTAACTTAAATCTTTGACAGCATAAGCAGCTTCTAACACTGGTAACTTTTTTTTTCCTTTTCCTGTTTTATTTCTGGATTGCACCTCTGCTGGTTCATTAATTTTATTTGGAGATCGCTTATTTTACATTTAGAATTTTATGACAAAATCTTGTGTTACACCTTGAAAGTTAGTAAAAATTTTAGGTCAAAGCGCACTTTATAGGGGAGCATTTGATGATTTGTTTAATTTTGCTATTTTATCTATTTTATGAGTTCAGATTAAGACCGATCTTGATGATTGATCTGTTTTTGACTTGCTATGACTAGGTCAAATCAGGAGGTATGCATCATAGTTGTTGTGTTGTTGTGAAGAACATGCAGAGGTGCACATATGCAATTCCAAAAGATTTTTTTACTCACTCGGATGAAACGATTAAGCTTGAAAAAGATGTGGAAGAGTCTCGACTTTCTCCTGCAGATCTCCGGACAAAACTGCAAGTAGGTTAATTTTTAATATATATCTTCTCTTTCCCTTCATTTACAGAATTAGCTAAATCTTGGTTCGTTGTTTGCACATTGCTTTTCTATTTCTAGGAAGTGACTGCAGGATTAAAGAAGGAAGTGTCGAAGCATATGCTAGATTTCAACATCTCATCATTTAGCATGACTCCTGTTAAGGTTACCAATATTAGTTTCAGTTATTGAAGTCAATGATCAAGCTGATTTTTATTCAGTATGTCTTTTCTTTTTATTCCTATCATTTAATTTTCTTTTTGCATATATTGCACCACAGAGAAAGTATGCCTTTGAGCGACATGATATACCTTCAGGAGAATTTTATGTTCTGAAGATCAACTATCCGTTCAAGGTGAGTTGCATGTCAGTTGGCTGAATTCATGATTTCTTGTGAACTGTTATATTTTATTCCCTTTTATTTTAGTTATCATTTGGACAAAAAAGTTGTGAGATTAGGTACGCTATTGCTTCAAGCTTGCTCAGAATATAGCTTGCATGACTATTATAGACACATGTTTTACAGAATGTAACTAAAAAAGCCTATAACTACATAAATATCAACAAGGTACTAAACCTGAAGTAATTTTGGTTCATATATATCCTAGGATAGTAAAAAAATCCAAAATGGTTGTAGTGTACGTTTAATTCCGATTTTCAACGTTAGCTGTTTTGGCTTCTTTTTGCAGGACAACCCACTTCCATCAGATTTAAAAGGAGAGACATTTTCTGCTCTTCTAGGAACTCATTGCAGGTACAAGTATTTTAAAGCTCTTTACTTGTGTAAGACCTCTTCTGCTGAATAAGTTGGTTTAGGTGAAAAAACTTTCATGCTTAGGTCGCTTTTGAAGTTCTATCTGATCTAGGACATACAGCTTATGTAAATTCTTTTTTCATTATGTTTCTATTGACTGGAAAGTGAAAGTAGACAATGATAGAACTAACATTTTCAAATTCTGCAAACTAAAGCTCAATTCCTGCTTGTCAAATCTTTTTAAAGCTGATGGAATCTCTCAAGAATCTGAACAGATGCTTAAAAATTGGGTATCGTAGCCCTTCCATTAACTTCAGTATTAATTACTATTTGGTTGATGATAAATAAATAATAGTGTCCATATTTACACATGCATTTGGTCTCATCGAGACTCGCCTACATAATCCTATATACTCTAAATCTCAAAGCATTAAATCGTACTAAACCTCTTTAATGAGCTTTATATGTGATGAGAACCATAATATAAAACTTATAATTTATACAAATGTAAATTCAATGTACATTGTTAAATTAAATTTAACAAGCAAGTTAAACACCCGTAGTTTTATTGCCAACTATACAAAATAAACACTAGCAGTGCTACCCTTTCTTGTGAGACCTCTTGTCGCATTTCTATGGTCACTTGCAAATTATCTATTTCTTAGTGAATATGATTTCATGTTTCTTCGTGACTGCACTCTAATTTGGATGAAGATTTCCTTGTTTCATTTGATAAATTACAATAAATTATGAATATTATTCTTTTGAAGAAGAATCGACAGCTCACTCTTCAGATATGAATTACCTATAAAGTTGCTAGTAATTGCAAAAAAAGTTTTGACAAATAATGACCCTGTGACACTTAGTGCTGTATATCGAAGGACTATTCATTAGGAGCTCATCACATCTAGATATGCAGTGCATTGGAACTCTTTCTTGTTAAAAGAGAGATTAAGGGACCATCATGGCTGTCAGTTTTAAAGTTTTCTACCTGCCCCACTCCCCAACGGGTGAGACACCCAGATTTATTTTGCTGAGCTGAAGAAGTGCTTTTTCCTAAAAAAAGATTTTATTTTAACATTGCGTAGGTAAGCTGGTGCAAATTTGAGGTGACTGTGGACTCTCCAAAAGATATATCTGTGTCTTCAAATAATGCACTGGGGATACCTCCTGTTGTTGTTGCTTCAATAAATTTGAAGACTGTCATCAATGAAAAGCAGAATGCAAATGAAATTGTTTCCGCATCTGTCATTTGTTGTCACAAAGTCAAGGTCTGTTCTATCTGTCTGTTAGTCATTTTGTTGACTTGAGTTGCTCAGTTTGAAATTGTAAAATCTTCTAGGTAAACCATAAATTTTTTAGACTGTTATATGTACTAACACAGAACATAAATGCTAAATTGTTGTAATTAAGAACATAAATGCTAAATAGTTTTTTTTCATCTGCTAATATGGGGAAGGATAAGTAGATATCCATGCTAACGTGGATATGGTTTTTGGTAAAGACTGAAATATCTAGTGCATATAGGAATTCTGATGCAAGTTTATTCTCAGAAAGAATAAATTATGAGATGTTCATAGAGGTCCAAGTTGTTCCTTTTTTGTAGACCACAATGTTTGATGACACTACTTCAGTCGTTAGTTCTTTTATAGTTGTGCCAAAGTTTTGGACAAAAATGGTTTAGATCTCATTATATATGATTTTTTTTTGGAAAGGTCTTAACACAAGTGCTTGATACTTGATCTTTCAGATTGACACGCCCATGTTGTCTTCAGAATGGAAGCGACCTGGTATGCTGAGACATTTTACTGTTGTTCGAAAGCTTGATGGATCTATATTTCCGATGGGGTTTTCTAAAGAGGCTACAGATAGAAACGCGAAGGCTGGATATAATGTCTTAATCTCCGAAAGCAAGTGGGTTTGATTTCTAGAAAATATTGAACCACAAAGTTTCAGTCTTAAAGGTTAGTGTATCAGTTATCAAATTTTTCCACTTGCAGTGAAAGGGCTTTGTTAAATCGACTGATTATTGAGCTATACAAGTTGGATATCGATGTGCTCGTTGGACATAACATTTCAGGGTTTGACCTGGACGTTCTCCTCCATAGGTCTCAGGTAGGAAAGTGAAACCTGTAAAATTATGTTCATGAATGCTGCATTGCAGTAGGCTTAACGAGCAAACCAAGTAAACATATGTCTCATTTGAGTCATCATGGACTAATGATAAGATAATATATAATTTTTTTGTACTTTGTCCCTCACTTCTAGACCTAATAGACAACCATCTCATCTAAAATGAAAACTTTTCAGGCTTGCAGAGTTCCAAGCAATACGTGGTCCAAAATTGGTCGTCTTAAGCGGTCTGTGATGCCTAAGCTTGGAAAAGGAACCAACATTTTTGGGTCAGGAGCAAGTCTTGGAATTATGTCTTGCATTGCTGGTCGACTTTTATGTGACACATATTTGTGTTCCCGTGATTTATTGAAAGAGGTATATTCTGAAAATTTTCCAGGTTTTTTATATTTTCATTTCTGATAGACACCTTTATGATTCCAGGTTAGTTACTCCCTCACGGAATTGTCTAAGACCCAGCTTAGTAAGGATAGAAATGAGATTACTCCTCATGATATTCCCAAAATGTTCCAAACATCAGAATCTCTCATTCAACTTGTACGCTCTTAATCTTACGTTTTATTTCACGTGTCGGATTACTTTCCTCTAATAATCTATGTTGAATATTATTTTAATAGCCCTTTCTGTAAATCTTGTGGTAAATATTTGAGAAGTTTGCACATAATAAACTGCATGTATTATTGCGCTATTTTTTTAAATATTTGCCCATGTTTCACAACAGTTAAAACCTTATACAATTTTGAGCTCTTTGATACTTTATTCCTTCAACAAATTAGAATTCACTTCACAAACATAAATATCATTCCATAAACAACACAATTACAACTCAAGGGAATTCCAGAGCCTTTTACTTTTCACATACACTCTTATATTTCCAAACTCATCCCTCGCACCCGCTCTTTTTTTCTGCTTTCCCAACTGCCTTCAACCATTCTCCCCTATAAAAAAACCTTTACACCACTACATAATAAAATTCAAAACACAATTTATACGAATATGTTAAAAATAAACAGCACCTCCGCAATTAAAATTTGGTTCCGCCTTCTAACATGAGTAAAACACAATGGAGGTTTATCACTCTAGTTCATCTTGGCTTAGAATTATGAACTGATGAAAGTTGTGGTTGATATTATGAGCCCAAGCTGCATGCATGTGTGCACATTTATTTTATTTAGTTTAATCATTGTTGCCCTTTTAGATTGAATATGGTGAGACAGATGTATGGCTGTCTATGGAACTCATGTTTCATTTGAGTGTTCTTCCTCTAACACGGCAGCTGACTAATATCAGCGGTAATCTTTGGGGGAAAACTCTACAAGTGAGCCATCTCATCACAATTCTTCTTTCTTAATGCTATCTGTCTCATGGCTTTGGAAATTTTATGAATGTGAATATTTTACATGTTTTAAGGGTGCCAGGGCTCAAAGAGTGGAGTATCTGCTTCTTCATGCATTCCATGCTAAGAAATATATTTCACCAGACAAAATTCCATCTCAAAATAAGGATAAAAGTTTGACAAAGAGGAAAAGCAATGGTATTGAGGAGAGAACGTGAATCAACTTGATATGGATGACACGAATCTCAATTATGATGCTTCAAACAATGATGTTGGAAAAGGAAAGAAGGGTCCTTCCTACGCTGGTGGGCTCGTCTTGGAGCCAAGAAAAGGTTTATATGATAAGTATATATTGCTTCTGGACTTCAATAGTCTTTATCCTTCTATAATACAAGTAAGTCAACCTCTTGCATTGCGTTTTAATTCCTAGCATCTTCCATTTTCTATCTCTTTGAATTTGTTTTTAATGCAAAGCCAGGTTTTACATGCCTTAACTCACTTTGCAACTTTTGTGCGATTAGCTGTGCTTAATTTTGCAGGAATACAATATTTGCTTCACTACAGTTAATATACCTTCAGATGGGGCTGTTCCTCGTCTTCCATCAACTAAAACCATGGGAGTTCTACCAGAGGTATAATTATCTTTGTCGAATAAAAAAGTTGTTGGCCAACCTTTCTATATATGAAACCTAATATTTTTCTTTTGAAGATCTACTCGTTTATGTTCTTTTAGTTTTGATAGTGAATATAAGTATTTAATCAAAGGATGTCAAATAAATCAGTAATTTTTGTGCAGATTCTTGTTCAACTCTTACTGACTTTTTGATGCATGGAAAGTTGTGTTTCCTGAACAAAACAAATAATTTAAGGAAAAGTAAGAAAAGTAGAGAATCCTTCTTTAGGGAATTTGATAAATTGATTGTAACGAGTTAAGTTTTTTTACGACTAATGCTACTATTAATATACAGTAAATATGAAACACTAATACTAAATAAACAATAAACGAATTATTGTGGGCTCGATTGGGCTTGAGCTTGTACTACATCACTTTCTAGAAAGAAAACAATGGTTATGGAGTTAAACATACTTAGGAGATTGAGAGTTCTTGATTGCTTTGTTAAATTGTCTACATCCCATAAGTACATGATCTGCAAAAGCCCTGAGGGCAGGAAAATGTTTTAAACTAGTTTTGGAATTTTGAAATTAGAAGCGTAAATAATATCTAAGGTCCCAATTGACTTATGTAAAAATGTGAGTTGAGTATGACGGAAGGTTATTAAATTTGGTACAAAAATCTATATATAAATTGTCTATTAGAATCTTCAGTCTGTTTAGATTCTTCATGAGTTTTATGTAGTCTTAAATTGTTAAGTTCATTTTTTTGCGATTGTCAGTGCTTTACTTTTCAAAAATTTCCCTAGTTGTTAAAAAATCTAGTTCAAAGAAGAAGAATGGTGAAGTCATGGATGAAGAATGCATCTGGTCTTAAGGTGCGGCAGCTAGACATTCAACAACAGGCTCTAAAGCTCACTGCAAATAGGTCATTGGAAATTTTACATTTCAATTTTTCATTTATTGCCAGTTCGTTTTTAATTTTAACTGGTTAATAGGGTCTATATTGCAGTATGTATGGTTGTCTGGGATTTTCTAATTCAAGGTTTTATGCAAAGCCACTTGCTGAGCTTATTACCCTACAAGTAAGCATTATTTAGTTGTGTTCCAAATGGTGTTCTTTGTATTATATGGCTGAGATAAGTGAAAGATGTAATTATGTAACTGGTGCGGTTCCTGTAATTTTGGCAGGGAAGGGAGATTTTGCAAAGTACTGTTGATCTTGTTCAGAATAATTTGAACTTGGAGGTAAAAGTGAAGTATAAAATTTATACCTTGACTCGGTAGAAGTTGATGATCTATATTTTTATGGGACTGCTGTCTTTTATTTTATAGGTTATATATGGTGATACAGATTCCATTATGATTTATAGTGGACTGGATGATATACCACAGGCAAAAGCAATTGCGGGAAAAGTCATACAAGAGGCAAGTAGTTGATAAATTTGACCTTTTGTTTGCTGTGAAGAAAGTTCTTTCAAGCGATTATTTATGTCTGATGTCTTACAAGCATTGGCTTCAAGATCTGGCAAAGATATTAACCCTATTAGTCACAACAATTGTCTATTAATGCAAAAGAGTTTCACTATCTTGTAGATCAAATGAAGTTTTGACAGATTTTTACGTGCTAAATTTGGCAGATAAAATGTTGATAGGTTTTGCCTCTTACACTTGTATACATGTTTTTGCCCTTATTTGAGTTTTGTTGAGCATTGAATGCATTTGTGCTTGTTGCGATCCTTTGTTCTGTTAATCCAGGTTAACAAGAGATATAAGTGTTTGGAAATTGATCTTGATGGTTTATACAAGAGAATGTTGCTTCTAAAGAAAAAGAAGTATGCAGCTGTAAAGGTGCAGTTCAAGGATGGAATACCATATGAGGTACAGCCATGCTTGTCCTAAGATGGGAAAAAGTGGGTGAGAAATCATTCTGAGTTAACTCGTCTGTACAGGTTATTGAACGGAAGGGCCTTGATATAGTTCGCCGTGACTGGAGCTTAATATCAAAGGAGTTAGGAGATTTCTGTTTAAGTCAAATTTTGTCTGGAGGGTACGTTATACTGTCCAAATTTTTCTTTCTATCCTAATTTGACCTGAGCTAGCTGGTGTGATGACTAGTTCTCATCCATTATTTGATTGTTTACAATTTGCTATGCAACGATCTTTTGACAGGTCATGTGAAGATGTAGTTGAATCAATTCACAACTCTCTTTTGAAGGTATTTATACTCTTACCATGGACAGATGATATTCAAGATTGTTATAGGATATTTGGATCCGTGAAGGCAAAAAATTAGGATTAACAGGCCAAGCAATTAACTAATTTTTCTCAGGATAAAGAGAGTGCCATAACCTGACAAAAAAAAACAAAAAAAAACTTGTAAAATATTTGTCATCTCCCTTTCTCATGAAGATCTCTTCATGTGTTCTCAATCCTTTCCCCTCAAGACAAGTGCACTATAAGTTTACAAGGCATTGATAATTTGTGAAGATTTTGATGTTACAAGTCTCAAAAAACTCAGTTAGAATCTCAAGGATGTCAATTAAATCAGCACTTGTACCATTAAGGTTGAGCTGGCCATCGTATTCAAACCATACTTTTATTGAGCGCTAAAATAGTTACTGGTGTGTATTATTCAGATACAAGAAGATATGAGGAATGGGCAAGTACCGCTTGATAAATATATCATAACAAAAACAATGACTAAGCCGCCCGCAGCATACCCAGACGCCAGAAATCAACCCCATTTTCAAGTGAGTAAAACATTACTTAGTTCCAGATTTACTGTCCCAACAATGTTTCTCATGTGCGAATTTTAGGTGGCACAAAGGTTGAAGCAAATGAGATATACTACTGGTTTTTCAGTAGGTGACACCATTCCTTACATTATCTGTCGGGAGCAGGTACATTTGATTTGTCTAGGCTGAAACTTATCTCTTTTCGTCTTGTAGTGTGGACTAGATGGTTTGTCAAAAAAGAAAAACTATTACTCAAATATATTTTCTGCTTGATTGGGCAGGGATCAACTTCTGATAGTTCTACAGGAATTGCACAGCGTGCTCGTCATCCCGAGGAGTTGAAAAGAGAACATGGGCAATGGATAATTGACATCGATTACTATCTGTCACAACAGGTATTGTTATGTAGAGATTTTGTATTGAGAGAAGAATTAGGGTTTTTGATAATTCTGTTGTTAAATTATCTAAAGTTTCTGTTTCCATCCAGATTCATCCAGTTGTCTCGCGACTTTGCGCATCAATTCAGGGTACTAGTCCGGAACGCCTAGCTGACTGTTTAGGGCTCGACTCTTCCAAGGTAAAATTTTGCGCACTTATTCGACGTTTAACTACAAGACTCTTCCGCATTAAGTCAATTGAAGCTGTGAGTGATGCTTCTGGTTTAAACTTGTTTTCATTAGACGACGGGGAAAGGTGATTATCTTATGTTTGAATTGGTTAAATCTCGTGTTTATTATTCCTAGTTGAGGCGAATTCATTTTCCCAGGGTTTGTTCATTTTGATTAAGTTTTAACCACTTGCAGATATCAGGGTTGCAAACCTCTGACATTGTCGTGTCCAAGCTGTTCGAGTACATTTGATTGCCCGACTATCTTTAGCACAAGTTGTACATCAGTTGGTGAAAAGACTACGTCTAATGTGGAGGAATTGACCAAGAGTTTTGGAGTAAATTGCATTGTCCTAAATGCCCAGAAGATGGCAACGTGGGTAGAATCTCTCCTGGCATGCTTGCCAATCAGGTATTACTGGTCCCTTAATCTCATGCGTCTTAAATGTGAGAGCTTAACATTTAGGCATACTAATTCCCAGAATGAAACTAACATTCCGGGCCATTCAGTTGGCAATTGAGGATTGTTCCTTATTTGGTATAATTCTCCACAAGTGGGGATCTTGAGTTGTGACTTTGAAAACGCATCTTCAGATTTGGGAATGCAAAAATTCCTAAAATAATGTGTTTTGATGTCAGGTCAAAAGGCAAGCAGTTTGGTTCATTTCAATGTATTACAAAGGCGTGATGATGGTATTCTTCATCCCTATAACCGAGCGTGTGGTGCTGATTTAGACAGTTCCTTTCTGTCTAATTTCATTTTTGTTGTTTTTAGTGTGATGAGGAGACTTGCAAGTGCACCACACGCTCTCTCAATCTCCGCCTCGTCGGCGATGCTGAGAAAGGAACTGTATGCCCAAATTATCCACACTACAAAGGTCGTCTTGTGGGAAAGGTTTGCTCTCCACTCTCATACTTTTTAATGCTTAAAATTTTATCACATTTTTTCTTTTTCAAAGTCTAAGTTCATTTTTACCTTGGATTGACTTCATGGCAGTACTCGGCTCGGGATCTATACAAGCAAATCTCATATTTCTGCCTTGTATTGGATACTGTGCGATGCATCGAAAAGGTTTGCTTTTTTTGTTTCATCCTCAGATAAATTGATCCTTATTTTTATTGCTAGAAGCCGATGTTCTTCAATGACTTCACTGATGGCAGGTCGAAATCAGCACCAGAATGACATTGGAGAAGAAATTGGCCAAAATACGACCGACGGTCGATTTAGCTGCATCTACCATTCACCGAATTCGGGATCAAAATGCATATGGTTGGGTACAGTTGCAGGATCTTGCCGTGACAATTTGAGTAAGTTGACGCCTCACAATTTTACTTTCATCAGATTTTCAAGAGCTGTCTGTGAGCACATGCAAAGCAGAAACCCGTGTATATATTAATTATATATTTTCAATAAGAATTTTATTTTTAGATTCGTGACATCCTTTTTCTTTTATAGTATTATTATCTTCATTCCTAGATGACCAAAAATGATCTTTGAGAAAGTTAAAAGTGTTTTAAGATTTATTCTACGTTTATTTTTAATTTATTAAAATAATCTTGATGTGTCAAATAATTATTAATCTAACTAGGGTAATTAATATTATAAATTATATAAAATCAATTAATGCATTTATTATATTAATATGTATTTTAAGAAATTACACCCAAAAAAAATAATTTTAGAATTATTTTAATATGTATTTTAAAATGGATCTTGCTGGAAAGAAGCTATGCCTATGTTGTTCCTTGTGACTAAAAAAACTAACTCTACGCTGTGATTTGTGTGCTGTGGTTCTTCATTTGAAACTCCTCCAACTTATAAGAAAGCATCAAATCTGGTTTGCATGACGAATCACTGCAACTCCCCGACCGGTGCCTCGTTGAGCCACAAGAAATGAATGAAATCATATAGCTTTGCGCTTACGCTCACCTGTGATAATCGCACGTTCAGCCATAATGCGAGAAAATTGCACGGAACAAGTGCTCAATTTGGAGTACCTTGTAAGGGGTAGGGTTGAGTCTTCTCATATGATCGGGGCGCATTTGCTCGAGCTGTTTCAGGCACTGCTCTCTGATGTCCTTTAAGGCCGGTAAACTCTCCCTTTCTAAGTCTTTGCATACAAAAGGCATAGTTAGATCAAGCAGTTCATTATGCATGCGCTTTGAGAGAGCTAGAATTAAATTACACACCTTTGGTTCCTGGCCAATAGCATTTGAGGAGCTCTTCAACCCGCTGTGGAACAACATACGCTCGTTTGGATTCACTGAACGGGTGGCGACATAGTATTCGATTTCCCACCTCCAAATTTATACCAACGAATTCAAACATTAAATCTGTTCTTTAGATCTCTCTAAAAAAGATGGTGATTATTTGTAGAAAGATACCTTAGGAGGTGGCTCGTTTTCGCCAGCCATTATGTCCACCAGAGGATAACCTTCTTTACCATATAATCTAAAGCATCGCTTCTTACATGGTATTGATACCTAAAATAGTGGTATAAAATCATTCGATGCCGAAGTGTTTTAAAATACATGTAAAGCTAGATCGAACCTTTGAAACATCTTCGGAAAGCTTGATTCGAGGCTGATTATTGATCTCCACGAGTTTGAACACACAACCCAAAGCAGCCTGTGCATAACAGGTGACCAGATGGGTTCCGATTCCGAATGCATCGACCTCATGACCCTGAACAAAGAACAGCTTGAGTTTCTCTTGACAGTCTCCAGTATAAGACTTATATCGCATCAAGTTACCTGCTTGTTCAAAGCATCTAGAGTCTCTTCATTGAGGTCGTTGCTAGCTGTGATACACATATTCCCAAAACCAGGAATCTCGAATTCTCTCTCGACAGCATAGAAAAACTTCCGGGCCTCGCAAGAAAGGTAAGCCAAGTCACCAGAATCCAGCCTAATCCCTCCTGCTTTGTACCTATGCAGCATAGAGTTGACCAGCTTTCAGATTACTTAAAAGGGTTCGTAAAATTATACTTGGTACCTAACAAATGAACGGTAGAATTTACAAAAAAGTGATTTGTATTCAGCTATGAAAAAACATGTTCCTTCAGTCAGCAAATCATGAAGAAACAATATTCGTATGACACAGTTGTCAGAGTGCTCGGATATATGGAATTGTAACATCAATTTTTTGTTTTTTCAGAAAGATGACAATAATAAAGGTTTGAACAAATAAATACTTTCGAGTTTTGAGCCATCAATGTTCTCTTTCAGTTGGTTATACTGCAACACATAATTCCCACTTTTTGCCAATAGGCGACGATGTCATAACACAAATGTTTGTACTTTTCTTTCGACTCCTAGAAGGGGCAGAGTGGCTTCTATTAGCAACCTCTTAAATCCATTTTTAAAATAAAAAATAATTTTTGAAAAGAAAGAGAAACAGAAAGAGTAACACAATCATGCTCGCCTAAGAGTCTATAGTTTTAAGTGAAAAATAATCATATGTGATGCAATTAAAACCTTTCAGGCATACCCCAATTCGTTAAGTGCTAACGCCACTGCACAGAAGTTTGGGATTCCACTCCTCATAACCTGGTAAATGGAGGACAATATATTTCTATATAACAATATTATTACAAGGTACCTTTAAAAGATTGTCATCATAAAAAAAGTAGAGCACATCTCGGGCAGCGAAACATTCAAAACCAAATAAATCATAGCAATAATAATGATTGACAATAATAAAAGAGAAAATGAGAAACATAAGAAACGTTTCTTGTCTACGCACATCGTAAGTATCGACGAGAGCAAGAAATGTATTAGGAAAGGCCAAAGCATATGATGTGAAGGCAGCAAGCTCACTTTGATTGGTCTCACTAACTATGCCAAGAGATGAGTGCAACCTCTGCAAATTACATACAGAGATTAGTCTCGTCACTCCAATTCTCAAATGAAAACGAAATAACGGAGCTTGTACTATCATATAACAATTATTAGAGGTAGATTGTACAATTTTGATAAATCGTTCATTTTATAAAACAAATATCAAGCTAATTTCATAGTGGAACTTTGTCACTGAAGAACAAACAAAGGCAAAATCTATTCCATTTTCATTCACAATATTAAGTAAGACAGAATGAGGGACCAAATTTTGGGGAACATGCTGATTCTAAAGCAAATACCTGAATCTTACTTAGCCAAGTTTGAACTAGACCAACAAAATCCTCACAGGTTCTTGAGCCATCATGGCTATGAAGTGATTTATCCATTATCTCATCAGGGCTCTGCAAGTAACCGAGTAGATATATCCATTATCCATTACTCTAAAGCCCTATTCTGAATTCCTCAGAAGTTGAGTCCTAAACTGGAAAAGCACAAACTTATCTACCAAATAAGCAATTACCTTACCTATTGCTGTGTTGCAAAGAATATATTATCAACACAGCTGTTACCTATGCGAAGAAATTATTAAGTTCATTTACAAAAGCAACGCACCATAAATGAGCTAACGAATGCATGGGAATGTGTTCCACGAAGTGGTATACCAAATAATCTCCCAGCTGCAACATTGCTGTCAAAAAACCAACAAAAAAACCAAAGATGAAAAATGAATTATAACAACAATAATGTATCAAAAGAATCATTAATGAAGATAAGGAGTAATAAACTACTTTCTCAAACAAGAGAGGATGAGAAACTTATATTTTCTTCAACACCACCATATTGAGGTTATGTCAAACTAGAAGCAGTCTGAGAGGAATCTTAAAAGATCCAAAAAAAAAGAAAAAACAAAATGAATTTTCAATAAGATATTGCCTAGCATTAATACAAACTTTTCATGATGAAAAATTGAATGAGGTTTGCAGAAAAAAAAACAGATTACAGCATCACGGGTTAAGTTAACAATAGTTGAAGTTTGGTTCGAAAGAATAGTTATTGAATAAGTAATCGCTCGCACCTAACTTTTACCATCACAAAAATAAAACTAACTCATTTTCTCTGATTTTGTAGCGGCAAATATTCTATAAATATGAGTAGACCTGCATAGTCTACGGAGCACCATGAACTTGCAAAAAAAAGAGCCAGGATTTAGCCAATTTTAGTACACTGCCCAACATCAACTTAAGTTTAACTCTTTAATTATGAATTGAAATTATAAATGTAATTTTTTTTTCCAACAATGGATATTAGAGCTGGCCAGATGTATTAACCTCAAACAATTTTACAGAACTTTGTAGTTAAAGATCAACAAAAGTTCTAGTTGCTCTAAGGGTACTGAACTAGGGACACTATCAAAGTTTCATACATAAAAGAAGGAAAATAGTGTATTTGTCAAATATTCTGGAAGGATACAAGCCAGCGAACCAGAACATGGTCCCACTTGAATATAATAACTTTTGGGAAAACTTGACAAAATTACATTTGAAATCCATAGAGCTTAAAGATATTGTATACTAGGGAAAAAGAACCTTATTGAAATTTTTATGGGCATCGATAGTTTTAAGTTTACTTTTTGATTGTACAAACTCACATGTCGAGTCGTGATTCAATAAATATTATAAATAAATATTTAAATTATAATACATTAAATACACTTTAACTAAATCAATCACAACTCGACACGTCAGCATGTACAATAAGAAGATAAACCTAACATTAATCAATTTTTACAAGGGAAAAATTTACAAGAGAAAATTAATCTTGAAACTAGGTTTTTGAGAGTTTTTTTTAGATTATTTGGCTTAAATCCTATAATTGTTTTAGGACAAAGAACAAGTATTGATCTTTAGGATACATTAGTTTTACCATTGTTCATTCTTCTTTTGTATTTACTTCCTCTCAATACACATCAATTGATATGATACATCTAAAAGAATCTAACTAGAAACTCATAACAACATATTTCAAAATGTAAAACTATAATCATCAACATACATTACCTAGTTGCATCAAACCCTCCAATGTAGCAATATTTAGAAGCACTTATTCCTCCATCTGGTCCCTAGTGTGAAATAAAAGATAGCATCAGTATTTAGAAATCAATACATAATATATATAGAATAAGGGGAACCTGCGCTCGTCTTAGCCCAAATTCTAGAAGCATTTTAGATTTCCCAGCAACAAAGCGATGTCTTGCAGCATTTGTCGTGACCAACGACGCAAAATTGATAAGATTTACAAATGTAGTTTCGAGTAATTGAACCACCTGAAACACAAAAGCATAGAAAGGCTCACAAGTGATACAATGTTATTCAGAATATTCTTTCAGGAAATAACAAGTTTAGATAACACTTACAGCAACAGGACCTTCGACTCTAATAAGGGGCACCTTTGGAAAAACAACCGACCCTTCTGAAACGGCATAGACTTCCACATCAGAACAGTTGATACCTCGAAGATAATCGAAGAAGCCATCCTATATTTATCAACAGAGGTTAATTAGACAAACATGATATCCAGAATAACACAAAATTTCATATGGGTTTTAAAAACTTTATTGATGGCATCTAAGCAGAAAACAATGCCTTTTCAAGGCCATAAAATGACCTTCCTTGTTACTTTTTTCCATATCTCATACACATTAAGTTCTATATGAACCTCAAAATTATACTGGCCCTTAGCACGCATAAAAGTCCATAGGTTACCTCACACGATGAAGGCAAAGATTCTCGCACGAAAGAAATCTCTTCCTCGGTGAACTTGAAATTAGCAATGAATCTTATACAATCCTCCAAGCCAGCAAAGACTGTATATTCACCACCAAATGGATTCTTCCGAAAATATAAGTCAAACCTGAAATCCAAGAATATGAAAGGAGAAGTTCATCAACGATCGAACAGCTGATTAGGTGAATTATGAGCAGAATTACAGGAACAAGAAAAGGGTCTCCATATAAAGAACCAAAACGAGATTTACGGAGAAGAGGACATTTATAAGGAAAAGGGGTCTCCCCAAAGAGAAGGTAAAAATAATATGAAACTTAAACAAACAGCATAATTACTTCACGTTATCTCGCCTTTTGCCTTAGTCAAACAGCATAACTTGCTATATTATGAATATAGGCTCCAAAATGTTAACGTTTTAATTAAAATCATAAGGTGAATAATCTTCTGAGACTTGTTCATTACAAGTTGGCAGAATTTATAAATGGTCTTGTATTATAAGTGGAACGAGAAGAGAGTATTGACAAAAGATGAGCCAGAGCAAAAGCTAAAATGAAAAAAAACATAAACGAAAAAATTTGTTGAACTCCCAGGGAAAAGAAGCAGAAGAATCGTAAATATAGACCCCGTTGAATGAATTCAAGAACACTTTCCATTGATCATTTCTTTCTAGACCATACCAATCCAATTGAACCACGACATAATTTACGGGAAAAAAAAAATTGAGTCTCACACAGAATGATCGTCGTGCTTTCCGGCTTTCCAATAAGCATAAGCCATGGTGAACTGGTAGAGATCCGTGAGCAGAGGAGTGATCATAGGGTTTGTAGGACCATGCAGCAAATGACCAGAGACATCCCCATTTTCGTTCCGCTCCATCGCCAACCTCTAAATTCTTCTTAGGGCTTCAGATTGGTTTCTCAACGTTAGCTTCGCTTCGCCTTATATACCAAATCAGCGCGTATTCAGGACCAAATGTGGGCGCCAAGGCCACGAACAGTTGATTTTTTTACAGAGAGAGAGAGAGAGAGAGAGAGAGATTCGCAGACCGTTAAAGGGAGCGAAGAATAGCTGGGACGCAGGCCTCGGCGATCAGAACAAAGAGAGCCATTAAAGAAGGAATTTTTATTTGGACGAAGTAGACAAGACTCTTGGGAAGACGATACGTTCATGTCAACGCTTTGCTTCGATCCTATCCTCCCACCTTTCCACATAAATTGTGTATTTTTAATTAAAAAACAAATTTATTTTAAATAAGTAAAAACAAATTATTTACTAAAATTATAAAATAAGCTCCAAAATGATCAATTTAAACTCCAAGTCATTTCACAAAAAAAGCATGGGCGGCTGCGACAATTCACTTCCAAGTTGTGTTCAATTTAAAAATAAAAATAATGACAAAATAAAAATTAATCAATATATTGGAAAAAACAAGTCAAATATTATAAAAAATTCTCAAAGTTGTGTTCAATTTGTCTTTGAACACAAAAATAGAAATTAGAGATTAAGACTTTAATAACGTGACAGGTGACATACTCAATCTTAGAAATTAGAGAGTTGTATATCGCTTTAGCATAACCGTCCTCTCCCAATCATCGGTCGCCCACAAATACATCTATCAAGACATTACTAATGCGACGTACTCGGCTTAACAAGTGGGTGGTGTGGTGTGGTGCGGCAAATGAATGGCTTCAAATGAAGTAGTAAACAGTCTGGGAACTGATACGAGATATTTAGAAATAGCTTTTTCATTTTTCAGTTTGGAAAAGCCATATATTACTGGCTTTGGGGAACTGAAAACTCGTAATCGTATGTTATGACTCTTCCAAACTGGAAGAGACTTTCCAAGTTTTAGGGTTTCTTCACAAACAGACTCTCTCGTTCGCTCTCATTTCTCCGCATCTTCATGCATCGTCTCTGAACTCTTCGCTGTGCCTTTTCCTAACTGGAAGAGTCTTCGACTTGCGAAGAAAAACCCTAGTCTGTCTCTTCGTACGTTGAAGAGTCTTCCAAGCTCGGAAGAACGACGGAAAGATCACGAAGAAACACGAGACTAACTTGTATTTTTCGTTGCCTGCAATATCAGAAAATATCGCGCAAGAAGTTCATCCTTTTTTGTGGTTTCTCTCTCCTCTCTCTATCTCTCTCTATCATAGTTGTCGATGTGGATCCAAACTTGGAAAAGAAACATCGACATATATGTCTCTGCTACAGAGAGTCCAATCTTGCTTTCGACCAATTTTTGTCTTCGTATCTTGAGTTGCATTTAGCATGTCGCGTGGATCTATAAGCATATGATGCTACAAATTATGGTTTTTTATAGTATTTAAGTCATTGAAAATGGTTAATTGCAGCTTGAGTTCATCATTTTTTTTTTCCTAAAATTAAGAGAGTTTAATTTTCTCAATTTTAGATAATTTTTTAATAATAATTATTTTTCTAATTAGTTATCTTATTTTACAATTTTTGTAATCTATTGGAAGACATTAAGCTACAACATTAGGGAGAACTCAGATGAATTAAATTTTGAGTTTTGAATGAATGTCGTTCAAAGCTCTTTCTTAAGAACCTGATCTTGTCGTAGGTAAAACTGAGAGATCTAATTGATAGACTCAGTTCTTACCAATAAATTTGATGGGGATCAAATTCCTTATTTGATCATTTCCGTTCTAACAAGTTCAGCTATGAGTTACACTTATTGTTTATAATTTAGGATCCATCAGTAAGATTCAATTGGGGTTGAGTTTATCATTCTTGATTCATAAGCATTCATGAGAAGAATTCCATCTCCCCCCCGTCGCATATTCTCGTGTCACGACTCAGATTAGCATGACATGCTTCTTAAATATGAACGATTACAACCCATTGATACATGAACTAACGTGTTTATACCTACTTAAATATTAAAAGAACACAGTAGACAATTTTTCCTAAAAAAACAAAACACCAAATTTATGTTAAACCCAAATTTATAGTCATAGATTCAAGTTGGAGGGAAGAGCGGAAATGGCGATTCCGATGAAGAGCTGATGGGAGTGAAAGGAAGAAACTTGGCAGCTTGTTTTGCTTCCAAATGATCAGCATCCATCTTCTCCAGCTCCAACTTTTCGAATCTGTTCATCTCCTACAAAAATGGAAAAAGTGTATAATTTCCCAGCTGCAATCTGTCTTCTTCACTGTGACGTTTTTCGAGTTTTTTTATCAGAGTTTTGGCAAACCTTGGAAGATGTCTGCAAGTGAAGAGCTTTTTGTTGGTGCAGAGAAAGCATGGAGCTGTCTTCTTCTCCGAATTTAATTTGGCCGTGAGAGAGTTTCATGGGCCGCGGGGCAACTGGTAAGCTGATAGGCTGCAAAGCGAATCCACTTCTGATTGACAGCATCTACAATGGAGGTAATATATGAAGCAACATGAACGAAATCAATTCCAATTCCCATCAAAATTCTTTGGAAAAAAAGAAGAGATGACCTGCAGTTGAAGCAGAAGCTGCTTGAGATATTCTATGGCTTCGTCCAGCACTGAAGCTTTATCCGTCTGAAATGCTCCGCCATTAATGACACAGAAACAGTCGAGCTAAAAGAGGAGGTGTCAAGTCTGTGTACCTTGCTGGAATTTGGAATCAGATTCTGTAATGCCTTGAGTTTCTCATTAATCCTGCTTCTTCTTCTCTGCCCACAAAATCCCATTTCTCAGTTCTTATTTTATAGATTAGAAGGAACTGAATCGAAAGAGAAAGAAGAAATCGACGGGACAAAGAACCTTTTCAGAAAGATTATGAACTTGAGCAGCTCTGCTTCTTTTCGATGTTGCACGAGGTAATGGCTTTGCTGATACTCTTTCTACCAATCCTTCAAGGCCTCCCTAAAAATACCCCAAAAGTTAAAGGAGCCCTAACTAGATATTTTTTCACTTCGTCCGTACTTGATTCTCATTTCTTGAAAATTATACATAATTCAGGGTCAGATGAACAAAGGAGTTAATAAGAAACAAAAAAAAAACCTGGCTCTCGCAGTCCCAGTCCTCCCCATACGGGACGTCAGTTCGATCAAGTACACCGCCGGAGGACGTTTGATTGATAGCGTCCGACGAAATGACGGCCGAGAGTCGTCGCTCAGCGGCCACGGGAAGAAAAGGATGAGAATACTCAGGAAAAGCCATCGCATCAGGAGTAATCCCGGGGAAAAAGGACGGGAGGGGAAAAGAGAAGGAGGAGACGATCGGCGACAGTGAAGAAGAAGAAGAACGAAGAATCTGATGCAGAAGGAGCGAGATTTCATCGGGAGGGAACGGACCGGAAGCAGGCGAAGCAGCAAAAGTAGGAAGAAGAAGGGGAGCTGAAGTGGAAGATGAACACTCTTGATCACCTGCAAACGCGTCCGCCATTACCAGTCCACAGTCTCGCTCTTGTTTCTCTCTCTCTCTCAATCTCAATCTCAGCTCCCTTGGCTTACAATAAATATGACTTACAATTAAGTCAATTAAGTCAATTATTTATAGAATTAAGTAATAAATATGAAAATAAATAAATAAATATGACTTACAATTTAAAAAAAGGAACAAATTAAATGAATATTGATGTTCAAATTTAAAAGAAAGAAGCCCATAATAAGTGTTGTCACGGAGTTGGGAACTTTGGACTAGGTGATGGGGTTGAGGAGCCCTAGCCTTTGCACGCAATTAGAAATTATTCATCTTTTCTACGTAAGCACGTGGCTGAACAGGATTGGTAAATCAGATCCGTAGCTACAGAGGAAAACCGTCTCCATCGGTAGACGTCATGCGTTGGATTCGCATCCAATCACGGCAAGTAACAGCCTTTTTGCCTTTTTGTAGGGTCCAGATTTGTATGTGAGTTGGATGAATGGTGATCCAGAAGCAATCATTATGATCGGACGGTGGACAAGGATTGGAAGAGTTGGATTCCCAGTTCCAATGCCACAAACTCGAATCAACTCCATACTTTGTTTCCAATCAAATCAAATCCTAAACCAAACCAAAGTGAACTGAAGTTTTTGAACACCGTCGTCAGATAATCAATTAGAGAATTTTTACATATTTTTAATGAAATTTATTATCTTTTAAATTTAAAATTTTGAATTTTTTTTATAATTGAGTAATATAGGTTGTTAAGTATTGAAATTGATAAATCATTTTCAAGGATTTAATTCACCAAACATTTGTTGTTTTTTCTTCCCTCGTTTTAAATAATGATGTAAATAGTATTTAATTGCAATGAATTGGATTTAATAATGCTGGAATTTAATTGACTTTTATATATTTAGATAGTATAGTTAAACTAATTATAATAACTTAATATTTTATGTCACCTTACATAATGGTCAGAATTAAAAATTTATAATTTAATACAAAAAAACTACAAATTTCAATTGCCCGGTCCGTGATTTAATGTTTTTACAATATTAAACCCAAAATTGGACTAATTAAAAAAACCAATAAAAATACATAACCTACTAAAATTCGAGTAAATATGATAGATTCTCGAATGGATACATGGACCGGCTCGGTTGAACACCCCTGCTTAGATTCCTGAAATCATGTGGAGAAAGTGACCCCATTTATCTCCCTCGCTGTCTCCTCTGTTTTCTGGTGGCTGCCTTGTGTGAGCTGTCTTTGAGGCCGAGAATTCAACTCTGGGGAGTTTGAAAATGAAATTGAAGGCCTGAAAAAAATATGGAAAATTGCGAATATGGTCGTCTGGCTGTCAAGGGGAGGGGAGGTCTGGAAATGGATGCCGGGATTGATCGATTGCCCAATGATTTGCTGGCTCACATATTCGCTTTGATCCATTCCTTCACTGATTTGGCCCAGTAATTCTTTTCATTTTTTCTTCTTCTTTCTCTGAATCGTCTTTTCTTTTTCAAATCGTTTGATTTCTGTGCGTTGAATTTCGGGGGTTCTTCCGAAAACCTAGGGCGAGCAGCGTTTGCTGGAAATGGAAGGAAGCGGTGAAGCAGTCTCTGGGCCGGAGAGAGACTCTGAGCTTTGCCGGTTGGAAAATGGACGACGACTCCACTGCCCGCCTCGTTCGCCATGCCTACGCCCTCAGAGACCTCGATATGTACTCTCTCTTGATTCTCCTTTTCCCCCCTGTCTCATCGACATTAATCCAACTATTATTCAGAACATAAACCATGAATCTGCTATACCTGGTGAAGGATTCTTCTGATCGATTCTCTGTTTGATAAAACTTCCTTTGGCATAAAAAGATATACATTCTACTTAGTCGTGTTCTCCATTCGATGATAGAACATCTACGATAAAATTTAGATATCTTGCTCCAATGAATGAGTTGTACAAAAGGGTATGTTAATATCGTAAGATTTAGAGCCTATGGAAAGATCTTCTGTTCCTTAAGATTTGGAGTTCATCAGGGCGGAGGAAGAGAGAATTGACCTATCTAACTCGTTTATTTCTCATTGAGTCCATCTTTTTAATTGTGATCATTCTTAAACAATTGTTTCCAGCTCGAGAAGCAGGTGGGGTTGCCAAATAACCGACGAAGGACTGCAAAAAATATCTCAGGCAAAGTGCATCGTCAACCTAACGTCCATATCGTTATGGGGGATGACAGGGGTAACGGATAAAGGCGTGGCTCAATTGGTATGAATTCAAATTCAAGAAAAAGCTTTTGATCAAGTACTTCAATATATACATATATCGACCAGTGATCTCTTTTAATTCTCGTCATGTTAAGTATGTATTCGAGAAACATAGCTGTTATATGTATGTTTGGATGCGATGCAGATGTCAAGAGCAAATTCCTTGGAACACCTGAATATTGGTGGAACATTCATCACAGACGTGTCTCTACTCGCCATTGCAGATAACTGTCCATGTTTAAAGGTTTGGTTTTTGATTATTTTCTTTCTTAATCTTCGTCGAGAAGTGAACTTGATCGATTTGCAGTCTTATTTCGCTTCAGACGATCGTGCTTTGGAGTTGTCGACATGTGACGGAGGAGGGTCTGATAGTTCTTGTAAATAAATGTCGGAAACTAGAGTTGATAAACGTGTGGGGAACTAGGGTTCCTGTGGATTGTTTCATTGGGCTGCTGGCTATAAGTCCATCTCTTCAGATAAAACCTAGAGTGCTTGCGGATGCTGATAGAATTGCTGTGTGGCCTCTTGCATGAGTGCTTTCTTCAAGCTTCTGGCTCTGTCTTCTTCTCTATTCAAGCTTCTGGATATGGAGGTAAATATGTGATTCTTCCTTATGTTACAATAATCATGTATTCTTTGGTGTATTTAACTTTGTGAGATCGAATCGATAAGATCAGTCTTATGTGTAAATAACGTTCTTTATTATAAATTGTATATATTTCGTCCCTCCCTTGTCTCTTATTCATTGCTCTTCCTCTCTCGTATTGAAATTCGAAAGAGCTCTCACCAAACTCTAAAAATGTAAAAACATCGAAACTTGATAATATTTCATACTTATAATTGCTTTTATTGAATCAAATAAATACGTAAATATTGTGTCAAAGAGGAAATCAGAATCCTTTGAAGGGAAAACATAGATGCAGACCAGAGAACAGAAAAAAAAAAGACCAAATAAAGCCTCTCAAAGAGCTGGTGTAAGTTTACCATAGGTGTAATGTGACTAAGTTTCGTATAGATTGATTTCGCTATAGAAATATGATCAACAACAAAAAACAAAGCGAAAACGATATAAATCGCACTGGAGAGAAGACGATCCATGCTGAATTAGACAACTGAACGGACCCAGTAAAGCTTCCGGAAGTGCTGGTCATTGAACTTGCATTAGTGCTTGGTATGCTCTTGCAAGATCCAAATGCTGCTCCAGCCTGTAAAAATGACATTTACGATCAAGTATTGTTGATCTTGATGTCTGTGTATCTTCTTTTACGCAATACTAACTTTACCTTCTTAATATAATTTTTTATTGTCCAAGCTGATAAATTGAGTTATAATTAATAAAACAAATATAATAAAAAAATTATTTAAATTGTAATACATTAAATATATTTTAACAGACCAACATAATCTTCATGTCTGTGTGTACCTTCTTGACATACATTCTTTAATGTTAGGTTTATCTTCTTGACATATCTCTTATTGTACATGCTGACATATTTAATTGTGATTGATGCAAAAAATATTATATTATTTTAATTATAATATATTAAATGTAGTTTGACCAACAAAATCACAACCTTACAAATCAGCGTGTACAATAATAAAATATGATAAGAAGACAAACCTAACATTATTATTTTCTTTTTTGGTTTTAGGTTCGATTTCTAATAGATAAATCACTTGTACAAACCTGACATGCATTAATCGTAGAGCACCCGCATATCGTCTGACCATTCATCTTATCCACCGCATCAAAAACACCTCCACCGTCGCTTCTCTGCATTATTTTCTCTTTTATGCGCATATTGTCCCAAACCAATTGTCAAATTTTGCACCGAAAGTAAATTATTCATCATACCATGTAAAAGTTAACAGCTACGAAATTGGGCATCGAATTCCCTGCCGCTTTGTAGCACGTAGAGGCCATGTCGTCAAGCGGAGTTGAATGCTCCTTGCAAGCATCGTCTTCCACCGGATATGTTGGAAAGTAATTCTGCAAAAAAAGTGAGACCGATTTTGATTTCAGAGGCTTTGATTCTTTTCTCTTCGGGCACGATCCAGCTACCACACCAGGATCTCCAGCTGAAACCCGATTATACAGATACTGTAAGCAAAAAAGAGATTGGAAAGATTTAAAGTTTGAATTTCCACTTCACTTACATTCGTTTTCCACCATGTACTTCCATTGGTAAGCGATTCCTTCGTCCGCTTCTTTAGACTCGATAGAAGTGAACACAACAAGGCGATGATTCTTCTTCACCATCTCAGTCACAGTCGGCCAATCATCGCCCTTTTTCGGCATCTTCGATAGCGGAAACCAATACTTGGTCAAACCCGAATTAGCAAATAGATTTGTCAATCCTTTTGGAGTATGAACATAGTCCTCGATTATAATCGTCACTATTGCGCTTGGGTTCTCGCTCAAAAATGCTTCTACTTCTTTCAAAGTGTTGATTGCAGGTTGCTGGAGCAAAATGATAGTCAAATCACAAAATAGAAGATAAATCTCAAACAAACTAGGGTCGTTTGGTGAAGAACTTACAAAGGCAGTGAAGTTGAAACATTGGCCTCGGAATGAATGGCAGAGCCAGATATCATTGTCGAAGTCGTACATGTCCAACATTAGCCCCCTAACTCCATTCTATAGTCACAAAAGATAAGTTCATCCAATCATATCATCCAAAAATAAAGCAAGCTTAATGATTATCTTCCACTTTATCTTTGCTATTTCCGAATTCTCAAAAGGAATTTGATGGAATTCGAGGTTTTTCCCCATTTTTTTGGTTATTATCATTGTATTGATTGAACAGCAATTTGCTATATGAAAAAATAATCAAGAGGAACAAAATCACATACTCTTAGTTGGTTGGTCACACTATCTTCTTGGTTGTAAAACGTCAATCTCTGAACCCCCGGCAATGGCGGAGCATCGACAATACTGAACGAATTATGAGTAACCAACCATGTGTATTTGTTGAAGGGGAGCCCATTAATCTAAATCAAGAACAAGAAAAGAAAAGATCAAAACCTCATCCAAATTACAGAATTGTCCAGAAAAAAAAACGTGTTTACTGTATTTAGCGCAAGGTAGTTCAGATTCTCGCCATTAAAGAACCAGAAGCTTACAATAGGAGTGGGTATGGTGGCTTGGCCTCTGGTACAAACAGGCTGAGTCTTGCCCAGAGCAGGGCAGTTGCCACAGTAAAGTCCAGCGCCACAGTCATTGACAGCTGCGCAAGGTTCGAGAACCTGTAAATGTTTTAAAATTGAGCTCAAATTGAGAGAAGTAAACTGAAATGGAGATATTAGTAAAGTTGAAAGCTTTACAACAGAAAGAGAACAAGTGAAAGAAGGAACCTGGCAATCCCCATTAGAGCAAGCGGTGGAAATTGTGGGCAGAATGAAGAGCAACAAAGAGAAGTAGCCTAATCTGAAACTACCATGGCGGAGCTCTATACCTACCCACATGGCAGCTGCCTGCCCGGAGCTCAATAAATCCACTAGAGAGAGGGAGAGAGGGTGATAATGAAAAGAAGTTCTTTGAACGGAGTCCGACAGGATTCGGACAACAGGGCAGGTGACAACACCTTTAATGTTCCTTAATTTGTGCTCACACTTTGTTAATTACTCAATTATAAGCATACAAGTCTGGTCATCAAGTTTCCCTTCTTTCTTACCACTTTTCCGAGGTTGCTCTTCGAGTTTTGTAAGCAAACAGATAACTTGTCGATTGTTTGAAGCGTTTCATGTAAATTACAGTCATCGGTCTCCAAATTACTAAAATATTGTTTGTTTTTTGTGGGACTTTATTTTTTTTCCAACAGCTCTTGCTACTAAAAAATGAATCTTGAAACATCAGCTCTTTCTGTTTTAGTACGAAACCAAATAAATGCAAAATATATCCCAGTCGATATGCTCGTTAGATTGAGAAAGTAGTATTAAAGAAGACTATGGTCGCTTGAAAATCCTGTCTCTGAGAACAAAGCTCTTCATTCAATTCACTTGATTGAGTGAAGTCAATTAGGGGGTGAGGCTCATAACAGCCGCCTCCCAAAATCAATTTCAAGCAAAATGATCGATCGAATGATGATGATTCTTCCTACCACTAAAAAAGAATGACAAATTTTTTTCGGAGTTATGGGTTAAGTTAAGCAAGCTTCTTAGCTCGGCCAGTCGAGGCTGCTCCCTCCTCTTTCTTCAACCTGGACGATTCTGGCTTTCTTGCCCAAGCAGGAGCTCTATCGGGCTCATATCGATAATCGTAGAAAAGCTCTTCCCCTGCTCCTATTCGTTCTTTGGCAAAAATCCCCACCCTATGATCTCCGGCCACCATGATCACCTGCCATTACAAGTTTGAATTTTATTTCTAGTGTTTCACCAAATTCATTCATCTTCCAGAACAATTAAAAGTTCACCTTTGCGTAACAATTTGGATCCGGGGAATGGTTGGCGAACTTCAATTTATCACCCTTTCTATATGCGTCGAGAACAAACTGGAGAAATATTCGATGGATTCTGATCTCGGTTTTAAGACTAAATCTACACATGATCAGAGAAAAAAGTAAGCTCTTACCTGGTCATTCAAATTGAAGAGGAATGAAGAGTTTTCACGGTCGTATATCTTTCCACGTTTGTCAGCTTCTCGATGTGAAATGAGCTCTCCAGTGTACTCCCCCAGATATTCATGTTTGCTTACACCATTCTGAAAGGCAACTACATTTAGCAAACACCCACATTTAATCGAACTTCAACAAAATCAGATCAGATTATTACCTTCAAAAAAGCACCCCAGCCAGATATATCAGATTTTCCAAGTAAGACCTGTAAGAACACAAAGAGAACCATATCATTGTATATCAGTGTCAATATAAACGGAAGATGAGACAAGCAAAGGATAATTCTATAGGAAAAGTCAAGGAAGAAAGAAACGAAAAGCAACCATACCCTTTGTTGTTGTTTGAGAAGAAGCTTCATATTTCTACACTCATAATTATCGCCTCGTTGATTTGGGACCCCAAGAGTACCATCACCACAACTGAAAAGGAAACTAAGACTGTCAGAATATTGAATAAATATACAAAAAGATATATCAAAGCTTAATAATATGGAACACCCCAACAAAGTCTGTTTTTCAATTCTCAAGAAAAACTAAATATAAAGACAAGAACATAACCTTCTCAAGCATTAATGTTTTTTATAGAAATTGGACATAAATCATGCACCAAGAAACTATTTTATCACAAGGTCACACATCCTCCTATTTCATTGCACAAAAAAAACATCTAAGAAAACCAGAGATTCAGAAACAGAAAAACAATTGGTTTAAACTAACCTAACCCAACAATTTCTACACACGTCTGGATCACATTCCCTATCAGCTGCAAAACATGGGCACTGACGACTTCGACACTGACTTTTTGCACAGTGACATCCTCTAAATCGGTTCTTACAGCTCTTAGGACACCTGAGAGAATAATGTAAATTAAAAATGCAATTATATTAATATAGCGTAGAAGGAAAAATGTATTTTAAAATAACAAAATCCTTAGCAGGAAAACTTAACAAAAAATTTAACATCTGAGCAATGTCATGAGTTTAGAGGAATATTGGCTTTTAAATTGGGTATGATTGAACATAAGCTGTCATTTGGATAGATTTAAGAGTTATTTGAAAATAAAACAAAATCTCACCCACAGTATTTTTCGCAGCAAGTGCCATTTAAAAGACAAGAACACTGCTTTCCACAGGAAGTTTGGCAATTACATGGATTATACTGTCTGCATGGCTGATCTTTTCTCTCGGTAATCCGCTTCCTAATTGAATGGTAAGCTGCAGTTTTCCAAGTATATTTTAATCGACGAACCCTACCTCTTCTGCGTAAAAATCTTGAACGCCTACGTACTTCATTAGTTCCCTACAGTTCGTTGCATAAAAAACCATGAAAAATGAGCTGGGTAAGCCAATAAAAAAGAAAATGAGCAAAAAAACAGCAAACCTTAATATGGCCTTCAATATGAGAATTAGCAACATCTCCCGATTGGCTGGATACCTTACTGTCAGAATAATTCATGAATTGAAATATTTCCCAACATGACCTCATCCCATTTAGCAGGTTTCTGGCAATTAAGCAGCTGTAATGAAAGATAACGAAAATTATTAGCAAAAAAATGAGAAATACAGAACCAAAAATGTTATAATAAATTGGGAAAGAAAAAATAAATGAGATGTCAATTGAATCTCATTTCCACCTGCACTAGATGATCCAACTAACAAATACATGACACCATTAATCATACATTTTTAACACGTCTCTTTTAAACTTCATAAACTTGGGAAACATGGCAAGAAGAAAGGAAAACATGACTGAGTTTTTCAGCATAAAAACAAAAGATTAATGACTTCAATTATTTACTCTTTTGACAAGTTAATATCAAAGCAAAATTACAATATCTGAAGACTACCAAAAGACAATAAATCCATAAACCTTTGTCAAAGTGTTGCGTTAAGAAAAAAACTGTCAGTTGGACACACTAACCTATTCCTCCCAAAAATCCCAACACCTTTCTCAAAAAGGTCTTTTTCAAAAGGTTTCCAAGTTCTATCTTCAGCCGATTCCTGCATACACAAATTTTCTCCTACATCTTTCTTCCCATTGTTGTCACCGCTTGTAGCAAGTGGACTGGCAATCAAATTATTACATGAGTTGTCATAAATTCCTACCGGCACACATTTATTGATGTCTTCATTGGGTGATACTTTACTTCTACACTTTGCATGGGTAGAAGAAGATTTCATATTTTTGAAAGTCGAGGAAATAGTGTCTTTGCTTTCTTTGCAAGAATTAGATCTAGGTTTTATGTCACTTGGACAATGACCTTCGCTAGCAGTCATTTTTCTCTGCTTCTTCTGAATGCAAACTAAAAAACGCTCAGCAACTCTCTTGCTGTTCCTCTTGCCAGCTTCACCCTTTCCTCTTAACTTAGCTTTTGGGGGTGATAAACGAAGAGTGGAAGTTCCATCCTGCCTGGGTCCATTCTCAGAATCACTGCTTTCTGACATGTTTTTAGCATTTGATGAGGCGCTTTCACTTTGACAAGATTTGACCTTCCTTCGAGAAGCTGAACAAGAAGATTTATTCTTCGATACCTTCAGAACTTCTGAACTGTCTGATGACTGCACACATTTTTCGTCAAAACCACCATGCAAAGGAGAATCTTTTCTAGGAGGTTCCTCCGACTTGAGGACCTGATTATCATTTGCATTAATTTCAAAACTGAACTAAATAAATTAGAGTAGTACCAAAAGCAACACATACAGATCCATAGCAATTTGGACCACATGGCACATTTTCCACATTTAATGAACTCCAAGGAGGTTGCTTCTCAGCCTGACACCGATATTCTGGAGTTAACAGATATAGCATAACATTTGTATAAATATATACAAATTTGGAGTAGAACTTACAGGAAAAATAAGATCTTGAGAACACCCATGCAGTCTACAGTCAAAAACCTAACAATTTAAAAGAGGCCACAACCATCAGTACATCAATATGCAAAATTGAAATGAAACAAAGAGAGCTTACAAGGCATCGACGGCAAAAAAGATTGTCGAAAGAATCCAGTGCTGCATCAAGATCTTTGTCAAGCAACAAACTCCTAAAATGTGAGGTCGTGCTGCCATCACCATTACTAGAATCCCTTAAAGATGTCTCTTCCGCTGTAAGAATTTCATATCTTGCCTGTATAAGATATTTGATGATGTTTCATATCTCTGTAAAGCCAGAAAAAAGCAAATGGGAAGCTGCTGGACCAAAGCTTACACTATGACCAGTTCAATTTCAGCGAAAGAGCATATGAACAGAAATATTAAACTGCATAGGGGCACAAGGTCATACCTTGATTTCTGAGGGAGTTCTAGATAAGCATTGTGCAAGTGTTTCTAGAACTTCATTGGATAAACCAACTTCTTTTATAGTCATGCTGGAAAAATGAGACAATCAAAGTAAAATTGTGATCAAAGCAGTCAATTTTGGAAGAACAAATACTGAAATCAGACATATCTGGTAGATTTCAGGTAGAAAAGCTTGATCTCAAACTTCTAAGAAAGTTGAACAAAAAAATTGGAACAGTCATAATGTTGCATAATGTAAATTAATCAATTCCATGCACATAGAAGGAGAAACACTAAAGTTTATGTATAAGTAGTTTTGAAATAACACATGATGAGCTAGTTTAATCCAAAGTTAGAAAGACAAGACTTTTGATAAACTAATTAATTGTAAAATCTAAGGCAGGAGATAGACAGATCGAGAGATAAAGAGATTCAAATTCTAATCTTGATTATCAAAATCAAAAGAATTGGAAATGCATGACAGAGGACATTAACACAACATTTTTAACGAAAGGTGACGAACCGAAGAACATAATCTTCATTTTCTCCAAAGTTTCTTTTTTCTTCCTCTTCATCAATAGCTTCTTCTTCACTGTCACTGCAAATTAGTGCTTCACCTCCATTTTGATCATAATAAATCCTCCTTCTTCCTACCACAGACTGATCCTCTGTCATTCTTTGATTTCTACACCAGCATTAATAATAATACAATGTCAACAAAGATCTCCGGCATGTGCAAGTAATAACAGGGAAGACAATATTGTAAACTCATATGGATAGAAGGTGGAAGTATGGATAAGCATGATATGTAGTTGAACAGAAATAGCAAATTATGCAGAAATCCTAATCTTTCGGATCAGAACTGATGAAAAACTAATAAAAATTATTAATGCTAAAGCAATATAATTAGAAGCTAAAAACTAATAGACAAGAACTCTTTTGTAATTCTTGTTTACTTGTTCAAGTTCATCGGGATTTGTTGACATGGCGTGGCATTTCAACTTGAGTCCATGCATAACTTATAGTATAGCTTGGAAAAACCACCTATACTTGCTAGCTGGACCATAATTGTTTTCACATGAAAATAATTAAGTAGATATGATAACATTGTCACTTCTACACACCTGTCAAGGAAAATCCAGGTAGTATAAGGAGGTAATCTTTCCACTTCTGGAAGTTTAATAGGGCGGACTGCATTTCTGATAGCAACATTGGATCCTAAGAGAACGGCTGAAGAAGAATGACCATCTTCTAGGGATCCATCGTGAACCCCATTACTTTCTTCCATCCCATTTTGCATATCAATTGCATCTTTCTGTCTCTTTGTCAATTGATCAGAACCCTTGCCAATATTACAGATCCTTGCATTACTTCTTTCCATGCAAGATATATAAAACTGGCTAGTGACGTCTACCAACTTCTGCCTGTTTTCTTCCATTCTTTCCTGGAGTTAAAAACAAAACAAAACATGAAAGTTATTATTATCAGTCAAGCTCGACAACACAACTACAAGAAAAGGTATCCCAAAATTGCACCTTAGTAGAAGCACATCGTCCACTGGCAACCTGCTTCTTCAGTGAATCAATGAATGATAAGAGCTCCGCAGAAGTCGCACCTCCTTCTTGTAGTTTCATCATCTGTAGAACATTAACGGGTGTGTAAACTGCTCACTGGTCACACAATTGCACAACATACAATCGAGGGGCAATGGCTTGATATTTTCAAGTCCAATTAGGAAGTAAACCCAAAAAAGTGGGAGATAATAACCTCACAGGATCCATGACCATTACCACAGATAGCCATGTGATCAGAGTTAACCATTCAATCAAATTACACCACAAAACAAAGAAGTGCCCAAGATAAATGACAAACAGCGAGTAATATCTAAGCAATTGCTAGCACCGTAAAGAGCTCGAAAAAGTTAAGAGCTGAAACACCAACATTGGCTTAATGATAAATTTAAACATAAACCTAATGACGCATTGGTCTGTACAGATAAAACAACAAGCACATTGTCAACGCCAATGGGCTGCCCCAACACCTAACCCCCTAAATATTAAAAAAAATATGAGAATGAAGAAAATTGAAAAGCCGCCATCATAAAAAATCCAACAAAAAAGTAAAGACATTTAGCTACCGGAGGTTCGTCGGGAGGATCCGAGGACGAAGGCGAAGAAGCCTTGGACGCCATTGCGGTCAGCGAAGCTTCCGAAAAGAATTTGGACCCGAACCCATGATGAGCACTCGGATCGGGATCCGATTCATACAGGAGAAGAAAATACAGAGAAAACAAAAACTAAAAAGTTGGGGAAAGGGGTTTGAGAGTGAGAATTAGTGGGTCGGACTCGAAACCCTAAATCGACGTCTCATCGATTGGGGAATGGGCGGACATCGTTTTCAAATTATGGGGGAACATGAATCGGGTTGGGGAGCTGGTATTTAAACAAAAACAATGGAGAGAAACGTGTTGGTTTCTCAAGAAACGGAGAGAAAGTGATAGAATTTGGTGGGAAAAGAATACCGTGGTTGCTTTTGAAATATATACTGCATCGATCTCAACTCTTTCTCGTACAAAACAAAAAGAGGCCTCATCCATACATTGACGAACCTACCTTTCATTTTCATCAACTCTTTTATGGGAACCCATTTTTATTCTTTCACCTTAACAACTCGAGCGTAACAAGCACGATGAATAAAAGATTATTTAGAAGAGTAGGGTAAAAAGAAACAAAAATCCAAACAAATTCTTAGTTTTTAAAATCCGAACAAAACAAGTTCTTAGTTTTTAATATCCGAACAAAACAAATTCTTGATCGATTACTAAATTTCTCATTCGTGCAATCGATTATTTATTCTCTAATTTCATTTCCGAGAACTGTATGTCAGCATTAACACAATCACTCGCATCTTGATCAAAACAACCTATGTCAGAATTTTGATCGATCTGTGATCCCGAGCATGCCGATCAAATCTCCGAGTCACCATAATTTTGTTCTAAAATGTTTTTTTTTTTTGCACTGCATGATTTTCCACCCAAAGGTCTCACTTATTAATGATGATTTATTTTTACAGCACAGAAGTAAAAATCCACAGCCGTACAAGAACCTAAACTCTTTCTCGTCCATCTCTGTCCAGATGACCAAACACAAATAAACACACCAATCAATCTCTTCAGTTTCTTTTCACAAGTAGCAGTAAGTTATGAGGTAAATGCTATTGGAAGTTTAAGGCTCTTACCTTTCTTCTTTCTCCATAGCAGTCTTCTCAACAAGCTTCCCTTTTTTAGTTTTTTTGCGGGGACAATTGCCCAGGATTCTACTTTTCCATTCTCAACCTGGTTTTCTAGATCATCCACTAACATGAACTTGTCTTGTGGTTCAGTAGCAGACTTAGGATGTTCGTATTCTGCCGCAGCATCATCCTCAGCCATCCGATCTAGCAGTGAGGATCGATGGCTTGAACTATCGTCCTCTTGATGGGTGACATTTGTCTCTTCCTGATTGATTGATGCTTCCTTAGCTTCAGCAAGTTCCTTTAGCTGCCTGCTGAGGTTTAGAATAGTCTCTTGGCACTCTGCCAGCTTCTCTGAAGCAGCTGCTATTTCCAAGTCCTGAAAGTTCATCAAATAGAATTAAAAATTCTAAAATTTCAGTTTTAGTAACACTGAATGTAACAAGCAGAGATCTACTTACAGTTCTAAGACTCTTGTCTTCCCGAATCGAGTCACTTTTGGGATTTTTGTTCTCCTCCGGGCTGAAAATTTAAAAAGATAAATTATCATATTTTGAACTATTGTCTTAATACTCATCTTCTAACTTGACCTATACTACCTTTCAAGCAGGAAGGAAGATTCGACATTCGCTGTCTGACAGTTATCTTTGAGATCATATTGGTCTCGATGAGCTTCATTTAGTTGAAATTCGATAGCTGTAAGTTGATTACCCATAGATTGATTCTGATTCTTGATTTTATCATCACCCTCTAATTCTTTCTGCATGGCAATTCTTTCTGTACCCAACTCAAGTCTCTCTTCCGGGCTCTTTTTTTCACTTTCGATGGCACCCAGTTCTTCTTCCAGGTTATTATTTTCTTCTTTCACACTAGAGTTCCCTTCTATTTCAGCCATGGTAAGGTAACATAACCTTTCATTAGGATTACTCGATTTGTTATCTTCGAGATCAATCATTCGACTTTCAACTACATTCTCACTTGGTGATTCCTCCAAATCAAATGAATGTTTAAGGCTCGAGACATCTTGGTGGGAAAAGCAGTGGTTGAGAATCCAGTTCAAGGCGATGATTAGCCCTTCCACAAACTTGCCAAAACTAGCCTTACCATTTAACACCTGGCGACAGTTGGCCAAAAACTGGTTTAGAACATTGCTTAGTTCGGAGATTTTCCACAAAAAAACATGAATCATGTACCCGCTAGGAACTTCTGAAATCAAGCTCTCACTCTTCTTAACCTTTTCAGAGTTGTTACAACCTGGAGATGGAAAACTTATCCCTTCGACAAGCTCAATCAATTTACATATAAAGTCCTTCAGATCTGGTGGGACATGATTACTCTTCTCTGCCAGAGCAATTTGTTTATTCTCGAGTACTTTATCGTGGTTACCAACTGGTGTATTAACAAAGTCTATGGCTAATTTTTCCATTTCAGCAAAATCATCCATTAGGTTCAAGTCCAAAGACCTTCCAATAGTTTTGCCTGGTGATGAGCATTTCTCCTGTCTGTTTCTCAACTGATCTAAATCTGTAATCAAAGAAGACGCCAATGATTCAGAAGAACTAACCATATCATCACCTTCCATATAAAGCTCATTTGATAATTTGGAAGTCGAAGAAGTATGCATAACTGTATTAAGAGCTTCCTTGAGAACCCTATTTTGCTCTTCTAAATTTGACAATTGCTCAGTAAAAACACTAATACGTTTATTTGGAGTCTCTGGAGAGTGATCGAAACCCGTCGAAGTTGATTGTTTCCTTCTCATTGCAGACGAATCTCTTCCCAATATTTCAACTTCATTTTTCATTTTCGCCAAGGCTGCAGGGCCTGGCAACTTCTTTCGAACAAGAATTCGCAGCCTCTGGCACTCGGATTCTAACTTTGCGATTCTCTTCACACTTTCTATGTGCTGCTTATGCGATGATTCTGCACTTCTTCGATTGAATTCCCTTTCCTCGTTGCGAATTTCAACCTCCTTTTCAAGCACTCGAACCTCGTATTTTAGAGAATTATTATCTCTCTCCTTAGATTCCAATCTCGACAACAGAGTATTGAAATTCGCATCAGCCTCAGCCAATTTTTTATGCAAATCATTAATGATCTTTTCCTTCGACAGTAAAGCCTTGCTAAGCTGAGTGCTTTCAATGCCCATTTTCGAAAACCTTTCGCCAGTCTCTTTCAGTTTTTCCTCCAACTCTGTCCGAGTTTTTTCGAATTCTGATGATGTCTTCATAATAGCATCATGAATTCGCTGCTCCTTCTCTTCCCGAACAAAGCATAGTTGCTTCATGCAATCTTCGAGAGATGAATCTAGATGTGCGATTCTTTCTTCATTGGCATCTCTTTGCTTGTTAGCTTCATCTAATTCCTGCCTTAAAGCAGTCGAGTCTGCTTCTGCTTTCTCCCATCCTTCAAGAACAAAAAAAAAAATCGAGATAGAAATCATAAGCTATGTACATAAATTAGTAATTTTTTTTTAAATACCTGCGAGAGCTTCCTGAGCTATGTGTGTGTTTTTCTTCACAAGTTCATCTTTTGTGTCACACTCGGATAAAGCAAAAGAAAGCTTATCATTCGTAATTCTTAGATTCGTCTCCAATCCCGCTTTTTCAGTCATGATTATCTTTATCTACAACAATGCAAATAAACTTCAGAGTGCTTCAAATAATCACTCTCGCATGAAATAAAAATTCAAGTTTTTTTGCCCTCTGCACAAATATACAGAACCATGTCAACATTGAACAAGACATTTAAGGATTTCTAGTTTTTGTACCTCAAATTGTTGCACATCAGATATCTCATCGGTAATTACTCGACTTTAGATTTACTCATAATATTTCCATCATCTCATAATCTTCTATCACGTAGCTTTGGCTATGAATTTAAAACTAGATTATATACATAACAAAAAGGGAAACAACTACTGCTTTAGAACCTCAGGCTTGAACATGCAAAAACAGTATGCCTACAGTTCTGATCAATCAAAACTCGCAGACACGAGAATAAATGTCAAAATCTGAAAGCTCACCTCTTCATCGCTTGCTTTTACAGGGAAATTAACTTTATCCCCAGAAATGGTAGCCTTCTCCGAAGATTTCTTCCTCCAAAGCCACGGCTTGTGATCCATAGTTTTACTCAGTCCAACTTAAACAAGTGCAAAATGTAGAGAATCTGCACCAATAAATTTCACTAACATGACAAATTAAGTAAAATGCGGGAATTGTGAATGAAATTGAATGGTGTTAGGTCGAGGTACTGACCCTGATAGTGAAGTAACGAAGCCTCGCCGTGCATGGAGTATTGGAGTGGACCCTCAGAGAAGACCTCCAGTGGAAGCCATTGAAATCAACTCAGAGCGCAAAAGAAATTCCAAACATTATGAGAAACTAATAGCATTTCCTGAATGAGCCGTGATTTCAATCTCATGGACTGAGCTCTGAGGAAGCAAAATAGTTTATCCACCAAACCGCCATAAATGTTGCCGGAGAATAAGAAAAGGGTAGAGAGAGAAACGTGTAAGCAGCTGGAGTTGGGTAAAAGGTAAAAGTGGGAAAATAAAGTAGAAAGTGAAAGTGGAGAGAGAGAGAAGGAGAGAGATTGTCGGCTGGGACTGGAACCGGCGACCGTTGACGAGGTGACCTGATTCGCTGCGTTTTGGCGGGTTCGGCTTTTCCTTTCGTCGAACGTTGAACTTGTATCTCATTACTAAATAATCCATGGTTAATAAATTAGAATAATAATAGGTTCGGTTCTAGTTTGGTCTGGTTTTTTGTCCTACGACCTCAAATCAAACTAAAATGGAAACCATATTGTTTTGCATAAATGGAATGAGAAATGGATATGAGTGAGAGAGGATGAATCGAACTGAACCAAACTTAATCGTGTTTCATTGTTATAGTCGAAGTTAAAAAAAACTAAAGTTTACGGTTGAGTTTGGACAAATCACGAGTCAATTCGAGTTTGAGTGTTCATGTTTAATACCACATTTTTAGGTTTGCGCTCATTTTCATATATTTTATTGCATTAAACTAGCTTGAGTTCGAATTTCATTTTTATAAATTGACATCCAGTTTGAATCGATTAATTGATCGAACACAAAATTTGTGAAAAATAATTTAATTTTCATTGAGTTGGGTTAATAACCTACAACTTTAAAATTTATGAAACTAGACTGAAACAAATTCAAAATTTTGAGTTAGTTTCAGTTCAGATCGATTATTCAACTGTTTGTTTTCAGAATAATAATTGGGTCTCAGTCCCAATAAGATCAAGTACGATGCGTTGTCATCTCTTTCAATCTCAATCTCTATAAGTGCATAAATTCGATTGAATCAGATTATATTCCACTGTTCGGTTTTTACTACTGTCTACAACGACAACATATTCGTAAATCAAATAATTTAATTACCATAATTGCCCACCACCATATTTTAATTTTTAATTAATTAACTCGAAAGATTTGATTATTTTTTAAGTAAATCAATGTAAGCAAGTTGGAATTGATTTCTCATCAAAATCTCTTCTTTCTATTATTCAGTATGATAGTATTTTAAGCTTTACTCTTGGAATCTTATCTACCTTTCAATTAACTATGATTAAGTATGATTGATTATGATTGTTGGTAGCCCTCTTTGTCATTAGTGTGGTCCATCTTCATTCATGTGAAATTCCTTACCTTAGCTTTATGTCACGGTATCTTCTTCTTTTTTTAATTATTATTTCTAATTAATCACGAGTAACGTTAATATGCTTAGTTACTTTAATTAAATAAATAATGAAGTTCAACCACCAATAAATTATTTAAATTATAGCTTACATAAGTGACAAAATAATAAAGTTCAACAACTATTTAATTAAAGACAACTCAACTTACTCATCAAACAAAGTGGTTAAAGTTAATTAATTAAAGTGGGTGGAGGTAGCATGGGCATATTATTTCTTTTATTTATTAATATAAGAGAGATGTGTTGGCCAAGGTATAGAGATAAGTATGATACATATGTATCGTCGAATTATTAAATCTAATTTATGATGGCATTATAGATATCTAGTATGTCCACTAAGAGGTTTTTTTTTATCTTCGTTTATATAAGTAGCCCAATTCTCATATGAGATCGATCGTTATTGCGTCGTTAATTCACCAATGGCCAATCAAATTCAACCATTCAATGCAGTTCTTATAGCCTCATTCGGATTATACTCTCTCCATATCCTCGTCGCGCTATTGATCATCGGTTTATATTTTGTTACGAGAAATTATAAAGATTAATTCACCAAAACTTTATACGCTTACATGTCATTTACTATGTTTTGTTTGATGTGAGCATTTCATGTAACAAATAACGTAAAATTAATAAATGATTTATATGGTTTTGAGAAACTTCAAGAAACGTAATACTAAACCTGGTCCCAGCAAGATAGGGAGTTGAAAAGAAAGAAGCAAGAAGGGTGCGAGTTCTGTGGACGCCATTGGCAAACCAGAAGAAGAGCTTAAAAAGGAAAGTGATGGAGAGAGAAAATGGGTAAGCATTGAGAACCTCCTTTGGACTATGAAGGAAAGAAGCCCTATCTTTAGCGGGTGAGAAAAGACGAAAGCGATGTAACACAAACCAGCCACTGGAAAAACAATCAAAACTTGTGAAAAACAAGTCAAATTTGCAGCTTTTTGAAGCAATCCCATTCTAGGAAATGCCGCATTCGTAGGGGAAATCGTGAAGGAAAAATATTGAAAATGTTTTTATTTTTTATTTTTGATGATTTCTGTCTTGTGGCTTCTTCTGTCCTTTTCTCCTTTCATTTTGTTCTTATCACTTGCAAATTTCGAAGGAAAACCGCACATGGATTGAAGAATAAGATTTATGAACTTGTCTGAATCTGAGAGTTGCAGTGTTTTTGTACGCAAATCTGATCCGGTAAAACGGATCCAAAGAGTGCAGGTCATTCCAACTAAACGTAGTAGTTCTATTGATATATTTCCCAATAAAGTTTATTTACTTTGCACAAATGGAATAGAACACGTTGGAATTCAACCATAAATACATGTCACTTGATGGTTGGCCAGAGATCGAAGGTTTTAGCTGCGTTCGGTGGCTAAGGAATCGTTCATGGTGTTCTGTCAACAACATTTGCGAAGGACTTCGAGGGTATGTCTTTCTCCCTTTATTTTATGCGTTTGAGGTTTGGAGCTTTAGGTTGGAGATGAATTCGAGCAATGGAGATTAATTTTACCTAGATAATATTAGTATGTTGAGAATGTTGCAGGTGTCTGCGTCGTTCCGAGGTAAAAATTGGCAAAGAGAGCGATTTACTCGACTTCCTGTTGTTGGAGATCAATCATTCAAGTGTCGACCAACGGTCCACGATGGTCGACACTTCAAGTCTGACACTTCAAGCCTGGAATAGACTTTGTAAGTGCCAAAGTCTTTCATCACTTTTTTTGGATAGAAACTCGACAGTTCGGGGTGTCCGCACTTAGGGGGAGAGTCAACGAGGCAAGTGTCACACTTTCACAAGAAGCATCAACTACTAGGTCAAATTGATGTTTACATTTTTAATTTGAAAATGTATTTAATATTTCTAATGTCTGCACTACAAGCATGTGGCTTAAATATGCAAAACAAGGTTAGAGTTTCCATTAGAAGATGACATTCCAAGTTCTACACATTATGTGAAGTTTTACATCGATATCCTAATACTAGGGAGATAAATGATACAGATAATATGTTCGAAATATATCGATATCTAAGTGAAAAATTAAAGAATTTTTCATATAGTGCTGACACACTATCTTGGCGAAAAAGAATTTCATATCATTATCCAACATTGAGTGAAATAGCAAGAAACATATTGATTATTCCAATTTCTACAATCATATGAGATTATGCTTTTAGTTGCAGTGGTTGCGTTCATGATGTGTTTCTTAGTTTTCTATCACCAAAAGCCGTTGAAGTTCTTATTTGTATTCGAAGTTGTCTTCAACCTTTCAATCTTTTTAAGATTTCTTCCAAAATTTGTAATACTAAATCTGTTGATAAAGGTTCTTATATTTTATTCAACCTATTACATTTATATTTCTTTTTCTTAATTACCAGTATGTTCGTTTTTACTATGTAGATTACACCAATGATGAGCAATTTGACTTGAAGATGAAGACGAATCAACGTATTTATGTTGAATCGTTCATTTTATTTGATGGTGTACTTAGTTTAGCCGTATTTCATATTTGTGTAGATACTTTTGATAGATGATGAAGTGAGTTTTGAGTCACTTATTTTATTTGATGATCATCTAATCATATTTCCAATTTGATATTTGTATTTTGTATTAGAAGTAGATGATGGACATTGTTTGGAATAGTTTATGTTGTTAATGATGGTTTACTTGTATTTTTAATTACATGATGTAATTAGGTTTGAATAGTTTACTCTATTGTTTTAATTTTTAAAATTATTTATTTGACTATATTTAATATTTTTTTCATTACTTTAATATTATTATTCAATTTTTCATAGATTTTTAATCATAAATATGTATGCTAAAAATTTAAATTAAAAAAAAAAAAGAATTGGGCTAGGCCGTGCCTAGATCGTGGAACCTTGGCTTGGCCAGGCCGATTCAAGGTTGTAGTTTCTATGGAACTGGTTGGAGACACAAAATGTGAAGTTGAATTGGCGTTAAATGTGACGATGAAAGTGTCGCTAAACTTTATACAAATTGATCACTAAACTTTATACAAATCCGATCTTCGATGAGGAACAAAGCATATTGTAGAGCGTCATTACATTACTCATAAAAATTGTTCATCCAGAATTTGATTTGATGGGATTTATGTAGGATTAGTATGTATTCTAAGAAGGCAGTGAATTAAGTTAATATGATTTTTCATGATTTACGTTGTATAAAATCTTAAGTGATATGTGCAAAGTCAACAAAAATAGAGAGATTCTATCAATTTGTTATTATACTACAACAAGCTCGGCATAAATCTTCGCTTCAAGGTCATCCCTCTTACCATTAATTCAACTCTCTACGTGATTTTGATTGACTTTCGAGCGTCAATTAAAGCCTTTATAATTGACTTTTACGTGTAAGGGCGTCACCTCTTTTACAATTCTGAATCACTCTCCAAATGCATAATCTCAATTTTAAGAGTTAGAATAATAAATATAAAAATTGGCAACACTTCGCCGTAAAAATCTCTAAACTGAATAGTTACTTTTCTCGAGCTACAATGATTTTATTTATAGTCGTTAGGCCAACTAGTCTTCTGTTGAACGACCTACACCGTTTGCTAGTCATCGTTCGGGCACTATTGTAAGAGATCTTTTGATCATCTGGGCTCTAATCGACACTTCTTCTTTGAGCAGTCGAGCCCTTGTATAGAGATTTGAGAGTAGTTTGATCGACAATTGGATTTCGTCGACACTTTGTCTTGAGCAGTCAACACGACACTTTGAGCTCTTTGGATAACTCTTTGGATAACTTTATTGTCCGAATTCTAATTTGAAATGTTATAATCGGTTTTTTTCTGGGCAGATATATTAAAAGATGAGAAATCATTATTTGGTTGGGTTAAATGGAGAGTGTAAATGAGAGGAGCAGACTAGGGTTTTTACTTTTTTTTTGGGAGGGATTGAGTCAGATCATGAAGGGACCCATATCTCCTAATAATGCAGACTCCTCCGACTGCTTTAGCAAGATGAGAACTGATGCAAAGGACGCATGATAGCGACTATTCATCACAATATGTTGTGAGTTCCGATGAGCATCAAAGATACTCCATTAATGGAAATCTAAGCTTCATTTGTTTCGTCTCAACACGACGTCTTACAACTCAAAACCCTCGTCTTCTTTTGGGAAACTGTGGGGGCGAAGAACAGATGTCTGTTCTGAAAAGGTCTTTCACATGGCGAGATTATGGTTCCAGGTAGAAGATGACAATCTTCGGGAAGTGGTCATTCAGTTTGATGCGAAATGGATTACCAAATTTAAAGAAAGTTCAGAAGAGTTGAGCAGGAATGCAGTTCTTGTCTTGGAAATACAAAAATTGAAAACTTCATGGATCTAATCCAGTCTAGGGTTAAGAGGGTCTTACAAGAAAGTTAAGTCCATTTTTATGCAGAAAATGATTCTGGAAAGTCGATCTGATCTGGGGTGGGAATCCTGATGATGCTGCAGCAAGTGCAAAGTGCTGAGAAGAACTTGATCGCCATTGCCGGTCGTTCATCGACAGTGAAAGATCAGTTCCTACTCGACCTCCATTGCTGCTACTTGTTAAAATCCTAGTCTGCCAAAAACAAGAGTTACAGTTTGAAGCTTTCTAACCATCAAGATTTGAAAAAAAGAGATTGAAATTTTAAAATTCCCACTTGATAACTCTGTGGATTCAGGCCTGGAGTGCTGTAATCAAGAGGTTGATGGTGGGTTTGGCTGAGAAGCTGCATGGTTTGAGTCTCGAGGCTTCGACCCTGCTTATGTTTAGCATAAACAAATGAAAATCTAATAGAAAAATAAATGTATCGAAGGTCAAAGCTCTAAGTAGAAACCTGGGGTCTAAATCCTTGATTTGGCCAATCTGATTGAAATGGAAAAGATGCAGGTAAATGGGCAGAGCTTCTGCCATTATTCTCTGCGGCCAAGCTGCTTGAATTCCCTAAACTCAGATCAAGATTGTGCTCCGCTCCATTGTTCAACGTCTCTACAAGAAAACAAAATGGTTCTTTGATAAGAAATCGAGAGAAAATTCGCTGATCAAAGACAGGATTTTCAGCACCTTTTCCGCTGAGTTCTGTCACGTAAATGCTTGGATCAAAGTTGGTGACAGCGTCTTTACCATTGCACTTAATGGCTGCTTTATCATAAGCCCTAAAAAGAATTCAATAAATTCACACCAACCCCAGAAAACTTGAACAGAAAAAAGCAGAATGCAGCGCAGCTAAATCACGTACTTTGCAGCTTCAATCTCGGTATCGAACAAACCCAAATAAACGTACCTGTTAAATGCGACGAGAAAAGAAGATATTACGAGGCGTTGAAAGGAGGGAGGTAAAAGAAGAGAGAGAAAATGAAGGGTTTTTTATTTTTCACTTTTTGCCAAGAAGCTGGCCCATTCGAGCCTCCCATCTTCCACACTTGTGTAGGGTTACGCCTCTGTACTTGGAGCTTCCTCTCGGATGCCCTGTGCTTTGTCGTCGAAGAACATGCACAAATTCTTCCTTCGTTAAGTTTCTCATCTGCTCATAAATCAACCCAGAAGATCAGAACAATATACACTATCGAATGACGAATTCTCTCTCTAGACTCTCTCTCGGTCTCTCTCCTGTGGATAGTAAGACGTAACCTGTTTTAAGTCCTCTTCATAGTCATAGATGCTGAAATTTATGTCAGCTTCTGTTCCTCGGAATTGAATGGCTGCCCTATCGTAAGCTCTGCAAGAAAATTGGAGAGGAGATCTGTAAAAAAAAGTAGAGATTGAGGAAAGGGAAGAAGAGCGGGCGGCAGTGCTTACCGAGCAGCTGCATGTGCAGTGTCAAATCCACCTGAATTCATTATTCAAAACAAACCCAAATTAAGGGGAGAAAAGAATCATCATAAGCAGACACATTTGATCCAAAAAATGAAATCTTTTTCAATAAATCACACGTACGTACCTAGATAAACTTGTTTTCCACAATCCCTGGATCAAAAAATAGCCAAAAAACGAAATTTGTAATTTATCTTTGTTATTAATCACAAATCCAAGAAGAAATTGAGACAGAAGAATTGAAGAAGTAACCAGATATGGGATTCCCATCGGCCGGTTCTTCGGTAAAACGTGACTCCCCGGTACTGAGAGCTGCGGGACCTCGGCCCTCGACGGCTCTTTTTCATCGGCAGCGATGTCTCCGACGACGTTCTAGTATCTACTAGAGGTTCTGTCTGACAGAATTTCACCCCAACCCAGCGAGCCCGAGGGAACGAAGCACCGCCGCTGCCGCCTCCCTCCGGCGAAGCGCCGACGTAGGAGTCATCCACCGGGAAAAACTGCCGGGTCACCGGGTCATCCGTTTCCATATAGTCCTCAGCTGTTGAACACCCAAACGCCTTGCTTCCGCCGCTGAGCTTCCCGTCGACTGCTTCCCTATCGCCGCAGTCTTCGTCGGATCCGTCTTCGATCACGACTGCAGAAGAACTTGAATTCGAAAAGCATCCGACCCGTTTACCCTGGTCGCCGTCGCCGTCGATCGAAGTCTTGGGGGAAGAACAGCCGTCAGATTCAACGTCTTGTTTCTGATCGGGCGAGTCATTCAGATCCCACATGATTGTTTTCTACTTTCTGGGGTTTTAAAGACAGAAAAAGGAACCAAAACCAGAATTCAGAACAAGTTATTTTCCGGTTAGTATCTAATCTCTCTCTCCCATTCTTTATTTTCCCTTCCTCTTTCCGTTTGGGGATGAAGTAATAATGCAAATGTGTAAATAGAGGAAAGAAAACCTATGACAGCAAAATAGACAGAAGGGTTAGTGAAAAAATGGCGACGATGGTTGAAAAAGAGAGAAGATGGTTCTAAGATCTTGTATACCCAACTCCCCAACACAGCATAGACTAGGCCAGTTTAAGCAAACTTGCCCATAGCATAGCTTTCCAACCAAACCCCCCCTCTCTCTCTCTCCAAAACTCGCTCTCTCTCTGACAGCTTGCTTGTTATAGCTTTCAATGATTCACTGTACAAGCTTCCTTCTTCCCTCAAATTATTTCTATTTTCTGGCATCTCTTCTAATCGGTCAAGTGGGTTATCACGTTGTTTATCGGTTTAAATCCGAGTCAGTTGGTTTTTCGGAAACATATGCTCTATTTAATTTTTCAAAACCTAAGAGTTTAAATTATCCAACATCTAACCCATCAATCTTCGGCCGAATTTTGATCATCCCCTTTTAAAATATCTGAGGATCAGGGCGATCCAAGGCCGTGACCCTTACTATGTCCAAAAAAATCGGGGTGGTGATCCCCATCCCGACCCGCCCCGACATTACTTCTTGTAGTTAAAAGCTAAACTCATTCCAATTTAAATCCAAAATTAAAACATGCTTTTGTTTAAATTAAGGTAGGGGTGGCTAGTGGACAAAAATTAAATTAAGTTTTCATTTGGGAGAAAGGAAGAAGTCCGGCTTCCAAGCTTAATTGTTGGTCATAAGTAGAACGGAAAATCACCATTCCGGACCAGGACTTCTTTCTTGTCCCTAATGAATGGACAATGGACATAGTGAGAAATGAGCACCCGGGGTGGGAATTAGACCTCGTTCTTCGCCATAAGTTCCGGGCATACATAGAGAGGGAGGCATCGCAATCCCGAATCGACCCTTAATTTTCAAAATTGGTTTCAACTAATTTCTTTGGTCTCGTTTCTTTATTTTAAGTTTCAAGCCCTCTACGTAAGGTACTAAGGTTAACAAGGTGTGTCTGTGAAGTAATCTTTATTTATTTTTTTGAATTTAGGTTAATATTCCAATTTAACCCTTATAATTAAATAATGTGAAATGGTTTAATAAATCAATAATGTACGTGTCTATGTGGTTGTTTCTTTTCCCTTGTTTCTTCTTCTTTAATGGTTGGGTCGGAGGATAGCATCAGAAGGGAAAACTGTAAGGATTGAACCATCTCTTCTTTACCCTACTTTCTTACTTTAGCCAAATCCAAAGCCATCTCTTTCTCTCTCTATGCTAATGTGCAAGAAATGAACCAGAAATGGAAGTGGACAGCAAAAAGAACGAGAGGGTTAAGCTAGTTACTCAATTGCTTTTAAAGGGTGAGTAAATTATTAGATCATTTCACGTCACATGTCACTTCCAAACGCATCTACCTTCCTCAGCCTTGCTTGTTTCTCCTGGTTTTTACTCTGCAACAGAGCTTTGAGGGCAAGGCAGCGACGGGACATTTTGGGTGAAAAAGTTAAAAAAAAAAAGGCTTTAGAGAGAGAGGGAGAGGAGAGAGAAGAGAGAGGGGTTTCCAACTTCCAAGAATAGATTCAAAAGAGTGTGTACGGAAAGAGCATCCTTTGCCTACCAAACTAAAGGCTACCTCGTATTTATCACCCTACGCTTCCTTCTTCATCATACTCTAATGCGCGTGTCCGTCACTCTCCCGTAATAACGATTATCATTAATTATTATTTATATGTTTTATTAATCGTTTCACATTTATTTATTATTGTAGAAGAAGATTTAAAAAATGATCTTATTCATAGAAAAAAAGTTTAATTATTCATTAACCGATAAAAATACGATAATATATTATAAATAATTTTTAAAAAAAATGAGACATCGTAAACTTGTCCCTCTAATTGTGGGAGCCAGCTCAACCAAACCCTTTGTATAAGATAAATAAATATCTCTCGTGCCTTTAGTGTATTATTCTGCATTTATTTTATTTTTTATTATAATTCTATTTCTAACATACAATATTAAAAATAATTTATTAGTATGGTCTTATTCAATAGAAACTTTGTTGGGTAGTTTGATAGAAAATTGACAACATTCGTATTGTAAGAATATGAATATGTAACAAATGTTGAGTCGGACATGGATTGAAATACTAATTCTTTAGCACTTCATAGCAATGTCCATGCTTTTGACGAAGACAAAGACGAAAATTGAGTTGTATTCTTATTTAAACACTATCGATGATGAGCATTTACGGTCGTTATGCGACCCAGAGTAAAAAGGTCGTGTAAGAATGCATGTACCCAAATATGCTATAATTTAGAATTCGAGTCTTTTTTTATTTGAGAAAGAAATATGGGGGTGTTCCACAAGAAATTGTTGATTACTAGTTCAAGCATGTGTATAGGGTAAAGTTTATTAAAAGTGAATCTCAATTATTTATAATAGTAGGTCAAGATGAGTGTGACACATAGTTGCATTCATATGGAAGGTGCAAAATAAGCCGATGTTAAATTTAAAATTGCAGC